>CM062817.1:904612071-905212071 GCA_031772625.1 Pinus tabuliformis | reverse complement strand
TAAAAATATGCAAAATGTGTACTCTTTTAATTCTACATCCAATAAGTGTTTATACTTAATAAAAAAAAACTATAATAAAATAAATAAAAAACATAATTTAAAAAATAGTTTTTTTTTTAATTCATTACTTTTATTTTATTGTTTTCTTATAAAATAAATTTATATGTCAAATTCCCTCAATTTTATAAAATTAAATAAAATTCCCTCAAATTCCCTCAAAAAGAAAGATGAAGATATTGTTGCCCTAAGGAAGCAACTAAAACTGCCACCTTCAAGGCATCCACAGACTGATGAGGTTATAAACCAAAAATCTGAAGAAGAGCTGATGGATTTACTCTTAAAGCTCAATGAACGACTAAATGTTACCGAACAAGCACTTGAAAAAGCATTGAAGGATAAGCAAGGAGATTCGACCTCCCAGCCTCCCAATGTAATACTAGCAGTATCAACAGCAGTCCCATCAACTCTTGGAGTAGCATTGGCACCAAACATTCCAGCAATCACAGCGGAGGCAGTTACAGGTACAACAACAACAGGAACAACAGGAGTAGCACAGGGCAGTACTGCTAATTTGAGCACAGGAGAGCTAATAAAATCAATGGAGGACCTGAAACTGCAAGTTTTAGAACTAAATAAGGTAAAGGAGAAATATGCCAAAATGGAACGAAGCTATGATCTCTCAAAAATAAATGTTGCAGAAAAGACAAGAGAGATTAAAGTGTTAGAAAATAAAGTGAAATCATTGGAGAAAGATCTTACTTTTGACAAGCCTCTGTCAGAAATCAAGAAAATTCTTTGGGCCAACATCACTCAATCCATAAATGATGTTTGGCCATCCATCCAAGTGATTTTTTAGCAAATTGATCTTGTGAAGGCAACCCAAGAAGAAGTCCAAAGAAAAAAGGCAGAATTAGGAAAAATGCCTGAGGAAGCCAACAAGCTCATACATTTTTTGAATACTAGAAATAAAGAATAGCTGGAAGAATTAGGCATTAATGACATAACAGAAACCATTTTGGAAATCAAAAGGGTATTAACCAAGAAAACTTTGATGCAGAATTTAGAAAGAAGATGTCATGACATGTAAGCAGAGATTAATGCTTTTATGGAGAAGTTTGATATTTTGCAGGGTAAAGGGCTACCCAGTCCTTTAGTGATTAATGACAGATTAATGAGGCATAAAGATTATGTGGAGAAACTGAATAAGTATGTAGGCAACCAAGTGGGTTCATCAACAAGTGCATCAGGAATAAAAGCATTACCTACAGGCAAAGTTCTCTATGACAGCCTAGAGAACTTATTCTATGTCGAGCATGAACTAAAGCACTTGTTCCCAATTTAGCCTACATTTTTCAGGTATACAGAAACAAATGAAACCCTCAGAAAGCTTCAAAAAACCAGAATACCACAGCCAAAATGGTGGGAAGAAATGCTTGAAATTTTTTAATTTATTCTAGGTAAAAGGTAAATTTTGATTTTTACTACAGTCAATGAAGGTAAAGAGGATGAAAAGATATCATCAGGTAAAGAGTATCATATGCAGGTAAAGTGTATCAGTAGGGAGGTCAGAACAAGCAACCAGCACATAATTACACCAAGGATAGCAAGAGGCCAAATCATAGGGCCTAACTCCATCATATTCTCAAGAATAGGGACAACAAATCATTTGGTTGCCTTATCTGTCATCTACAAGGTCTTCTAGCCCTATTTTCTTGAAAGATATGATTAGTCACCCCAGTTTATATCTCACTTTGTTATGAGATATTTTATTGTAAATTTTTTTTGTATAAATACTCCCTCAATTGGAGTATTGAGGGTGGATTCTTAGACATTGCTGTAATATTGATTATTTTGGAATAAAGTGTTGTTGGACCAACTTTTGTATGGCTTGCTGGATAAAGAATTGATGCAAAGGACTTTCCACAAATTTCTTGAATCAAACACCAGATCAATAAGTCCTCTATACCTTATGTTTTAACATTTTTCCTTGTTTCTTATGTCATCTATGTTCCATATCTGAATGATAAACGAAAAAGAGTAATTCGGAATGTGCTTGATTGCACTCTGTTTTCAATCGTTATTATTTTCTATGTTTTCTTCTGAATTAGGATAAACAATGAAATCTTAATTGCTCATGTTTTCTAATTCATTCATTTTGATTATTTAGTAAAGAATACTCAACTACTCTTTATTAGTAATCATTCAAGTTCCCTCTTTCAAATAGGTTGAAGGATTCCTAACTGCCTTTCACCCATTTTGAGCCCATTCCATCTATTCCAAGTTTTTATTTGTTCCTTGTTTGACCATCTTGCACTGTGAAACCATCCTTTGTTAAGAAACTAAATCCAGTTAAGCCATCTTCTTTGACTCCATTAGCCCAATGGCCTAAACTACTCAGTCCTACCCCTCTACTATTGAATCTCACCACCCAAATTCAAACAAAACTCCTAAACTTCACAGCTAGCCTAATATCTTTCAAAACCAAGCTAAATCATAAAGAGAGAGCCCTCTCTAGAGTACAGATTGGCTAGATTTTGTACTTAAAAGTTGGTTTGTGGTTATCTCGGAGCCCTTTCCTCTTTCCAACAACTTCAAGGAAAATTTGAGTGATAACATAGTGGCAACTCCACTGGGGACCTGAATAATTTGTTTGTTACTATTGTTTACTTTATAAGCTACAGACGGAGCCTGAAGTTAGCCAGGTAGCCTTTGAAATGCTCTTGCTTTGCAATTGCATAAGTAAGTGAATGTTGCTTCAGTCTATATCCGGTCTAGTTTATGGATTAAACAGCTCATTTCAAACACTTGATCAATTCCTCTTGTCAAATAAGTCTTTGAGAAAGTTCAAATCCCATACCTAAAGCCTCTTAAAGAAACTGTTAGGTTGTATTGTCCAACCTATTTAGAGAAAAAACCAAAACCTACCTAGAAACTTGGCTTCAGAAAGGACTCATTACACTAGAGCTAATCCTAATCCAAATCCACCACCTGTGTTTGAAAATCCTAATCTGATCCCTAGGATTCTTAGGAGACAAGAAATCCAAGAGAGTTCTGCTAGTTCTCGGCCTTTATACAGATCAAGATCCTGTCCTGTGAAGTGGATTTACCTTGAGGATGAAACCTTTGATGATTATTTTGAGACCTCTTTATTTGTAACGTTTTCTGATTCTGGGTTAGCCCACATAGTTCATGACCCATTATTTATTGAAAATTTACAACTTGAGGTTATCACTTCACATCTTAACAGACATTTACAGAATTCCATACAATCTGTGCTTACCTCTTAAGGAACACCAAACCTTTCTGTGATCACTATAGCCTCTCCAACTTCATCATCAGCACCTCAAACATCCCAACCTCAAACCACCCCTTCCACCCCTCCACCCACCACTCCAAGACCAACCCCAGTTGTTGTTTCAACCCTATCTACTGCAATGGCAAAAAAATATACTCCTCTGGTATTACCAGCCAATCCAGGGGCTATGCCCCAAGATTATCAAAGTAAAATCACTCCTTTCGATGGCTCTGGTACTTACACTGCATAACAACATACCAAAAAGATGATAGACTACTTTAAGATATATGAAATTGATACAGATGATGTCAGAATGAGAATATTTGTTCAAAGTCTGACTGGAGACGTTAGAACCTGGTTTAGAGCCCTCCCTGCAAACAGTATCAATGACCTACAAGCTCTTTATACAAAATTCTTGAACAAATGGGAAAAGAAGAAAGATCATCTCCAGATCTTATCAGAATATGAAAACCTGAAGAGAGGAACACAAGAAACTGTGCAAGATTACTGCACTAGGTTTAATAATGTTTACAATGCTATTCCTCAAAACCTCAGACCTCCTCCAAATTTGGCATTGATCAAATTCCCTGATGGATTTGATTCTGATATGGAATACCAACTTAGGGAAAGAGCTCCTAGGACTTTAGAAGATACGCAAAGTATAGCTGTTAGTGTTGAAGCCAACCTGATATCCAAATGAGCTAAAGCCAGAAGTGAAAGGAGGATACCAATGAAAGAAGAATCTTCAGCCTTTGAATAGAAACTGGATGTTATTATTAAAGGAATGGATAGGCTAGGAGATAGAGTAGAAACAATTGAAAGGAAATCCCCTTGGGATGGTCAACCAAGCAATACTGGGAGAAATCCAAATTTCAAGAAGAACCAAAACCAGAATACTGGAAAGACTGGCCCTGACTAAAACATTAGGCCCCCATTCCAGGAAAATTATTCTGAAGCGTCAACTTCTAATGAACCAACAGAAGATACTCAAATAAATTTGACGAGACTCAACAATGAACAACAAGTTTTCTTGACCCAAGAGGATCAAGAAGCTCACATCCTTAAATAATTCCAAACTCAGTCAGATGAATCATTTGACTTCGGGGAGGGATATGATACAGCCATTTATGAAGTCCACAAACAATATAATCTGAGGAGCAGAAGAATAGATATCCCTGAAACCAATAAAAAGAAAGCTACCAAACATCCTAACAAAGGTAAGACCAATACCACCCCTGTACATATTCTTTCTAGAACAAATCCTAATCCAGCTAACCCAATTATTGAAGATGTATCCGATAATCAACCAAATAACAGACAACTCTCCACTTCTATTCCTCCCAAAGGAAACGTGGAAGAACCTCCAGAAGTTGATTTGGAAACAACTTCAGCCCATATCCCCACTTATGAAAAGGAGAGAAACATAGAGAATACATAAGAAAAAGAGAATCCAACTGTCCAAAATACAAGAAATCAGAATGAAAAACCTTTTAATCTGGAGACTAAAGTAGGAAAATTAAAAATAGTTGTTTCATTGTCTGAATTAGCTAAACATGATGTCTACCGAAGCCAGATTAGTAGATCACTCAAAATTTCTGTTAATGAAGATTCAGTAAATGTTTTTGATGACCAGCCTGAATTGAATTTTGGCCTGAAGTAAATGGAAAACCAGTAGATGGAGGAACCCCTCCTTTCTATGTAAGTTTGAACATACATGATAAAATACTTCATAATGCCATGTTTGATTCTGGTGCATCTCATAATTTAATGCCCAAATCTGTAATGGAGAAATTAGACCTAGACATCGCCAGGCCATACAAAGACCTCTTTTCTTTTGATTCAAGTCAGGTCAGATGTTTAGGATTAATCAAAGATTTGTGTGTATCACTAGTTCAATATTCGGCCAAAACAATCTTAATGGACATAGTAGTAGCAGATATTCCACCAAAGTATGGCATGTTATTATCCAGGTCTTGGGGTGCAAAGCTTCAAGGATCTCTACAATTGGACATGTCTTATGCTACTATTTCAGTATTCGGTCAGCCTAAGAAACTATACAGAGAAACCTTAATGAAACACGTTGTCAGTAGTCAGGAGAAACCCAAAAATTTCCCTATCTACTCAGTACACTCTGATATGGATTCTTTCATTCTTTACAATGTTGAAAGTAATTCTTCAATGAATTGGAAGTTCTAGCAGCAGAACCAAAAGAAATTACAAATGAAAAATCTAGTGTTCGAATACAAGAAATTTCTGAGAAAAATGAAACATCAGACATCCAAGAGAAACCAAAAGAAACTAAAAAACCATATCTCCCTGTTAAACAGATTCCTGAGACTCCTAACACCAATTATGAACACGAAATTCTTTGGCACTTAGAGTTTGATGGTTCAGTTAACAAATTAGGAGCAAGAGCAAGAGTTTGGGTGAACAATCTTGAAAATGATCATGCTGAAGGCCATGGCTACAGATTAAACTTTAGATGCACCAATAATATGGCAGAATATGAAGCTTTGTTGCTAGGTCTTAAACTAGTCAAAAGATTAGGAGCAATTAGGGTATCTGTCTTAGGAGATTCTAAGTTAATAGTTCGACAGATCAAAGGACAGTATTCAACAAATGATCCCAGATTGAAATATTACAGAGATACAGTGATAGAGAGTCTCAATACATTTCTGGAAACTAAGCTTGCCAAATTCCCAAGAAAACATAACTTGCAAGCTCATAGTCTGGAAATGTTTGACAGCACCTACAAATTACCATTTGAACCTAATCATCAGTTCACAACTGAGATTAGACACAGATCAACCATACCTGACAATTTGTTAGGATATTCCGACACATAGGAAGTAGTTAAGTATAACTTGGTCTAGTATAGAGTTAGGTAAAGTGTGTTTCTTTACTATGTACTTTTGTAACTTACAATCCGACGGTCACGATATGTAGTGATCCGACAGTTCATTCTCTCCTTAGTATTACCGACACTTGATCTGTGGCTTAACACCCAATTGGTCCATGATCTCTATTTAAAAAGCATGGAGGGTCATTTGTAGGTTAACTGTTCATGAGAGAAGCTTATGTAAAATTTCATTCTTTTATTAATAAATTGCCTGAAGTGGCCGCGTTGGCTCAGGTCGTGGACTGTTTCCCTCTTTGAGGGTTTTAACCACGTCAAAATACTGGTGTATGGATCTATGATCTGTTTGTGACCGGTGTCCTTTGGTGTTCTGTTTGAGGAACTTACCCTGTAAATTCCTACATGGTATCAGAGCTATTTGAGGGCCATGTCTGTTGGTGATCCAAATCTGAAGCTGGTAAAACTGCATCCGACTGTCGTTTCCTAGATCTACTGTTTCTGACTACTTTCGGGCCGAGAGGACTACTCTATTGTGTTAGGAGCATCTGTTACAGTGAAGAACCCCTTTCGTTTCACGCAAAAAGGTTTCCGATGGCCCTAGCTACGTCATTTTTAAGATTTGGAGATATACAATGTTTATTTGCAGTTTACAGTTATTTTCTTTCTGTTTATTTCGGTTTATTTAGATTTTTTAAATTACCAGATCTATACCTTTCATATCTGCATATGCTCTTTTCCCTGTGACTTTGTGCGATCTGGGCAAATCAGAAATAGAAAGAAAGGATTTTTCTCATGCGTATTCTCTTTTCCGTGCGCCTTAGTGTGATCTCGGAAAATCAGAAACATTGAGGAAAATATTTAGTTTCCGGCTAAAACTAACTTCGAGCTGTAAGGTTCGTTTTTTTTGTATATCCGTGTTGGGTTTTGTGTTTTTTTGTTTTGTAGAGAAAAAGAGCTTTCTCAAAGTAAGCACGTAGCCCAAAGCTTCAGCGACTAAAAAAAACAAAAAACAAAACCCCCCTTCCTCTCTTCCAAAAATTACTAAACTTTTAGTTTAGCTCGCTTGGTCCAAAGCTACTTTATGAGAGTAGAGGTCTTGAGTTCAAGTCTTCTTTTTGTTGAGCTAATTAGATTAAGTTTGGAAAGGGGGCTGATTTTTTTTGAACATTATCATTCATTTCCACACATTCCCGCACTTCGTCAGCATCTTCATCAAATTTTCTTCAAAAAGCCATAACTTCTTCATCCGGAAGCCATTTTCAGACAAGTTTTTTTGAACCAGCCTAATTTTTCGAGATCTTTTCATTGGAACACTTAGTTTCAGCATCTATAGCTTCAGTTTCTGTTAAAATGGAAAGTCCATGCCAAGTTATTCTTGACAGCACCAACTACTTCCAATGGTTGTCCTACATTGTGGATTTACTTAGAAGTAAAGGTCTCTACAGAATAGCCTCAGGCCAAGAAACCAAACCGAAAGATGAATATAAGGCAGCTAAATGGGAAAATAGGCAAGATCAAGCATGAGGGTTGATAGGGATGTCTATTTCTCCAGATCTTAGATTCCATATTGCAGAACTTGATACTCCTGATGAAGCATTGAAACAGATTATTAAAGTTTTTGGAATTAAAAATGAACTTAAAGCCCATCAACTCGAAAATGAGTTGCTTACATTGGACCCCAATAATTTTTCTTGCATTGAATATTTTTTGTCCAAGTTCAAGACCATTAGACTTCTCTTGGAAGGTTTTAAGAAAGAAGATTGTAACCTTATCTATTCCATTCGTACTAAGTTGGGACCAGCCTACTCTTTGTTTGTTTCCACCTTCCATTCTACAAGAGAAGCCTTCATTTCTCAAGGACAAGCCTACAAGTCCCCTTCCTTTGATTCCTTTTGTGATTCTTTAATAAGAGAACAAGAAAAACTCTTACACCTTGGTCTTCTTAATCTTGGAAACTCTTCTAAGAAAGCGTTAGCCACCCAGCAGCAACCAAATTCAAATAATCCTAAGAAGTTGTATCCTAAAAGGAATGGTACTAAACCAAACAAGGGTCCTAAGCAATTTCAGCCTCAAAATGAAAAATCATTTCAACAAAATGATAAGACAAATAAAAACAAAGGGAAGAAGACTGATAAACATTGCAACTTTTGTAATCGAGATGGCCACTTAGAATCCAAATGCTTTAAGAAGATGGAAGCCTTGGAAGCAGCAACGAAGAAGCATAACATCCATTTGGAGCACTCTTCAACTTCAACTTCATCTTCAGGAATAGCACTTTCTTCATGTGGTTGTCAAGCATCTCGGTCTGGCTATGCACTAAATGTATCTTCTTCTTCTCATTCTCATGAGTGTCTCATTGATTCTGGAGCTTCTTATCACATGGACAAAAAACAAAGCCATGTTTTCTTCTTTAAATGATTGTAACACCAAAAATATATATGTTGGTGATGATAGATCTCTTAGTGTTGTAGGGACTGGAACTGTTCATATAGACAGTGGTCAATTTAATAATGTATTATGTGTTCCAACCTTATCCTACAACCTTCTATCTGTATATCAGATAACTCATTCAGGTGAAGGTAAAATCGTTGAATTTTCACCTCATGATGTTGTAATTAAGGACCTATGAGATCCTAGACAGATTTTAGCTACTGGCATTGCTGATGATTCTACAAGGTTGTATAAGTTTCAAAACTTTGGGTCATCAAATCTTCCCTCGGTATTTGTTGCTCATAACGATGAAGTGAGCAAACTTTGGCATGAGCGATTTGGTCACTTAAACTATCTCTCCCTTCAGAATCTATGTAAAGAAAATATGGTGACAGGTCTTCCAATGGTATCTTGCAGAGATGGTGTTTGTTCTGGATGTGTACTCGGAAAACATCATCGAGATAGTTTTGAAAAACGTGCCTCTTGGCACGCCTCAGCCCCTTTACAGCTTGTGCATAGTGATTTATGTGGTCCACTTCCAGTTGTTTCATTCTCTGGCTACAAGTATTTCTTAACTTTCATTGATGATTTCTCCAGACGCACTTGGGTATACTTCTTAAAACTCAAGAGTGAAGTATTTAACATGTTCTTGGCCTTTAAGGCCTTTGTTGAAAAACAATCTGGACATCAAATTATTAAGCTAAGATCTGATAATGGCGGAGAATATGTTAACAACAAATTCATCATCTTTTGCACTGAGAATGGAATTCAAATGCAACATACTATTCCATATACTCCACAACAAAATGGTGTAGCTGAAAGGAAGAATCGCACCTTAAAGGAAATGGCTAATTGTATGCTTCAATCTAAAGGACTTGGTCTTAATTTTTGGGCAGAAGCAATTAACTGTGCAAATTACATAATAAATCGCACTCCTACTAAGGTTTTAAAGAATATCACTCCAGAAGAAGCATGGAGCTCAATTAAACCAGATGTAAGTCACTTTCGTGTTTTTGGAAGTGAAGCATGGGCCCATATTCCAGATGAGAAACACAAAGCTTTAGAACCTAAGAGTGAAAAATGTATTTTTGTTGGATATTTTGAAGATGTCAAAGGATATAGACTTATTCCACTTAAGTCCAAAAATGTTATCATTAGAAGAGATGTAAAGTTTGCTAAAAATATATCGGCCTACGAGCCTAGTTCGGCAGATGTGCCACCTCTCCCTATCTCTTCTACTTTTGAAAATATTTCTTCTTTAGATGATGAAAGCGAGGATGAAAATCCTCCCCCACCTTCTCAGGATCCTCCTTCAGCTCCTCAGCTTCCAAAATGGGTCTGTGCTACTTGGGATGCAGCAGGTGATCTTGCCGGTGATCCTACAGATCAGTGACATACACGTTCTCAGTTTGATAGAGCCTCTTCTTTACTGGCTCAAGCTTCAGTGAATTATGATCCTGACACCTTTGCAGAAGCTTCAGGCCATCCAGATTGGGAAGCAGCTATGAATGAAGAATATCATTCATTATTGGCAAATGATACATGGGATCTTGTTCCTCTACCAAAGGGACAAAAACTTGTTAGATGCAAATGGGTTTACAGAACCAAGTATGGACCAGATGGGAAAGTTGATAAACATAAAGCTCATCTTGTTGCTAAGGTTTTTTCACAAGTTGAAGGCATTGACTACACTGAAACCTTCTCCCCTATTGCCAAAATGAACTCTATCCGCCTTGTTCTTTCCCTTGCTGCCTCTTTCAAATGGGAAGTCCATCAAATGGATGTTAAATCTGCCTTCTTGCATGGGGACTTGCATGAAGAAATCTATATGGAACAACCTATTGGCTTTATACAAACAGACTCCAGCCTTGTATGTCGGCTTAAGAAATCCCTTTATGGTCTCAAGCAAGCTCCTCGAGCTTGGTATGCCAAAATGGATAACTTTCTTTTAGAAAATGGCTTTTCTAGGTGTCATTCTGACAATACTGTCTACACCAAGAAAGTGGGAAAGTCTCTTATCATTCTTGTTCTTTATGTTGATGATCTTATCCTGACTGGTAGTGATCCCAACCTTATAAACCATGTGAAGTCTAGCCTTAAAAGGAAGTTTGAAATGACAGACTTAGGACACTTACATTATTTTCTTGGTCTTCAAGTCTTGCAATCCAAGGAAGGTATTTCCCTTTCCCAGTCCAAGTATGCATGTGATATTCTATGCCATTTTCACATGGAAGACTGTAAGCCAGCCCCTTCTCCCTTTCAGTCTGGAGTCAAACTTTCAGTCACTTGTACTTCTCCTCAAGTTGATGCTACCTTATACCATCAACTTGTAGGAAAACTTTTGTATCTAACCCATACTCGTCCTGACCTTTCCTTTGTTATTGGCCTTGTTGCTCGGTTTATGCAAAACCCACATGAAAGTCATTGGAAAGCAGCTAAAAGAATACTTCGTTATGCTCAAGGTACAGTTCAGTTTGGGATTCATTACAGTGCCGAAGGAGCTCCTCTATTGGTTGGTTTCACTGATTCCGATTGGGCTAGTGACCCTGATGATTGGAAGTCTACTGCAGGTTATGTGTTCACTCTTGGTTCAGGACCTATTACATGGGCTTGCAAGAAGCAAGGTGCCATTTCTCTTTCTTTAGCAGAAGCAGAGTATCATGGTGCCGTAGAAGCTAGTAAGGAAGCCTTGTGGCTTCGTCAGATCCTGTCAGAGTTTGGCTTTCAATAGCAGCATCCAACTACACTTTGGTGTGATAATCAAAGTGCCATTCAACTATGCAAAGATCCAGTCCAACATCAGCGTAGCAAACACATTGAACTGCACATGCACTTCATCAAAAGCTCATTCATGACCATGTTCTTGAAGTGCAATATTGTTCAACAGATGATCAAGTTGCAGACATCTTTACAAAGGCTCTCACAGAGGCGAAGTTTACTAAACTTCGATTTATGGTTGGAGTTCAGGAAGTTGTCACTAAGGGGGGATAGGCTCTAGTGCCTCCTTCCTTCTCCTATTGTGTCATATTTGTACATCCTTCAATCCTATCCTAAGTTGTTCTTAAGGGGGGATGTTAGGATATTCCGACACATATGAAGTAGTTAAGTATAACTTGGTCTAGTATAGAGTTAGGTAAAGTGTGTTTCTTTACTATGTACTTTTGTAACTTACAATTCGACGGTCACGATATGTAGTGATCCGACGGTTCATTCTCTCCTTGGTATTACCAAAACTTGATCCATGGCTTAACACCCGATTGGTCCACGATCTCTTTTTAAAGAGCATGAGGGTCATTTGTAGGTTAACTGTTCATGAGAGAAGCTTATGTAAAATTTCATTCTTTTATTAACAAATTTCCTGAAGTGGCTTCGTTGGCTCAGGCCATGGACTGTTTCCCTCTTTGAGGGTTTTAACCACGTCAAAATACTGGTGTATTGATATGTGATCTGTTTGTGAGCGGTGTCCTTTGGTGTTCTGTCTGAGGAACTTACCCTGTAAATTCCTACACAATTTGAAGAACTGGCAAGTGTTTGATAGTGATAAGCAGATTAACAATTTCTTAACCTTAGATGAAGAATTTTGTAGCATTAACATAGATGTAGATACAGTTAGTGAGATTGATCAAACAAATAAGATAGAAACAAACATTTCAGCAGAAAGTGCAACTCAAATGCTTCATCCAACAAAATTTACCAACAAAGAAATGCAGGATCTTAAAGAAATGGATATTGATGAAATTATTGAAGGAGAATCTGAAGTAATCAATTTAAAAGACAATCATTTGCCTAAGGGATTAACTCCTTTGGAAGATCTCTTTGATTTCAATGATATTCCAAAGAAACCTAAAATGGAACCCTTAAAAGCAGATATTGAGGACTATAATTTGGGAATTGAAGAAAATCTGAAAATGGTAAAGTTATCTAAATCTTTGCCCCCTGACCAAAAACTCAAATATGTTGATCTAATGAGAGAATTCCAAGATGTCTTTGCCTGGAGTTATGAAGACCTGAAATCATATGACACCTCTATAATTCAGCATACCATACCTCTAAAAGAAAATAAAAAACCATTCAAGCAAAAGCTCAGAAGAATTAACCCTGTACTGCTTCCCTCAATTGAAAAAGAGATCAAACGAATGTATGAAGCAGGGATAATTGCTCCTATCAGGTTTTCAGAGTGGGTGTCTAATCTAGTACCTACTAGGAAGAAAACTGGAGAAATCAGATTATGTGTTGATTTAAGAAATGTAAATAAGGTTTCTTTGAAGGACAATTACCCTTTACCCAAGATGGATCACATTTTACAAAAGGTAGTAGGTGATTCTAGGATTTCACTTTTGGATGGGTTCTCATGCCATAACCAGATTCTGGTTCATCCTGATGACTAGGAAAATACTACTTTTACAACACCATGGGGCACATTCAAGTATGTCAAAATGCCATTTGGACTTAAAAATGCAGGAGCAACCTTCCAAAGAGTAATGGACATAGCATTTGCAAAAGAAATTCATGATTTTCTGGTTATATATCTAGATGATTTAACTATTTTTTCTAAATCAGATCAGCAACATCTAGATCATCTTAGACAAGTATTCTTAAAATGCAAAAAATGTGGTATTTCTTTAAATCCTAAGAAGTCCTTGTTTGGTCTAGAGGGAGGCAAACTTTTAGGCCATATCATCTCCAAAGAGGGCATTAGAATTGATCCTGCTAGAATAGAAGCTATTTTGCAAATACCCCACCCTAGAAATGTCAAAGAACTTCAAGCTTTCCTAGGAAAGATTAACTTTTTGAGAAGATTCATATCTAACTTAGCTGAATTAATTAGATTACTTAATAATATGTTGAAAAAGGATTCAAGTATCAAATGGATAGTTGAAGCCAAACAAGCCTTTGAAGAAATTAAAATGGCTTTGACCAGAACACCATCCTTACAAGTCCAAAGTTTGATAGAGACTTCATAATATTTTCATTTGCATCAGAACACACCATAGCAGCTGTTTTACTACAAAAGGATGATCAAGGATGTGAAAAACCCATAGCATTTTTTAGTAAAGCACTTAGGGATGCACCACTAAAATACAAAATCATGGAAAAACAAGCTTTTGCACTTGTAAAAGCTATTAAAGACTTTAGAGTCTACATATTGTACTCCCATGTAATAGCCTATGTACCAAATGTTGTTGTCAAAGACATCTTAACCCAGGATGGAATTGAGGGCAAACGAGGTAAATGGATTGCTACTATATTGGAGTATGATATTGAAATAAAACCTACAAAGCTTATAAAAGGACAGGGATTGGCCAAGCTCATGACTGAAACAAATTGTCAAGCCCTAGACATTAATGAACTGGATAATGAACAGGAGATGGCGACTCCACAAATCAGCCAGGCCTTCTTAGATTCACCTTGGTATGCTGATATAATTTATGTACTCTTAAACTTGCAGGCTCCTCCAGGGTTATCCAGAACAAAGAAAAGGTTTTTAAAGATGAAAGCTTCAAAGTTTTGTATTTTAGATAATGCTCTTTTTGGAAAAATCATGAAGGTATTCTATTGAATTGTTTATTAAAAGAAGAAGCTGACAAGGTTCTCCAAGAATTTCATGCAGGAGACTGTGGTGGACACCTTTACTGGAAATCAACTGCAAACAAGATCCTAAGGGCTGGATTTTATTGGCCAACCTTGTTCACTGATGTAAAGAAATTTGTCACTACTTGCCATAAATGTCAAATTTTTGAAGGCAAGAGAAAACTATTACCTTTACCCCTGAGACCAATTTCCACTGAAAAACCCTTCCAACAATGGGGCCTGGACTTCATTGGAGAAATCCATCCTCCCTCTTCTGGCCAACATAAATGGATTCTCACTGCCACAGATTATTTCACCAAATGGATAGAAGCCATTCCTTCTAGACAAGCCAATGACACAGTGATTATAGGATTCCTAGAAACCAACATATTGTCTAGATTTGGCTATCCTAAGAAGATCATACTTGATAATGTTGTTGCCTTCAAATCTAAGAAAATGATAAGTTTTTGTAATAAGTATCATGTTACCTTAGGCCATTCCACAGCCTATTACCCTAAAGGTAATGGTCTAGCTGAGTCTTCCAACAAAATCCTAATTAATATTATTAAGAAATTATTGGAGGAAAACAAGAAAAATTGGCACAAGAAACTTACTAATGCACTATGGACAGACAGACTCACCACCAAGAAATCTATTGGAACTAGTCCTTATGAATTAGTCTACGGCATGGAGGTTGTATATCCTTCATCTTTAGGAGTTCCTGTAATGAAATTACTTCAAGAAGTTCAAGTGGAACCCAATGATATTCAAAGGAGAATAAACCAGACCATCCATTTGCAACAGACCAGAGAGGAAGTGTATCAGAGATCCCAAGTGTTACAAGAGAAGCTTAAGAAAATATTTGATAAAAGAACCAAGGTAGAAGATTTCTACCTTGGAGACAAAGTTTTAAGATGGGATTCCAGGAGAGAGGATAAGGGAAAACATGGGAAGTTTGACTTCCTATGGAAAGGACCTTTTATTATCCATGCCTTACAAGGGAATAATACTTACTATCTCAAAAACTTAGATGGCACAGAAACAGAAGAAGGGCCAGTTAATGGTCGGATGCTGAAACATTACTATGATCCTACTTTTTAATGTATTCTGATTTTAACATGTATATACTATATCCTTAGTAATGTCACAGTTTGGATTGGATAGTAACTTGCTGGAGTTGAAGCCCGAAGAGAAGGCCCTAAGCTTCAAAATGTTACTTTCATACATACAATAAAGCAACAAGCAGAAGAAAATTTCAGAGCACAGTCAAAGTCATTCTGAGGCCATCTGACCTACTGTTCTTGACTTTCCGCCAGGAAAATCCATCCCCAAGTGGAGCCAGTGTTATGCTCCTATACCAATAGGTGTCATATTTCATGATTGACTTGATGAGCTGTGAATATGTGCATACCTTTCCTTGTTGCAAATGTTTTCCATATTAATAAAAAATTAAAAATAAAAATAAAAATGTAAAGAGGGTATACCTTAAAAGAAAAATCAAAGGGTGAAAAGAATGAAATGGTCAAAAAAGTGAAAGAAAATGAACCCCACCCAAAAAAAAGACCAAGGAAAGTGGGCAAGTCTAAATGCCACTACCTTTTACTCTTATGTAATAAACAAAATGTGTGCAAATTGTAACTTATGCCACAATTGATGAACATTCAAACAGTTTAAACTTGACTAGTTCATATTTTCAATTTTATGTTTTAGAGATAGAGAATAAAATCTGACCAAACTGTTTAATCTTGGCAGATAAGTAGTTGGGTAGAGTGAATAAAAGGAGCTCAACAGTTTAATCTGAGCTCTTAGATGTAATAAGGTTAGACTTAGATATATTTCTACATGTAAAAGAAAAAGTGTGTTAAGGGTTTTCCAGTCCAAGTGCACCCTAATAAAGAAGAAAAAATGTCAGGCTAAAGTAGGTAGGGTAGGTAGATGATGTTGCATAAATACTTGTGATGGATAATGGCTCTAAATGTATTAATTTTTTCTTTTATCACAAGTGCAAGGCAGACATTACATTTGATGCAGTTCAAGCAAGACAAGATCAAAATACTTAACTTCCCTTCTTACTTTTCCCTAAAGATTTCACTAATTCCCCCAAAGTATTAAGGTCTTTGAAAATTAGAGGGGCTTAGAGCATTTCTCTGACTTCTGGAGGGACTGGACCCTCAGCCCAATAATCTAAAAAGTACTTAAAAATCATCATTCATTCATTCTCATAAATCTTTTCCTAAGTAAAATCCTATTTTACTTAGGAAAATACACAATATTATATGAAATCCCCTTTTCACTTAAGCCTAAGTTAAATATTCATTCTAAATGTTTTACTTAGTGCTTATTTACATTTTATGTCATATTAACTTCTAAACCTATATTATATAAATCCCGCCCTATTTTACCCTTTCCCGTATTATTTAATTATATATTAAAATCCCCAAATTATTATATACCCCGCCCCGGTTAATTATAACCATAAACACAGTTAAAAAGGGATTAATGGATTAATCTGAGATTCATTAATAACCTAATCTCCCCGCTCCGCAAAATGGGATTAATTAACCCTCTTGGTTAATTAAGAACCTCCCCGCCATTCACAATCACCCCGATATGATTTATTAACTTGTTAATTAAATTTGGCCCGCCGCAATTAAAGTTTTGTCGTACCTCGCTTCCCGTCCACCATTCAATCCCGTCCCCATCATCCGACGGTCGTTATCAATATCGCGCCCCCCTTGGTGACCGCGCTTTAACGCATGATCACCAAGCAGTTTTCCTCCCGTACCTCCGCCACACATCATGCAACTAGTGGAATTGCTGTCCCCCGATCGAATACCGCCCGATCCCAAAAGTGGAGCGATCACTTACCGCTTACTGCCCTCCACATACGACAAAGTGTCATGTCGTGCTGACATCATCCCCTGAATAACAATAAACCCCTGACAACCTTGATTTTGTGAATAAAACCGATGAAATGTCATTTTCATTGTTTCATATGACAAACTGTGTTCCCATGAAAAGCAACGTCCAAGTCAATCGCTGAAGCTTTTCAACCGCCACCTGGTCAGAAAATTTGCAACAACGCCATCCCGAACCTGTTATCCATCTTGCCATTACATTGTTCACTTCCCCAATACAGGTATTTACCCATTTCCACCGAAACCCTGTAATTTTTGGTTTCACACTGAATATTCCACAGAAAAAGACCAATTTCACTATAAATTTAGTCTTTGTTTCACTATATAGGTTCCCAAACCTGTTGTTTTCACGAAAACCAAAATTCCATTTCTGAATCCACAAGAACAAGAGATGGAAACCCCCATAGCTCTGAATGTCGTACCCATGAACGCTCCTCACAAAGATTTAGATTATCTACCTCTGGCTAATAAATATTTTCAGATAAAAGACTTATCCGGTAATGAAAACCACCTTAAGATCTTTTTCCAGGCCAGAGATAGTTATCTAAATGGCTTTGACATCTTAGGATTGTGGGAATCTAACCTTCCCATGTACTTCCTCCCTTCAGTCCATGTGTTACCAGATATAATTTATCACTGTTGTGCCAATTATGACCCTAACCAAAGAGCAGTCATGTCCCCAAGTCAAACAGTCCTTTTTCCCATAACTACTCAGTCCATCAACGAAATGTTGCAATTCCACTCCAGTCACGCTCTCACTCCCCTTTCCATGGGATACTTACTTGAGAAATCTCCCCAGTTGTCTCAATTAGAACTAACTCGCATCTGTCAGATGTTCATGGACCCTAAACATCAGCCTAAAGGCCCACCTCCTTATCTGCAGGATTTCTTTACAGATACAGGAAAACTTATTGTTGATATGATAGTCCTCAATCATGGGATTCAACTCTGGAGAGTATGTTGATGAGGTGACCTTAGTATTATTGTCAATTTTTACTCTTGGATAGCCCCTTGCTGTTAAATATGATTATGCCTCCTATATTGCCAATAAAATTCATGACCAATTCCTAAGACTGGACAATGAAGGAGTCTTCAAATACACTACTTTCATCTATCATCTTATGTTGTATTATCAGTCAGACAACTTCCCTTTCCCTGTCAAGAAACTTGACACCAGAGGCAATCCAAGGTCTGTCATCTTTTGGAGTCCCATCTTCCATAATTCCATTGAGACCCCTTACACCTACAATGAGTTCATTGACCTATTTGTCCATCCAGCAACCACTTTATTGACAGGAGTTTCCCCTCCTAGGATCAATGGTGATATGAAGAAAATCCTCCAGCTCTCCAAGCAGTACAGGATAGGTGACTGGTACCTATATAAGAATCACATAGAAATCAGGATTTATGGGTGTGAACTCTGCCCTTTTAAGCTACCAAAGTATGTTCCAATGAGACTCTTTACATTGGAATATTTCAGGCAAATGATAAATGCAGACCTAGTCCATTTTTGTAATGCCAAGAAGAAAGCTCAGCTTAGAATCAAGAACCAGCTAGGCCCTTTTGTTTGCAACACTAGGGAAGCATGGAAAGAAGCAGAAAAATTTTTAGAAGAGCATCTTAAGTTACAAAAGAGTTTTGGGTGGAAACCATATGACCCTAATAGCTTTATATGTGATAGAAGAATGAAGAACAGGTTGTCCCCATATATTCATCATAGGATTCCAGAAATTGAACAATATGCAAATATGGATGAATGGAGGGAAGGAACTCTAGTAGAGCATGATAATGAACAGGTCAATTTTGAGAAAGTTATGAGAAATCTTGAGAAAACACTTGACTTGGATTCTTTTGGGTAGGTACCATTTAAGTTATCTCAAAGATCAGGATTTGGTGCCTCCAGTGCTGGAACCTCTCAGCAACCTTCACAGGGAACAAGTACACCAGCTACAGGTCATCCAAGGGCAAGGAATTGGAGACCAACTTTCAACACAATGAATAGCATACAATGTCCAAGTAGCTTGAAACTTCCAAAGAACAGGCTCAAATACAGACTCCTCCCACTCAGATCAATATGGGAGAGCCTCCGGTTCTGCAAACTCCTCTAAATGAGGAAAGAAACAAAAAGAGAGACAGGGAAACCACTACCCCTGCCAGTGAACCATCAGGATAGCCTGGGACAAAGAGACAAAGACTAAATCCCCTATCAGAAGAGGAATTTGTAGAAGAAATTACAGATAGTCAGAGGGAAGAAAGAGTGGAAAGCCAACAAACTTTCCCAACAGGAGGAACATCCACTAGCTCTCAGAGGCAAGAGCTAGAAAGGCAGCAAAGTGCAGAGATATCTTCTTTCAAGCCACCAGGGACTGATGCCTCAGATATTAAGAAAACATTCACAGAAATAAAAGCGAGGAATGATCCATTGAGGCTGCAAGTTTATAATCAATATTTGAAGATGGCTCCTACAAATCAACAGAGATTGATGTCAGCCTATAACATGAAAGAAGGCAAGATGATAATGAGCTATTTTAAGCCAAAGGTGTAGCAGCCTAGATCAGCAGTAGATTATCTCAGAACAAATTTTGAAGTCATGGAAAAGGATATTCATCCTTTGGATCAAATTGAGTTGCATAAGCAAACGGGAGAAATGATTTACTCAACCTTGACTGGCAAGGCAATGATGGCCCACAGGTTACAAAATTCTTTGGATAATACTACTGCTCAACTACACTTGGAAAAGGCCTCCTCTCAGGCCAAAGATAATAGAATAAAAACCTTAGAAGAAATAATTATTGGATTGGGCCATGATCCCAAAGATGCAAAGGCTACAGAAGCCTTGATCAAAAAGAAAGATGAAGATATTGCTGCCCTAAGGAAGCAACTAAAACTGCCACCTTCAAGGCATCCACAGACTGATGAGGTTATAAAGCAAAAATCTGAAGAAGAGCTGATGGATTTACTCTTAAAGCTCAATGAACAACTAAATGATACTGAACAGGCACTTGAAAAAGCATTGAAGGATAAGTAGGGAGAGTCGACCTCCCAGCCTCCCAATGTAATACCAGTAGTATCAACAACAGTCCCATCAACTCTTGGAGCAGCATTAGCACCAAAAATTCTAGCAATCACAGTAGAGGCAGTTACAGGTACAACAACAACAGGAACAGCAGGAGTAGCACAGGGCAGTACTGCTAATTTGAGCATAGAAGAGCTAATAAAATCAATGGAGGACCTGAAACTACAAGTTTCAGAACTGAATAAGGTAAAGGAGCAATATTCCAAAATGGAACGAAGCTATGATCTCTCAAAAATAAATGTTGCAAAAAAGACAAGAGAGATTAAAGTGTTAGAAAATAAAGTGAAATCATTGGAGAAAGATCTTACTTTTGACAAGCCTCTATTGGAAATCAAGAAAATTCTTTGGGCCAACATCACTCAATCCATAAATGATGTTTGGCCATCCATCTAGTGATTTTTGAGCAGATTGATCTTGTGAAGGCAACCCAAGAAGAAGTCTAAAGAACAAAGGCAAATTAGGAAAAATGCTTGAGGAAGCCAACAGGATCATACATTTTTTGAATACTAGAAATAAAGAACAGCTGGAAGAATTAGGCATTAATGACAGAACAGAAACCATTTTGGAAATCAAAAGGGTATTAACCAAGAAATCTTTGATGCAGAATTTAGAAAGAAGATGTCATGACATGCAGGCAGAGATTAACGCTTTTATAGAGAAGTTCAATATTTTGCAGGGTAAAGGGCTACCCAGTCCTTTAGTGATTAATGACATATTAATGAGGCATAAAGATTATGTGGAGAAATTTAATAAGTATGCAAGCAACCAAATAGGTTCATCAACAAGTGCATCAGGAATAAAAGCATTACCTACAGGCAGAGTTCTCTATGATAGCCTAGAGAACTTATTCTATGTCGAGCATGAACTAAAGAACTTGTTCCCAATTCAGCCTACATTTTTTAGGTATACAGAAACAGATGAAACCCTCAGAAAGCTTCAGAAAACCAGAATACCACAGCCAAAATGGTGGGAAGAAATGCTTGAAATTTTGTAATTTATTCTAGGTAAAAGGTAAATTTTGATGTTTACTACAGTCAGTGAAGGTAAAGAGGATGAAAAGAGATCAACAGGTAAAGAGTGTCAGATGCAGGTAAAGTGCATTAGTAGGGAGGTCAAAACAGAGCAACCAGCACATAATTACACCAAGGACAGCAAGAGGCCAAATCATAGGGCCTAACTCCAGCACATTCTCAAGAATAGGGACAACAAATCATTCGGTTGCCTTATCTGTCATCTACGAGGTCTTCTGGCCCTATTTTCTTGAAAGATATGATTAGTAACCCCAGTTTATATCTCACTTTGTTATGAGATATTTTTTGTAAATTTTTTTGTATAAATACTCCCTCAATTGGAGCATTGAGGGTGGATTCTTAGACATTGTTGTAATATTGATTATTTTGGAATAAAGTGATGTTGGACCAACTTTTGTATGGCTTGCTGGATAAAGAATTGATGCAAAGGACTTTCCACAGATTTCTTGAATCAAACACCGGATCAATAAGTCCTCTATACCTTATGTTTTAACGCTTTTCCTTTCTTATATCATCTATGTTTCATATCTAAATGATAAACGAAAAAGAGTAATTCGGAATATGCTTGATTGCACTTTGTTTTCAATCGTTATTATTCTCTATGTTTTCTTCTGAATTAGGATAAACAGTGAAATCTTAATTGCTCTTATTTTCTAATTCATTCATTTTGATTATTTAGTAAAGAATAATCAACTTCTCTTTATTAGTAATCATTCAAGTTCCCTCTTTCAAATAGGCTGAAGGATTCTTAACTGCCTTTTACCCATTTTGAGCCCATTCCATCTATTCCAAGTTTTTATTTGTTCCCTGTTTGACCATCTTGCACTGTGAAACCATCCTTTGTTAAGAAACAAAATCCAGTTAAGCCATCTTCTTTGACTCCATTAGCCCAATGGCTTAAACTATTCAGTCCTACCCCTCTACTACTGAATCTCACCACCCAAATTCAAACAAAACCACTAACTTCACAACTAACCTAATATCTTTCAAAACCAAGCTAAATCATAAAGAGAGAGCCCTCTCTAAGTACAGATTGGCTAGATTCTGTACTTAAAAGTTGGTTTGCGGTTACCTCGGACCCCTTTCCTCTTTCCAACAACTTCAAGGAAAATCTTAGTGATAACACATCTCACTTCGTAGTGTTTCTTTTGATGCCCAAGAATCTATCAACTTTTGAAGCCCTTCTACAGGCTTTTGATCTCTTAATAATTTCATACAAGTTTGCAGAAAAGACTTTAAAGTACCTCCTTAATTTTTTTACTCCCAGTCCTATGTCGGAGCTCGATCCTGTGTTGAGGCTCAGTTCTGCATCGAAACTTGATTATGTGTCGAAGCTAATGATACATTGCAACTAGTTTTCAACTTTGGATATGCACTGGAGGTCAAAGCTCCAACATCCATAAAGCTTCACTTTGCTTCCATAAACACTTCTTTTTCCTTATGAATATAAAAAATAGGAGCTTTCTCAATAATTTTCTAACCCATGTAGTTTCAAATTCTTTCTTTCCATCTGCTTTATCACTACTGGTCGTAGCTCCACTTCTATTAATAATACTAATTCGCGGTTCATCATTCCTTCTTTTGGTAGTCATCATTTGAATATTCAGTGTCAGCTGATGATTCCTTTTTTCTTGCATTTTTTCCATAATTACATGATATTCTTCAATTACATGGCCAAAAGATTTATAGTACTTACATGTCATAGTAGGGTTCTGACAATCTCTTGCAAAATGACTTACCTATCCACAGTTATAGCAAATAATCTATCCATGTCCTGAAACAGCTCCAACACCTCGACCTCTTCCTTGGTAGCCTCATCGACCACATCGTTGTCCACTACCTTCATTTCCATGTTCTTCTTCTTGAATTCTATAAATGTCAACACCGTGCTCCATCATTAGTTCATAAGCTCGACAATTGCTCTCATCATGTTCTATTGATTTACAAAATTTGCAATACAGGTTCCTTGGAGTCTGCAAATATTTTTGTAATAGGTAACAATCTTTTGGGAAATGTTGGCCTCTGGTCTTGAATATTTCATACCATAGGATGGATGTTGCATTTAAGGGATTCGGTGCCCCACTAGCCATGTAATCCCTAAATATAGGACATTGTTCTTTAGAATGGCCCTCTGATCTGTAATTTGTACACCATACTTCTTCTCTGACTTCTTTGCTTTTCTTGATATCTTGTATCTGCAGGGTTAGGTTTGCCAGTTGACTCTGAATATGTTGCATACCTACATTAGTAGCTCCTATAAGTAAAGCTTCCAACTTCATTGCGAGATGTGGAGCTTTGTCTTGACTTGTTATCTTTTGTTGCATCAATGGTAGTATGATATGCGGTAACAATGCAACTATAAACCATTCTTGATGTTGTTGTGGATCTATTTCGAAGCTCACTTGATCTAACAATTCCTTAAATCTCTAATCAAATTCTAAAACAAACTCAGTAGGTTCCTATTTAATTTCTTTTAACTCAGTGATGCACTGCAACTCAGACTTCAACTTCTTAAATTCTATTTTCTGCACTACTTTAATACATGCAAATGTTATAATCAAATTATTGGAATACTTCATATACCATGTCAGATATTTATCTCGCAACATCGTAATGAGCTACACTTTCTTTATATTTTCATCATTGATCTGCTTTGCGGTCCATACAACTTCACATAAAAACCAAAACTACTATGGATCCTCCGATCTATTTCCCTTGAAGACAAGCAACTTAATATCATCATCTGTATTTCTTCCTGGGGTGGGAGGGGGAGGGAGAGGGGTAGGGGGAGAATTAAGGGGAGGGGGATGGGGGTAGGAGGAGTAGGGGAGAAGGGGGAGGGGGAGGGGGAGTGGGAGAGCAAAACAAACACTGGTTATTACTAGATTTCGGCTTTTGCGAGCTCTCAAGTTTGGAAGGTGAATACCGTGGAGTTACCTGAGGCTTATCAGGGTAGCTATCTTCTCTTTGAATTTCAAACTCACTCAAAATAAGACTAGACCCAGTCTCTACAAAGGTCTTCAGATCTTGTCCACAAGTTCTCTTTCTAGTATATATTCTATATATTTTTCTACTTCGCGTTGTTCCAATATATTGCTCATATTTATTTTCTCTTCTTCCAAACATAACTAAGCTAACAATCTGGCCGCATCTGTAAAACTCCTTTTTCACATAAAAGCATCTTAATCCAGAGTTTCAAAGATTTCACATACTTACCTCACATTCCTTTGAAGAGTCGTCGTTCTGCTTCTTTATAGGACATGGTTTGGTCTACTGTGAACTCAGTAATAAATCCTCCCATGATGTTATCAATCTAGAAATCAACATCCCTTGAAATGTTGTTATCTTTGTTCTTGAGTTGTTGTACCAATTCAGGAGTCCACGTTGTAGGTTCTTCACCTTTAAAACAAGTTTTTCTTTCAGTCAACCTTGATATCCACTCGTATAGTTCAACATGAAATGATGCGAAGAAAAAATTGTATTGATCTGTGAAAATATATTTCTGTAACCAAGCTTCAGACTTCAGATGAGGGTTTATGTTCTCTTGATCTACAAATTCTCGCTCCTTCGATTCTAGCCAATCTTGAATCTCCTTCTTTGATGGATGCCACATAAACATATCCATCAAACAGATCCCGGTCCCGGTAATGAAACCATTTGCTGGTTATGATTGGGCTGGCCCAGGTTTGATTTATACTGCACACCAAAAAAACCCTTAATCACTGGCCCTTTCGGCAATGACCTACAAGCAGATCGCATTCTCACCTAAAGTGACTATGGGAGGATTCTTTCTACAGCCTTGAGGGATGATGCGATGTGGCATTTTTATGTTCTTTTATCTTTAATATACATATATTATTTTGCCACGTTCATTTAATCACATAAACATACCATATAAACCCATAATCATTACTACGCTGAAATAAAATGCAATTGTAATAAAACTGCTATGCTACAACAGATAATAAGCAAATACACATGAAGACACAAGTTTTACTATGATTCATCCCAATGTGGGACTACGTCCATAAGAACTGTTTTTTATAATAATGAATCTTGTACAACAAATAATTCTTGACCTGTGCACTAAGTTTCAGGTTGTCTACGCACTCAGCTGCAGAGCCTTTCCTTCACCACAAAATACAGATCACAATAATTGGACCATAAAGCCGATTCTTCTTCTTATTATTGATCCCTATATATACTATTACATCAAGGGATATATCATCAAAATACCATGGTCCATATATCATGTACTCCCCTAATACAAGTTACTATGGTCCGAAAACCATTGATATTTTACAACATTACATTCTTTTACAAAAAGGAGGGGCTTCGCCCTGCCTCGAAGCCCATATGTCGCACGGTATATCTACTGCAAGGTACACTTGGCGCTCCACTACTCTACTGTGTGGTCCACTTTGCATTCCACTGCATTCTTTACTTCACACTCTGCTCCATAAAATGCGAAGTCTTCACAAAAACTAGGCCAAGTTGGGTTGCGCCCAATAGTTTCGAAACTAAATGAGGTGGTCTCAGGAAAAATCATAAGGCCTAGGAATCCCTGGATTGGTAAAGGTGGGATTGAGGTAAAGCCTAGTTGTGTATTCCCTCATTGGGCCTAGAAATACTTGAACGATACATGACAAGATATACGGTAAAGCCTTAGGGTGGAGACAGACAAATTCCTCACAGTTTAGGTGGAGAGATCGAGAGGAATCCATGCTTGTATAGGCCTAGTGATCCCTGGACCAGTATGTGGTGGGATTGTGATAAATCTTGGTAGTGTATCTTTATTGTTTGGGCCTAGGAATCCCTTGGCAGGATATACGGTAAAGCCTGGTTGTATAGGTTCTTGCTTCGAGCTTAATATTCCTTGATCGGTTTTGGTGGGATATGCAATAAAGCCTGAGAAGCATGGTCGTTTTGTTGTGAGTCCCACATTCATGCTTGGAATATGGCACAGGGGTGATTGGATGAAATAAATATTTGGTTCAGCCCAATCTATGGTTGGGTGGTAAGTGGAAGTCCCTAAGTTGGTTGGATTTGCATATGTTAATAAGAGCTATTTTCCTCTTGTGTTTTATGTCTAAATGTACTTGTTATTATGTGGCTTTAATGGTTGTTCTATCATTGATATTTCTCTGGTTATATGTTGGGTATAAGCATGGTTTTATGATAGATCTTAATCATGGCTCTCATCATGTTTTGATTAGTAAATGAATGTTAATGAATGAATGACCTAATAGATGATAATGCAAATATTGTGACAGGGCATTAGACCTTGTTGACGATTCTCAGATAAGTATGAGCTCCCTATGTTCAGATGTGTAATTATGACCTGTACATTACATGTTCGCGATGTGTTTGATGAAATGTCTGTCATGGATAGGCATTTTTAGGTCAAATTTTTATATAAGTTTTGTGTGAAAGGATTTGTACTAGTGTCATTCATTGTTCTAGAAATTTTCATGAAGTTCTAGGCAGTGGTCTAGAGACTAACCTGAAAAAGTGGCTTAAATCTCGTAGTCGTTGGCACAAAATTGGGTGAAAATGTTTATAGTCACATGGAGGCTGTTGGGTCCCTATAATACTAGTGATTACCCCATTACTATTGTAGTTATACCCCTTATTTATATTGTTGTGCCCCTATTACCCCCATGTTGTTATTTTTGTGCCCCATAGAATCCCTCTATTGTTATTTTTGTGGCTTTATATTATTATTGTTAGGTCGGCTGGATTATATTATGACTCCTTAGACTCCTATATATAGAAAGGAGGTTTTGTCATTTGTATCATCCAAGAATTCTTCATTTATGTAATGTAAAGGAGGTTTCCCCCTCGAAGAGGCTGAATTCTAAGGCGTTGATCTATCTTTTCTATCTTTTCTTGAGCTGGTTTCATAACATTTGGTATCAGAGCTTTGGATTCTAGGGTTTCGCTGCTCCAAACAGGTAATCGTGGAATTTTCGCTATAACTTTTTTTCTGTGACATTTCAGAAGTCGCAAAAAAAACCCATTTGAGAAGAAATCGCGCTGAACCTTGGATCCAAATTTCAGAGCTTTTCGCGCTACATTTGCGGAGATATGATCTGAGGAAGTTGGTCTTTTTGCAGACTCCTGAATTACATTCAAAACAGGTGACCTGGGGAAAATCGTCATAACTTTCTCTCTGGGGATTGGATTGAAATTTCATAAGAAGTTATAGAAAGAGGACGGACTGTAGTTTCTTGTATGCGATTTTCAGATCCAAAGGTTGAAATAGTGACTCGTGGCACGTCGTACAAGTTCGCTCTACTGAACTAGTCTAAAAGAAAATCACTGTGGGAGAATTCACATAACTCTTCCTTGGAGAATCCAATTTGGGTCAGACTTGTGGCATTGGAAAGAGGACACAGAAGGCTACTACAGGTCGCAACTTCAGAACTGGATGATCCAAAATTACAGAGATACATCAAATTCAATATCAGGCTTCTATAAAGTGAAAAAAGGTGTGTAGTTTTTTTTAAATTTTTGTGTAAGCTTGGTTTAACGGAATTCAAATGGCATAGTAAAGCATTATTATCGGTAACTGATGCCCCGAGGAAAGAAAATGCAAACACCTAGTAAGGAACCTGAAAGCTCTAGCATGACTCATGAAGAAGAGGAAGAAATGCTACATGATATATCAAAATTACAAGAACAAGTGCAACAAATGTCACGCTCACAAAAGCTAACAGAAGCTAAGATAAATGGCGTGGAATCTAAGATAAATGGCGTGGAATCTAAGATAAAGGGCATGGAAGCTAAGATGGATGATTCGAAGACAGATTTGAAGAGAGACATGGCAGATTTGAAGACAGATTTGAAGACAGACATGGCAGATTTGAAGACAGACATGGCAGATTTGAAGACAGATTTGACAAATTTTCTACAAGAAATACTTACTAATGGTGAAAAGGTTGTAAAGGAAACTCATGATGTGAACAAAAGTAATGTTAATCATGATTCCATAGACTCTAATGTTGGATTGAAGACCCACCATATTCCAAAAATCGATATGAGGAAGTTTGATGGCAAGGATCCCGCCACATGGATATTACAGATGGAGCAGTTCTTCGATCTCAATAATGTGCAAAACACACAAAAGGTGCGTATGGAAACTGTATATTTGGAACCAAATCAGTTTGTATGTTATCAATGGCTTTGCTCTCGTAAACAATTTATCACTTGGGAATTTTTTACGGAAGAATTGATAGCACATTATGAAGATACAAAAAGCAACACTTTTTTTAGCCAATTGATAAGTCTCAAACAAAAGGGTTCAGTAATGGAGCACATTGAGGAGTTCCAAAAATTGAACATAAGGGTAAAAGATATTCCAGAGGAGCATAGGATTGATGTGTTCATAGGGTCTTTAAAGGATAATATCCAACATGAAGTTCGCCTTTGGGAACCTGATTCATTAGAGAAGGCATTTAGGTTAGCAAGAAAAATGGAAAGCAAAATTATGGCAACTGGGAAGCATACCACTCACAACTATAAAGACGGAAGTGTTGTTGCCCCTAGTCTTCCACAACCTATAAGGTTGACACCACAACAATTGGAAGAAAAAAGAGCAAAAGGGCTTTGTTACAGTTGTGATAGCAAATACACTAAAGGTCATAAGTGTGCTGAGAAGAAATTATTCTACATAGATTGTGAAGAGGAAGAAGAAAAGGAGCAAGAAAGGTCAAAAGAAGAAGATATACTCCAGGAACAAAGCCTAGATGAAGAACAAATAAATCCGACCATATCTTGTAATGCATTGGCGGGAATTACCACTCCTCAAACCATCAAGATAGAAGGACAAATCAAGAAGAAAAAGGTAATAGTGTTGATTGATTCAGGAAGCACCCACAATTTTATTCATTGTAGGGTAGCAAAAGAATTGAATTGCTTCCTATATCTAGCACCAGAGTGTCAAGTGATGATTGCAAATGGAGGAACAATAAATTTCTCTGGAAGGTGCCATAATATCAAGCTATCCATGGGAGAATATGTATTGACTAGCCCAATGCTTTCCATTCCAATGGGAGGTGCTGATGTTGTACTAGGAGTCCAATGGCTACAATCCTTGGGTACAATAGCTTTTAATTTTCAAGAACTTTTCATCAAATTTTCTACGGAAGGAAAGGAAGTTGAATTAAGGGGTATTGCAGGGAAACCGGGAAAGATAATCAACTCTAATGGTATGACAAAGCTTCTAAAAAAGGAGCAAAGAGGTGTAATTGCACAATTATGTTCGCTAGATGTTTCCACATCGGAATCATCTATTTCTCCAGATCTCCAAAAAGTCATGGACAATCATTCCAAGGTATTTGAGACTCCCAAAGGTCTCCCACCTATGCGTGATCATGATCATGCTATTCATCTGATTCCAGGAAGTGTTCCTCCAAACATCAGGCCGTACAGATATCCCTATGTCCAAAAAAGTGAAATTGAACGTATGGTTGCAGAAATGCTAGAGGCTGGTATAATTCAACCAAGTCAAAGTTCTTTCTCTGCTCCAGTAGTATTGGTGCACAAGAAGGATGGATCATGGAGCATGTGTCCAGATTATAGGGAGCTCAACAAGCTCACTATTAAAGATAAGTTCCCCATTCCTGTCATTGATGAATTACTGGATGAATTGCATGGATCAATTTACTTCACCAAGTTGGATCTTCGTTCGAGATATCATCAAATCAGAATGAAGATTGAAGACATTCCGAAAAAGGCATTTAGAACTCATGAGGGTCATTATGAATTTTTGGGCATGCCTTTTGGCCTTACTAATGCACCTTCAACATTTCAAGGTTTGATGAATTCAATTTTAAAACCATTCCTTAGAAAATTTGTGTTAGTATTTTTTGATGATATACTAATCTACAGCAAGTCTTGGAAGGATCATGTTGAACATGTTGACAGGGTGCTACAACTATTGGAGGAGAAACAATTATATGCAAAAAGATCCAAATGTTTCTTTGGAGTCCAGGAAGTGGAATATTTGGTCATATTGTATCTCATGAAGGAGTTAAGGTAGACCCTAGCAAAATTAAAGCCATTAAGGAATGGAAAATCCCCACATCCATAAAGCATCTGCGAGGATTTCTTGGGTTGACAAGGTATTATCGCAAGTTTGTTAAGAATTATGGGAGAATAGCAGCACCTCTAACAACATTATTGAAGAAAGATGCATTTTCATGGACTCCGGAAGCAACAAAGGCCTTTGAACATCTTAAAGAGGCAATGTTCCAAGCACCGGTCTTAGCTACACCGGACTTCACAAAAACCTTTATTGTGGAATGTGATGCTTCAGGAAATGGAATTGGTGTTGTTCTAATGCAAGATGAAAGACCCATTGCTTTTGAAAGTCGTCCAATCAAGGGAAAGTTTTTAAGCAAATCTATTTATGAGAAGGAAATGTTGGCAATACTCTATAGAAATTTTGAATAATTTAACACATATTTAACAGAGATTATCCTGATCATGTACTATTGCAGAATACATACACAATACATAAGCTCCTCTATGTTGATCATCAATATAGCAGCATCAATAACAATAAAACATCAAGAGCATTCACACATTAACACAGTATGTAACCCGGGGAAAGCATCTCGCTAAAAACCCCACACTATCTGTATATTAATGGTTGAGAACATGTAACATTACAAAGTACAATGCTTATCACAAGCAATCCAGTACCAGCTCCACCTGTTACACACAATACAACTCAGATCTGATCTCCAAATCTATTCCACTGCTTGCCTGCCTCTCCGGCTCAATACCTGCTCAAGAACTGATGAGAATGGTTTACCAAACTCGTATTTCACCTGCAAAGAATCACTCACGCTATGTTGGACGTGAGCACAGGCTACAATTCTTGATATTGGCCAATTCATTGGCATACTCAATTCCTCTGATTGTGCAAATCATCATGCACAACTATAGTCACAACTGATAGCAATCTGATCCTCTAACACCTGTCCCTGTTGAACTGAACATGCACTGACATGCAACTGAGTTAACTGATGTATTCTATAGTTGCATTATGAGTTAATAACTTGTGAATTAATTAATAACTAATTCACCCAACTCATCTCTAGTCTATTTGCCAGTTTAACAAAGCTAAACTGAACACAACTCCATCAACTGCACCTCCAGTCCACTAAACTCAACTCACTTGAGTTCTAACTGAAGTCTTGCATGCAAATATTAGTCATCCCATAGGTAACCATGTATTTCCCTCTGGGATCTGCATGTACCACATCCATAGCTCATCCTGAAGTGCTCCAAGAGAATAAGATCAAGTTTATGGTCCAAATATTATTATGAGACAATAATATTTGACTTTTCTATTTTTGATAGCCAGTCTAAAAATAGACTTTGATCACTCACACTGTGATCATTCACACTGTGGTCACCCACACCGTGGTCACCCACACTGTGATCACTCATACTGTGATCACCCACACTGTGGTCACCCACACTGTGATCATCCACACTGTGATCAAAAATAGAACTTGCGCCATAATTTGCCTGCGGGCCCACTTAGTGAAGGCGACTCTTTTCACTAAGCTCCATCATCTTGTTGCAATCTCAACATACTCCATGCACTTAAGAAATGGCGACCCTACCTAATGGGAAGACACTTCAAGGTAAAAACGGATCATGATAGCCTTAAATACTTTTTAGAACAAAGATTATCCTTTGAAGAGCAACAAAAGTGGGTCACAAAGATGTTGGGTTATGACTTTGAAATCATCTACAAGAAAGGGAAGCAAAATGTGGTGGCAGATGCACTCTCAAGAAAGGATGAGGATGTGGAAGCATTGTTGTGCGCCATTTCTATTATCCAACCAGATTGGATAAACGAAGCAAGGGAGGAATGGAAGAATGATGAAGAAGTGTGGGCACTTATTCGAAAGCTATGACAAGATTCCAGTATGTCTGATACATTTAGCTGGCAAAATGATTCATTATGGTACAAAGATCGCTTATACCTCTGTAAGAATTCCCAGCTAAAACAAAAGATTCTTATGGAACTACACACTTCTCCCTTAGGAGGGCACTCAGGATTTTTAAAAACTTACCACAGGGTTAAGAAGGAATTTTTTTGGGATGGCCTTAAATCAGATATTCAAAAGTTTGTGGCGGAATGTTTGGTTTGCCAACAAAATAAAGTTGAAACAATTAAGACACCAGGTCTATTACAATCTTTATCCATTCCAAGCCAACGTTGGGAGGAGGTTTCAATGGATTTTATCACAGGTTTACCCAAGTCTGAGGGAAAGAGTGTCATCATGGTGGTAGTTGACAGACTTACCAAGTATGCACACTTTTGTGCATTATCACATCCATTTAAAGCCAGTACAGTTTCTACTGCATTTATGGAAACAATTAAAAAGCTACATGGAAACCCAAAGATTATTGTAAGTGACAGAGATCCCATTTTCACTGGAAATTTTTGGACAAAATTATTTTCTTGTCTTGGTACTCAGTTAGCTCATAGCTCATCTTATCATCCTCAATCTGATGGGCAAACTGAGATAGTAAACAAATGTTTGGAAGGATATCTTCGTTGCTTTGTATCTGATAAACAGACACAATGGGTCAAATGGTTGCCTCTGGCTGAATGGTGGTATAACACTTCCTTCCATACAACAACAAAAATGACCCCATTTATGGCACTTTATGGGTATCAACCACCATCCATCACATCATATTTAAGAGAAAATTCTAAGGTTCAAGTAGTGGAACATCACATCGAACATCAACAACAAGTCCTCCAACTCTTAAAGGATAACTTCGTGTTGGCACAAAATAGAATGAAACAACAGGCAGATCAACATCGTAGTGAAAGAAGTTTTGATGTAGGTGATTGGGTATTCCTACGGCTACAACCATATAAGCAAATGTCCCTAAAGCAATCTAAGAAGGATAATAAATTATCACCAAAGTATTATGGTCCGTACAAGGTGTTGCAAAAGATTGGTACTATGGCATACAAATTGGAGCTTCCTGCAGCTTCTCGATTGCACCCAGTTTTCCATGTTTCATGTTTAAAGAAGGTTATAGGCGACAAGCTCCCAATTCAAACAATATTGCTAGAACTTGATGAGGAAGGAAAAATTATATTGGAACCGGAAGCAGCCACAGAAACAAGAACTCGACAGCTACGAAATCGATCAATTTCAGAGTATCTTATCAAGTGGAAGAACTTATCCGCTGAAGATTCCACATGGGAGGATGAGAATTTTATGCAGAAGTATCCAGAACTACTCAAGCGTTGAGGACAACACTTTTTTGAAGGAGAGGGGCATGTTGGGTCCCTATAATACTAGTGATTACCCCATTACTATTGTAGTTATACCCCTTATTTATGTTGTTGTGCCCCTATTACCCCCATTTTGTTATTTCTGTGCCCCATAGAATCCCTCTATTGTTATTTTTGTGGCTTTATATTATTATTGTTAGGTCGGCTAGATTATATTGTGACTCCTTAGACTCCTATATATAGAAAGGAGATTTTGTCATTTGTATCATCCAAGAATTGTTCATTTATGTAATGTAAAGGAGGTTGCCCCCTCGAAGAGGCTGAATTCTAAGGCGTTGATCTATCTTTTCTATCTTTTCTTTAGCTGGTTTCATAACAGAGGCCTTGTTGTGGGAGCGACTGGAGGGTTACAGTCACATGGAGGGCTTGTCATGGGAGAAACTTGGGGTTTAGTTTAGTTAAAAAGCAATTTAACTCAGAGGTTGGGCACCTAGAGTAGTTGGCTAGCCTTTGTGGGTCTTGTAGCTCCTGAGGAAGGTCAGTTTGGTTTCAGTTTGTTGATTCCATTTCCTTAACTGTACTTGGGTATTTGAATCATTTCATAGTAACTCTTCGTGACATATTTACCCTGGTGGACTAGTTAGCTTGGGTAAGTGTGGGAGGATGGTGCTACAACATTAGTTGAATATTATGGCCACATGAGTAATTTTAGCTATATGTATGTGTTCACTTGAAGTCTAAAATGCATTGAGGGGTTGCAATTTAAAGAATATTTTTTCTTTAATTTAAGTGTTAAATATGAAGGATATATATTCCATTAAAGTTTTTTTTGGAATTGGATTTTCTATCTTTTTTTATAAATTCATAAAGTACAAATTAAATAGAAACAAACAACCATATATTCCATTAAAGTTTTTTTTTACTTGAATTTTCTATCTTCTTTTGTAAATTAATAAAGTACAAATTAAATAAAACAAGCAATAAGCACAAAGTTATAGACTATCATTAAGAGTATATTTTCACATACAAATCATTGAAACTTTGTACAGATACATCCAATGATGTATATAACACAATTAATTCTTTGTTTCTTAATGTTTATTTTTTGTCAATAATGGAAGTTGGTGGATAAATTAACATTGTATTGAGTTTATTTGTGAACCAATACCTTATTGGAAATTTAGATGTGTTTCACTTTTACAATTGTTGTAAATCTAATACATCTTGCCTTAAAGTAGTTGTTGCTACACAACAACCATTAGTTTAGTTTCAAATTTATGAAGTTCGTGTTTGGGGACTATATTGAACACAAATAGTGTATCCATAATTGGGGTTTTGTATTATGACCTTTCATCATCACATTACAACTTCTAACTTTATAATCAAATTTGTTTTTATTCAAATTAGGAAAATTTGAGGTCAAAAGTAGACCTTGAAATAATAAAATGTATTATTAAAATCGCTTTTTGGTTAGAGGATTTAATTCCAAATCTAATGAGTACCAACACTCTACATGTTTTTGATAAACTCACAATAAGATAAATTATAAATACATGAAAATAAACATATTTTTATATTTTTAATTTATCTCAATATAGATCTATTAAAAGTATGCAAAATGTGTACTCTTTTAATTCTGCATCCAATAAATACTTATACTTGAAATTAAAAATATATATATAGATAGATATAATTAAAAAATAATTATTTTTTTTAATTCATTGCTTTTATTTTTATTATTTTTCTCCCCCAATTTTATAAGATTACATGCTCAAATGTTCTTTAATTTGACTACCCACTAACATATTCAATAAGGTAAAATTATGTACTCTTCATATTCTATAAAAATATTAAAAATAAAATTATGTACTCTTACTATTCAATAAAATATTAATTTAATTTTATAAGAAAGAATTAGATATTTTCACTGATATCCATTTATTTTGTGTAACATTCAAGATTAAACTTTATATTTGGATGCAACTTGTGGTCATTGATATCACAAATGATGTATATTAAGACATTATAATTTGGTTTCATATTTCTCATTTGACAGGACTTGTCGTTGTTAGTACAAATTGTATAATGTATATTAAAACATTATAATTTGGTTTTATATTTCTCATTTGATGGAACTTGTGCTCATTGCTAGTACAAATATGATGCATATTAAAACATTATAATTTAGTCTTATATTTCTCATTTGATAGAACTTGTGGTTGTTAGTACAATTTGTATAATGTGTATTAAAACATTATAATTTCGTCTTATATTTATCATTTGATGGAACTTGTGCTCATTGCTAGTACAAATATGATGTATATTAAAACATTATAATTTGGTCTCATATTTCTCATTTGATGGAACTTGTGGTTGTAAGTACAAATGGTAAAACGTATATTAACACATTATAACTTGGTTATATAAATTTGGTTTTATATTTCTCATTCGATGGAACTTGTGCTCATTGCTAGTACAAATTGGAATGAAGTGTAAGTTTTTTACAAAATACTTTTAAGTCTTAACTTATTTGCATATTTTTTAATAAAAATGGATACAACAATATTTTTAATAAAAATAATAAATGTGGATATAACAATAGTTATAAGATATAATATATATTAAAACATTATTATTTAGTCTCATAATTTTTTTAGAACAACATAGCTAATATGATGTAAATAATTTCATTATTATAAATTGATTTTTAATAATAAAAGTTCAAATTTTAAAATAACTCTGAATTTATTAATAAAATACAATTATAATTTTCCTTTATTAAAAGACAAAAATATTAATATATAAAATTAAAATAGCAAAAAACTAAGTACTTTAAAGCCATGGGTTGTAATATCACCCTTATTCACTCTATTCATTACACTCTAAATTACTCTCTATATAGTATCCGTCTTTCCTGCAAAGACTACAAAAGTGACAAAAAAAAAAAGTTGCTCATCAAACATAAGGCTGAAAGAGAAGTATTTATTGAAGGAGTCGTCTAGGAGACGGAGGAATTGTCTGGACGGTTAAAAATGGCTGGAATTCGGGCAAAAATATTTCAAAAATTTTTGTAGAGGTAATATTTGAATCATGTTTTTGATGGTGGAAATAGATTTAGCACCATCAAAATGTTTAGAGCACCTAAAATTTTGAAATTGAACCACTATAACTTATATTTATAAAAATCCCTACCAAATTTTCTCAAAATATAATCAAAATTTCCATAACTTTCAACACAAAAAAAACAATCTCATTAGGCTAGGCTACAGCTTTATTTATCAACCAACCTCCTTTACTATAAACAAAGTGTACGGCATTACTCATCTAACTTTGACTGCAAACGCAACATCCATTGCTGGGAGAAATAAGCCTGATGAGAGATATTTCATCTAAATAATTATAACTTACACATGTAAAATTTATTGAAATTAACATAATGTAAATTCCGTTATCATGGATTGGCAATTGGTTTATTCATATAGGAATGAAAGAGATATTTCAAATAAAATTCGTCGTTTAAATATTTTTTCCAAATCAGATTTACAAACATTTTATTATATTATTTCAATTTAAAAAAATATATATTTAATATTAAAATATTAGCAAATAGCAGTTTCGTTATCTAAATTATTTAGAAATAATTAATTTTAGAGATAAATGGTTAATTGATTGAGTGTTCAAGATCATAATGGTTTTTAAAACTGAGATAATTCTTTAAGTGTGAGAGCATTTTATTATATATATATATATATATATATATATATATAATTTGTTATAAAGTTATTTGTAAATTAAAATGAATAATTTTTTTTTACTTTGTTGTTATAATGTTAGAATAGATATAATGCAAAAGATTATTTTTGGGTCTATAATTTGTTTTTCTCCTTGTAAATCCTATTACAATTAGGAGATTTGAATTTTGGATCTCTCAAGATTTCAATTACTTGGATCACCATTTAAGGTACCCTAAAACAACTTAAATAATAATAAATATAATGTATTAATTCTAATAATAATAAAAATGTAAAATCATTAATATTAATAAAAAACACCTTAAATAAAAAGCTATAACTAATTTATATGAAATGACATTTGATGCATAATACATGGTATTAGATGCAATGTTTTATATAGCAATACACTGTAAAATTATTTGTTGTAATGATTTCAAAATTGGGACATTGCAAAATGATATTAGATGTATCAATTTTGATATTCATAAAATAATTTATTATATTGATTTAAAGAACTATACAATGTAAAATCATTATACATTAATTTTAATAGTTATTTATTGTAAAACATTTTGATGAATTAATCTCAACAATAATATGATTGCAAAGTGATCTTATAGATTAATTTTAACATTGTTATAGTGTGAGTTAATTTGATTAATTGATTTTAATAATGATATATTGTAAAATGATACAATACATTGCTTTAAGTAGGGACACAACTTAGAAGAATATATGACATTCATTTAAAAAATAAACTAGTAAAGTTATTAGCATATGTTTTTTTCCCACGGAAAAATCTCAATTTTATTCATAATGAATTAAATTACATATTGTAGATGTTAGAAAGTATATGTATAAAACAATAGATCCTTGTATCCAAGATCAATAAGAACTCATCAAAGAGTTAATACAAGTCTACTCTTTTCTCCCTTTCTTTTTTTTCCACTTTCTACCAACCACTAGAGCTGGGAGTGGAAGATACAATAGTCATTTGAGTCACGTTTACATTTACAAGGATTCCTTTATCAGAATTTGAACTTTCTGTTGCGTGAATTCTTGTGGTACCACTAACTTCTTTTTCAGATGGGACTTTCTCAATCTGTTGTTGCTAAACGGAATGCATTGGAACTATTGAAGCATTATGTTCGACATCGCTCTTCTGCATGGATTCCTGGGATTTCTGGACATTGTTGTTTGAGGTTTTTCTGTGATTTCTGAATCCTTAGATTCAACTTCCTGGGATTTTGAAAACTGCCAACCTTTTGGCCTTGGAGCTTGTCGCTTTTTCTTTTTTGGATCTATTTTTGTTTGAGGGCACGCATTTTGAAGATGACTAGTTTGTAAACATATACGACAACAAAATGTCGTATTCTTGTAATCAAGAGGCTGGGACCACTGCAGATTGTTGTGAAACATAACAATTCTATCAGTTAAACCTTTACTGAGGTCTACCTCTACGTAGATTCTAGAAAAAGTGAAAATTCCTTTTGATCCTCTATCTCCATCCACTTTTAGGAACTTCCCCATGCAATTCCCTATTCCTTCTAATACTAAGTGATGCAAAAATGCAGGGGAAGCTTATGTAACTGGACACATAATAGAATTTTGGACACCACAATGGTATTTGCATCAAATCCTAAGAACCAAGGTATCAAGAATAGGCCCACATTACCCCAAAGCCATGGTCCCTCATTTAATACATATTCCAGATCTGTTGCTATGTCAAACTTTACAATTAAAAAACCTTTATAACATAGGTGAATTTCACAATTTTCTATTAAGGTAGAGAAAATCCATTGAAGTAGGTTCTCCGATGTGGATCAAAATCCATTGAATTTGCATATAACTTCTCTTGCATGGAAATCAGAGTAGAGTTCATTTACCTCTAGAAAGTTGATTGTTAATGCCGACACCTAGTTCATCTACTCCACAATATAGGGACCAAGAAGATTGGGACATTGTTCTGCATTTTTTTTTGCTCTATATTCCCTTTAACTGCATCCTTGAAGGAAACTGGGCCTTTTGAACTAGATCCAAGACAACCTTCGCGAAGTCGCATGTTCAAGATTATGGTTGAATCAGGAACAATGTCATAGTACTGCAACTTGAAGTCCTCTTGCAGCGGTTTCCCTGCATAAATCAAATTTTGGAGTCTTACTAGAATACCCAACTATTCTTGAATCTTTTTCTTAAGAGCTTGTACCTGATCCCATATCCAAACCCTCATACACACTGATTTCCCTCTCAATGTTTTAATAAAAATTTGGATCGAAGCCCTTTCAAGCAGATCTGGGGATTGGGATCCTAGATTTATCCTCATATTTGTCTCATCTAGTAGATTCGAGGGTAGATTTGTTGCATCAAGCTTCTTGGCGAGGCAAGAATCCATGACTGCTTCCCCGTAGATCATGTATTTGTTTGTTGTAGAGACAAATTATTTCTCATGCTTGAGCCATCGCTTGAACGCAGACGCAGAAGCCATGGTCGATCTGTAGCAGGGAATGACAAATCTGCAACAAACCCACAATCGTCAATGTCCTCATGAGCGGCCTCGAACATCAAGCATTTTTCCACAAAACAAGATCTGTTGGCGAACGCCGGACTCTCTGCCACCAGACCAAATCTGCCATCTTGATGAGCCCCTCAAGCCTAGAGTCGTGCTTGATATTTATCCTAACGAAACCAATACCATGAGACCAGGGGTGACTAGGCTCCAAATTAGCATAAGTATGTTAAATACAAAAGTAATTTATATTACACGCAAAAAAAAAATGAAAAAAAAAATATGATTTATAATAAAATGCAAATGAAATTATGATAGATATAAAATTTTAAAAGTAAGATAATAGAATGCAAGAAGTATGAATGTGATTAAAATAAATTATAATCTAATAAATGTATATTCTTGAAAACAAATAAAAAATATATATAATGAACATATATGATTAAAGGAAATTATATAATGAAAATAAATTATTGAAGTCATTTTTCATATATACTTGTTCTCAATTACAACTAATTTAGATCTATCTTAATCTTGGATTTAACAAATCCATTGAAATGCCAATCTTTTTAAAGCTAAAGCTTTGCACTTTCACTTTGATAAAATTGACTTCTCTTAATTTTTTATAAATTTAAAGTTAAATTTAAATATGATTTTCTTAAACCACAAGATTTTGAAGACTAATTAAAAATATGATAAATTAAAAGGAAATGATCATCATCAACTTTCTTTGTATAAGAATTACTACAAATTCACTAATCTCAAATTGGTTTGGTATTAGTCTAATAACTACGTTCACTATAAAAACACTTAAGCATTAATCCTAAGTTTGACAAAATTCATGTCTTTTAAGATATTTAAAGTGTAATTTTAGCAAAATATGTTTGGATTTATAAAATCTTTATAGTATTTAAATTTCATGGAATAAATGATTTCATTATATCTCATGTTTTATAATAAATTTTAGAAGGATATAGATTTATATTTTTTATGTTATTGATTTGATTTTCTTATTTCTTGTTCCAATAGTTAAGCCAAACTCGATTTTTTTAATTCAATCTTTTTAAAATTGTGATAATTATTATTTATATTAAAAATGATAATATGATCTATCTTAATTTGGTTTAAGTAATTTATCTTTATATTCTAAAGACTTTAAACTTTATGAAAATATAACTTATTCTAAAGAACATCACATCTCAAATTTTTTTTTAAGTCTTACTAAAATATTGCCAAAAAAAAAAAAAACACTCAAACTACATCATACAAAATAATCTAAATAACCAAAACAAATATTTTTTAACTTAACTTTTACTTTTTATATTTATGCAAATTACGATTAAAAACAATAAATAATTATTTATAATTTCACATTATAAACAATAAAATTCAATAAAATGACTAAATTTTATTAATATAAATATTATAAAATAAATCAACATAAATTTATTTTTACTCTTTAAAACATCCCAATATTCATATTATTATATAAACTTTCTAAATATAAATATTAACCATACATATAACATATTAATGATATAAAAAACTTATACATTGTTATTACTCATTTTTAAAATTTATATATTTGTTTTTACTTTTTATTTTTTATCTTTTAATCAATTTCAAATCTAAATCAAATAATTTCAAAATTATAATATACTTTATTATAAACATATAAATATAAATATAAAGTAATTATAATATATTTTATTATAAATTGGAAGAATGGCTAAATTTGAAAGGTTGAGATGGTGTTCGAATGGGGGAGTTTGTGATAAAGCTTCTTTTATATGCTGATGATATTGTGTTGATCGGCCCATGGACTGCAAATGTACTTATATGCCCTTGAGCATTTTTGTAGAGCAGTAGGGATGCAAGTCAATACTAGCAAGACCAAAATAATGATTTTCTCTAATAAAAGGAAGCAAGCCAACATACTTTCTTATTTGAAGACAACATTCTTGAAGAAGTAAATGAGTACAAGTACCTTGGGATTGATTTCAACAACAAACTCAATTCGGAGAACTGCAGAAAGAAGAGAATTTTCGGAGGGTGGAAAGCATTATATGCTCTTCAAAACAAATGTAGAGAGGCAAAGTTATGGGATTGGAAAATGATTAAAGTGCTTTTTGGACTCCTAAAGAGTCCATTGATGCTATATGGGTGTGAATTGTGGGCTAGCAATACTCCAGTCTCAAAATGGAAACAAATTGAGAAAATCCAAAAACGCTTGATCATGAGCAAGTTCAAAATAAAAAGTTCAGTACCTTATGAGATAATGTTGAGTGAAATAGGAGCAACTCCCATTGAAGCAATTGCTATGGTGCGGCTCATAAGATATCTAAAAAGAATTGAGCAAATGAGAGTAGGTAGATGACCTAATGTTATCTTCAATGAAGGCATGAGTGAAAGAAAGAAAACATGGATGAAACAAAACTACACATGGATGCAAAAATGGAATATCTACCTCAATGTCTGTCCCACAAACAGAAACGAGCTAAAGGATTTTGTTATGGAGAAGTTTCGTAAAAATGTATGGGGAAAAGAGTTGGGTAGAAAGAAGAAATATTACATTGAGGAATTCAGTCCTACGTGTGATCTACAATAAAAAGAGTTCATTGGAGCTAACATTTAGTGGAGGGCAAAGGTTCTTATTGCTCAATTAAGGACCAACTCACATCAACTTCAGTGTGAAACAGGACAGTGGAAAAGACCTAAAGAAGCTTGGGAAGAACAAGTGTGTACATTTCGCACGTTGGGGCCGTGGAATCGGAAAAGCATTTCATTTTGGAATGTGATGCATTCAAAGACATCATAGAAAGTTATGAGAAAATATTAGCATCAGTTTCTTGGCATTATCTTTTTAGCAAGGGGATTGTTGGAAGGTTGGGCTAGTTCATCATTAATTTGAATGGGAAAAGGATTAAATTGCAAAAAGCGAAAAACAAAGAACTAATGGTCTCATAAACTAGGTTGGACCAGAGCATCATCAATTTAAATCAGAAAAAATTGACTTACAAAAAATAAAAAACAAAAAGCTAATACTCTCATAAACTTTTTATTTCATAAACCTTAAAATATTATTTTATTTCATTTCATATATACCTTAAAATATCATTTCATTTATATATATATATATAAAAAAGATAAAGAATATCCACACTTCCATTATTTTCCAATTGGTTTTAGAATCTGTGATTCCTGAAATGCATGCGTGTCATATTTTAAATCCACTTCTAGAAATTGCTAAATTCATTCCTTTTATATTCATTTCAGGATCTACCACCAAAGTCAAAAACAATCACACATGTCCTCCCTGGATGGGTTTTAAGCTTTATTTCAGGTACCGTAATGATAATTGTCGTTTTCACAACGCCACAAGATTATGACTCATTCAGGTATACAACAGAGCAGAGTGTGACGCATGAGGTATATGGTAAGCATATGATATACACAAGGATATGCCTTTGCTTTCAGAGGACGACAGAGGATTTTAATGTCAAGATTATGTGTGATATTTTTTTGGCTTATGAGCAATATTCCTGATACCAAAATCTTACTGCAACGTATGCATATCCCATGAAAATGAAAATTGCTATTTAATATTTACTTAATGCCATTCATTCAACTTGGTGAACAAATCTACATGGCCCCTCCCACAATCCAAGCCCCTTTTATCCAGAGATCGCCCTTTATCTTAATCAGGAAGCCAGTCAATTTGCATCTTCCAGCAATCACAAGGTCGTGCCATATTTTTAGAAATTTGCATCTCACTGATTGAGCCTCATTATGCTTTGCATTGCCACTTTTATATATCTCATCAAGATAGAAAACGAGATTTATTCTCACAATTTTATTGGCTGCATTTGGATGAGCACAGCAGCTTTACAGATCTGGAATCTATGAGGCCTTTTCAAGAATCTATGCATATCTTTTTGGGCTGGATCTGAAGCACTTAAACAATGATTTTTCTTCTCTTGTCTCACCACTTGTGATATTATTTTGTCTCAATGCATACGTTAAATATTTATTGACCGACAATCCAAGGAGCTTCTACCCCGATGGGTTTCCTCCTCTGAATCTTTGTTGTGGGTTCGTTATTTGTTTCTTGTACTGAAAAAGGACTGGAAATTTAAGGCCTATGGAGAATCTGCAAACCGAGCGCGCCTCAAGCTATGCTGCTGGTCCTCCATGGGTGTTCAAGGGCAGGTATTCCTCAACCTGCGCTTATGTCTACTTCTAAATTTGTAATCCCATTAATGCATACTGGTAGCTTTTAGCCATTGAAGAGGTAGTGATGTCCTCAGTGTGGCAGGGCCTTGTATCAACTTCACTTGGTGAAAGCTGAAATTGCCCGGAAGATAATTCCAAAGGAGCTAAAACTGGTCCAAGCGTTTGGGTATCCACTCATCAATTTCTCAAAATGTGAATCACTGAATTTTTGCATTTCATTTTTCTATTTCATGTTTTTTTGGCCCAAAATGAGGCCATAGTAATCCAAATTCTCCGATGCTTGAGCCGGGGATTTAAGACTGAGTAGGCTCAACCTTGGGAATTTGCCCTGGGCAAACTTACAGTTAGAAATGGATTTATATGTAATGTGGATTTGTTTGCGACTGATTAGTAACGACGCTACTGCTTTATGAATTTATTAAGAGATGTTCAGTGCCATCTCGCTGATTGATTCAGGAGGGCTAATTCGGAGTTTAAGTACAGACTTTGAGGGCACATGAGAGTTTTGTTTTTTTTAATTCCAAGTAAAACCGTGTGGGGAAACTTCCAAGTACTTTTTCACATTCCGTGGATGGTATCCAGAGTAAACCAGTTCACATTCATCACTGATCTTATTTGTTAGGGACACCAAGTGACGCAGGTAACAGAGGTAGCCAGGCCAGGAAGACGACCTGGAGACTTCTTCCATGAAGCTTAAACCAGTTCACATTCATCACTGATCTTACTTGGTGATACCAAGTGACGCAGGTAACAGAGGTAGCCAGGCTAGGAGGATGACCTGGAGACTTCTTTCATGAAGCTTAAAGCACTCAAGCACTTAAGTAGCTGACAGGCTTGCACATGAGGAATTATGCCCCTGTGTGGCTGCACTCCACAGAAGAGACTTCCTTCAGCTTAGGTGCTCGGTCTGAACTTTGAAGGGCATCTATTCAGTCAAAGTTGTCTTGTCACGAGGAATTCTATCCGTGTGGCTGCACTCCAAAGAAGAGACTTCCTTCAGATTAGGTGCTAGGTTTGAAGGGCATCTATTCAGTCAAAGTTGTCTTGCCATGAGGAATTCTATCACTGTGTGGTTGCACTCCAAAGAAGGGACTTCCTTCAGATTAGGTGCTGGGTCTGAAGGGCATGTATTCACTCAAAGTTGTCTTGCCAGGACCTGTTATATTCCCTTTTTGAAACTCTTGCTCTATGGGCAGGGCAGACTACAGCAGAAATGGAAGCAATAAGCACCTACCTGCAGAGCATTAATGGCAATATATGGTCATATATCCATCGTTGGACCTTAAACATAGTTGCTGGGTCGGAAGGGCATCTATTCAGTCAATGTTGTCTTGCCGGGACCTGTTATATTCCCTTTTTGAAACTCTTGCTCTATGGGCAGGGCAGACTACAGCAGGAATGGAAGCAATAAGCACCAACCTTCAGAGCATTAATAGCAAGATATGGTCATATATCCATCGTTGGACCTTAAACATATACATCTGATGGTGTAGGTCAAGGAATATATGAATGAAAGCAATAAGCACCAGCCTACAGAGCATTAATGCCAATATATGGCCACATATCCGTAGTTGGACCTCAAACATATACATCCGATGGTGTGGGTCAAGGCATATACTGCCATTAATGCTGTACCACACGGTGCTTATTCTTCCCCGGGAATGGAACTTTGGTGGACAACTTGACACTATATTGGTCTCCCCAGTGAACGAACGCCCTGTTGGCAATCCGGATGCGTTTTGTCCTGATTGAAAACTGTTGACATGCAACTGCCATCGGTTCGAGTCCATACCTGAGGTCTAGGTTTGCGGCCTGTATTGGACACAGATCTGATCTATAATTGGGGTTTTGTAGCATGACCTCTGGTCATCGGACGCCACCTTCTAACCTTTTAATCGAAGCTTTTCTATGAGAACACTGCACACTGAAAGTTCAATGAATCTGATATTCAGTTGGTTTTGCAGGTACACCTTGGGAGGAATATTTCTTGCTCATTATGATGACAGCCCAGCTGGAATGTTTGATGAGGTAAACTTTTGTTCTCCTGATTCTCAAGAAAAGATCTGTTGCTTCTAGAGTAAGGCAATCAGAATTTTGCAATCACATTCTATTACTTCTTGGGATTTTTAACTGAAGATTGAACTTTGGCTTTGGACGCAGCTTGTGGTCATTGCTGGCACAGTTTGGAATCCCCCAACATCATGCGCGTAGGATTCTTACCGATCACTTTAAGTCTCGACCATGTGTCATTACATTCATTTTCCCCCCTTATCTTAGATTTTTCTTTTTTTTCTTTTTTTTCTCTTTATCAGATTAAATATTATAATAATAATAATAATCCAATTTTAAGGTCACGGGCAAGCATATAGAGGCATCTTCTGAGCAGCAATTTGACTACTAAAGTCTACAGAGGCATACATACTCTAATCCCTCTGGATTTAAGCCTATAGCCTCTTAAGAGGAAACACGTGGTCTTAACCATCTAGGCCCACTAATACTTATAACAGCATTGCAGTTTAGATGAAACTGGAACTTGAAAAACTCAATGTGGGGAGCCTGATACAAACCTGAAGTCCGATAGATGGTACGAAGATAAAAGAATTTCCATCAGAATGGATTTGTGAGATTGATAATCTCAAACCATGGGGGCATCTTAATCTTTTCTCATCCCTTTCTGCAGAACAGTGATTCTTCCGTGCATTGTTGGTTCTTTTTGGATTCTATGTCAACTTACCCCTTTACTTGTATATTGAAAATGGGGCTTTTCATCGGCAATGCAGGTGGGCAGCAAGAGTGCTCGTCAACAGTAAAGATGCTTGTAATCATGGTAGAAAGGTCAGGCAAACAAGCATGTTGTTACCCCAAAAGGAAAATCAAAACCAATTTTGAATTTTGTCCGAGTGATAGGTTCAAATTTTTGCATTTCATGTATGTTTGTATGATATTGATGTGCTTAGACTTTAGTGAATGGTGTATACATGATGATGATGAGATTGAGAACTGCTTATAAATATTTATTTTGTCTCAGGAAATTGGCCTTCCAAGTCATCTTGCTTCATTTTCACAAGTAATAATTGTTTTCCCATCCACCCATTTGGTGATATTTTCATAGGTCCTTTCCTTCAATTTGACTTCTAGATTTCTTATTCAAGTTGTTGCATATCAACTTCTAGAGGTCACAGATCGTAGATGACCAGCAACACATAAAGAGGAATCTGTTTGCAAAGCTGTTGCCTAAATGGGCATGGCAAAATGGCAAGTGCCCAAGGCTTAGGGAGAAGTTAGCGATGGAAATTTCTGAAGAAAAGGACTCTTTAAAGAAGCCATTGTGCCATATAAATATGATGGGTGATGGTAATGTACAAGTCTCTTCCCTAATTGAGCAACCGATAAGATACACAGAGAAACAAGAAGTAACAAGTAATGCTGCTTCAATTATTTTTCTTCTGTTTTAAAATTAATTAGTTAGCTCCTGAACAGATTATTAAACTTGTAATCACAACAGTGATAGAACCAAAGCCTCAGAAGGCATGGAGCACACCTTCAATCAGGATGGCTCTTCCAAGCTTCAGGTGGGTGTGCTTCTCTCAAAATAAGCAAGTATTTTTGCATTTTCTTGATATGCATTCCTGTCATGGCTCTTCAATGCAAAATCTTTAGTTTTGTTTTGCATTGACTATAGCGGCTGTACGGAGCACCGGCCTCAGCTACTGAACTACTCGTGTGATGTGGAGTGCAGGTTTAGCTTCTTTTCTGTCAGTTTAGCAAATTTCATGGTTAAAAGTGCCATTTGAATTAATTTCAAGTTCCAAGTGACATTCAAATGCATAGTGGTGAAGTGGCATTCAAATGCATAGTGGTGCCATTATGGAGTAGTTATTAAAAACAGTGTTATTGTGTGATGACTGTAAAACAATTGACCAAAATTTATTTCTGCCATGTAGGATCCGGATAGTACAGCCATCTAAAGTATTGGCACCAGATTATCAGTATAGCTCAAATGCCACATCTACTTGTAAGCAGGACACGGCTTCAAGGGATACAACTGAAAATGATGCCCAAAAATTGGTTGTTTCTGTGCTCATATCAAAACCAATTTTGTCTCTTGTATTTGAGCACATGAAAGTCCATGTCAAAGCTCCTACTCTAGTAAGGAAAAAAGAGCAAGTGAAAAGAGAAAGGACATTTAGAACAAGTTAGAAGATATCAAATTTGTTAATTTCTTTAAATCAGAACGTTATTGTCGATTCTTACCTCAACCCTTGAGTGTTTAACGTTTAAGTATGTGCCATTTTGCAGCTCAGAATGTTGGATCTTAGCAAGAATGTGGTATTGGAAGTAGTCATTACATTTAGCTGTCATCCAATGCGAGTTATTTCTGAATTTTGCTGTGTGAAGGAACCTGCATCAGATCACTGCATTTCTATTGTAAGGGCTTGTGCTTGGTGTGCATTCATTAGCCACAGCTGAAATTCTCTAAATAAAACTGTGTCAATTACTTGTTAATATGAATCTGTGAGAGACCTGTGACCTGGTTTCTCATTATAGGTAGATACACTTAAATTTTTGGGTTTATGTCAACTTATCCAGTTAGTGACATGAGTCCATAGCAACTAGATAAGTTATCCCTAGTTAATAATTGCCCGTATTTGTCTATTTTTTCTCATTTTATTATGCATTTTCACCATATTTGTCTGTCAGAATTATTTTATTAGTCTTTGGTTGTGTTTTCTTTTAATGCAAAGTGCTGCTATGAATTTTGGCAGCCTTCCATGTTAAAAGTAGCTGCTGAAGTGTATGGTTGGTGTTTATTATCTTGTATTTGTTGAAGGTCAGACACTCTGTGTATAGATGTTTTTCTTGTTCAATTTCATTCTCATTTTTTATAAGTTGCATATCCATTTATCCCATGGAGTTAACAAGTAACAGAAAGAAGAAAGGAGGCCACAAAAGCCCACGGGACTGTTGTCTGTTCGTAATGAATTCAGATGTGGAATATGAACTTTTATCATATATGGGTCAGTTCATACGATATGGAATAGCACTTCATATTTCATTCATGCACTGGTTTATAATACCTACCTCCACCTAACTACTCTGACTGATGACACTTCATTATTATAACTAATGTGACTTTATACAAGTCACTTAACATAAGGTGACTATTAAACTTTGTACTTCAATATTAGATTGTCAAATTCTCTAAACACGTTACTATAGTAGTTTTCATATGATGCCAACACTTCTAATTTGTTTAAATCAATCTTGATCTTCCCCTGTTTAGCTTTGATACCCACCAGGTTATCTCTAGTGGAATTAACAGATTTCTCTGCCACAACCTGCATGTTTTGGGAAGCTCCAACATAATCTTACATTGCTCGGCACATTCTAGATATTTGTTCATTTGTTGTAGGGTTCATCCACTCTTGGATTTCACATTCAATATCTGCTAAGGGATTATACACATTAGGCTCAAGTTAGAAGACTTAACATCTCATCATGCCAACACCCTCATTCTCTTCATAATTTTTGCTCGCATTTAAAGTTGGCTGACGTTTTACAAGTCGCTTATAGTGTCCTCTAATACCATAAGCTGGTAAGAATATCATTTGTATACAAGAGGAGAATTATTCTGACCTGAGCTAAAGTTCACGAAGGAACATCTATCTGCAGATATTGAAGCATTCTTCTGTTGGTATACATTTCAAAGAGGGCTGGCAACAACAAGAAACACCATTTTATTTAATTAAAAGGGGAACATATCCATTTACAATACCGTACAAATATATGGCTTGAAGAGACTATCAATCATGTCTCCTTAACAGATGCTTTATGAAACTTCGGGTTCATCTTGAAGGAATTAATTTGTTGACTCTACTTATCTATAATGCTTAGCATATTGAGTTTGACTTGGCTTCAATAACACAACTTATAGATAAGGTTCTCTTAACATAAAATCATAAAAACAAGAGGGGATAGTGTAAAGGGTCGTATCTCATTTAAAAAAAATGTTCATGTTGTCTTTTAGAATGCATTTTTTAAAACATTTTTCAATCCATTGGTTGTTTAAAAACTAAGGGTTGCAATTGTAGTTTATGCAGATTTCAGTTTCTTGGCCTATTCTCTTATCTATTCCATCCTTTATTGCACTTATAGGAAGCTACTTAGGTCTAACAAGCCAATATTCCCTAAAGCTATTGTTCAGGGATATTTATTATGTTGTCTTCTCAACCTCACCTTCTTAACCTTAAAAGCATAGAAGGTCGCTCACACCTTATCTTAATTGTGTTGTAAACTAGCCACTCAAATCACATAAAAATATCTCGATGCTTAAATTAACGTTGAAGTAAGCTTAAAGAATGGATAGTTAAATTAAAACACAGAATTAATTTGAAAAGTTAGTATGAAGATAATAGTGATAGACTAACAACATTGATGAGGATACAAAAATCATAAGCAAATAATAAGCAACCATGGAAAATCAACAAAATGGAAGTTGGGATGGCTATTCTTAACTATTATGACTCATCCATTTGTTCTAGTCTTCCCTCTATTTGGAATCGTCACCATAATATACATGGTTGGCTTTGAAAGGTGCTCATAAAGTAAAAATAATCATTTTAACTAATAATAAGAGCATCATATGTGAGGCTTTAATACCGAAAAGGAGCATTGTGGTTGTAGCCCTTGCCTCTATTTGGAATCATCACTATAATATATAAGGTTGGCCTTGAAAGGTGCTCATAAAGTAAAAGTAATCATCTGTTTTCAATAAAGCTTTAACTACTAATAAGAGCAATACATGCAAGGCTTTAATACAAAAAAAGAGCATTATGGTTGTAGCCTTCACAAACTAGTTTAAAGTTTAAGAACATGAGTTATGCCTTGCCAAAATGTCCATTCACAAAGAGTCTACATCACATTGTACATGAACACAACATGAAAGCACAAGGGGCAACACCCTAATCAAATAAACACTAGATATTAATGACACCAATCATAGGAGGTTGGTCATGGTTATCCAAAGTTAGGGCCCTACCTCAAGACAAGAGGATAGGCATCATCAAGTTGAGTTGGGCCCCACTCATTAGTAGGAGGCTCAAAGGGCTTGGGCCCCTTTGATATAGTCAAAGTCACTTTAGGAAATTGCTTGTTATTGCATGCGTGGGTTGGGGACCAATGTTGATTGCACTCACACCTCTTACAAACTTGTATTTCTTGCCCAATGGTGGGGCCTATTTTGATGGGAACTCTAATGTGAATAAAAAAAACCAAGGTCTCCCTAGCAAGCTAACCAAGCCATAAGGGTCAAATGGGCCAACTAGGTTAAGTGGGTTAGGTAGCACTATACTCAGTGCATAGGTTCCTTGTCAATTCTCCCAAAGATGGTTCTACATGCTCCATCTCGAGCCTCACTTAATGTATTTACGATATGATTTGCATTAAAATGGATGTACATATCATGTGTCAACCATAAATTGTTGTGCAATGAGACATTTGCACTTAAATAACACATTGATTTGGATTTATGAAGGAACAAAATGAAATACAAATTTAAACAAAAACACGAGATACAACAAAACATACCTTCAATTAATGTAGATTTTTATGTAGATTCAACAACTCATGTAATGTACTAAAACATAAAACAAGAATCTACTCTACTCTTTAGTGGAAGCCAAACTAGATTGATGAAAACAATAACTAGAAAGAGGAAGAACATCAATGGCACATAACTCAATATTTCTGTGGGGAAAGCCACTGCTCAAAACCTCGACTATCTAAATTGCATTAATCAGAAGATCTGAGAAGAAAATACAAAACTTGTTCTCGCTAGAACAATTCTTGCACAAGTGTGATCAACTCTCTGCTCATAAGCTAGCTCAAGCCAACACTTAGCCTATTCTGTTTCTCTTCAAGCCCCTACTTCCTTGCACAATTCCTAGAGGAATTAGCCTCTATTTAATAAGGAAATCCATCTTCCATAACTGTGCAATCCAAACTTAGGTCCTCAACTGATTGCGTGCACTTTCTGTACAACTCGAAAAATTATACAACTGATAGTACATTGGCCCTGCACTCTAGTCTCAACTGGGTCTTCCTATGAACTAACATGCATGAATTATTTGTGAGTGAATCTTTAGTTGGTGTGATAGTGGTGATGCATTGGTGCAGTAATCCACTACTAGACCTCTACTAGTTCCTCTAACAATTAGAACTAGTTTAATTGACTATAACTCAGTTAGAATGAGTTATCTAATTACAACTCCAAAGAACTCAACCTTGGCCCCTAAAATTTAGGGATCACTTTACATGACTCTAGATAGACTTCCATATCGAATTTCCTAAGCTAACTAAGTCAACTTAACTTAATTAATTATTACAAGTTGCTATGAGAAAATAATTACAATTTAATTTAAGGACAAATTAAATTAGAATTTTTAGGTGTTATTTTTAACATTTTTTATTGTATTTTCAACAATTAATAAATAACAACTGTTGAAAATGGTTTACATGTAGAAAAGAAATAAGCTAGCTCAGGCAATGGTGGCTTATTTATGAGAGATGTAACAGTTACATGTCTTTTGAAATGTGTTACAAAAATAATCGGATGCCTTTTTATCATCAAGAAACAATGGAAAACCCAAAACATCCAAAAACATAACTCTAGGAGATGAAGCACCAAAAGGTTGTAGGCCCTACTAGGGTTGGTTAGAACGTTCATTTCTCAAGGTCATAACTTTGGCATACGATCTTAGTTTGGTGCGCATGATACCTTGTTAGAAAGATCTACCTAAGGACAACAACTTTCGACTACAAAAAACACATCTGTTGGCCTCTAATTTTCCTGTTTCTCAAGAAAACTTTGTTTAGGGCCTCAAAACAGCTCAAGAAGCTCAGGGTCTAAAAAATTGCCAAAAATAGAAAACTGTCGAAATAGGAATTTGTGCTAGAAATTAGGAAACTGGAAGGAACTAGTGTTGGGGGTCCAAGTGGAATAGGCTGGTGACCACCAATATTTGCCTGGATCAATGCCCCCCCTTAGGAAGCAATGAACCCCATTATGTTGAGTGCCTCCATGAGATGGGGAAATTTTGTGAACTTAGTCTCTGGTGGGCCACTTGGCTTGGTGCATAGGTTGGCTAGCTTTGACAACCCGATATAATTGAATCCTTCGTTGGTGAGTGTTATTAATTTGCCTGTCCATGATCTGATCAGTCGTGGTTTGTTCAATGCAATTTGGGTTGAGCTTTTTTAGTGTCAATTTCTTAGCAATGTCTGATGTGTCCAACAATGGTGGAAAATATAGTTGAAGGTAGTCCACATTGAATACAGGGTGTAGGCCAAGGAATGAAGGGATACTTGGCTTCAAAGAATTGTCATCCATGGCGTTAGTGATGGTGTAAGGCCTGCATCGAAGTGGTCGAAGCTTCCGATCCGCTCCGACAAGGCGCTCCTTCTAGAGATGCAACTACACCTTGTCGCCCACTTGAAAATTATGTGGCACCCAATGCTGATCATGACGTTGTTTATACTTGGAATTGGCTCTATCCAAGATATCATGAAATTACTAGTGGATATGTTGGATGTGTTCTATAAATCTGGTGGCTTTATCAACTTTTGACTGTACATGTGCATATTCTGCCTATGTAGTTGCAAGAAGCATGGCAACATCAATCGGGCACAATGGTTGAAATCCCAGGCCCACTTGAAAGGAGTTGTGGTCAGTCGAGCTATGAAGAGCTCTATCATAGCTGTGTTTTACATAGGGAAATCTCTCATCCCATGTTTGTGGATTCTTGGAGTTATACATGCATAGTATGTGCACTAGCATCATGTTGACAACCTCTGTCTAACCATCAATTTGAGAAATAGAATGCAGTCTACGTAGTGAGCTTAGTGTTCAACAATGAATAGAGGCTCGACCAAAATGCACTCAAGAATATACTATCTCAATCTGATATAATGGTTTGCTAGATCCCAAAATGTACCCACACTCGATTGAAAAAGAGTTTGGCAGTGTCTTCTGTTGTGATACTCTTCTTGTAAGAAATCAATATAACCATCTTAGAAAGTCTATCAATGACCAAAAATATCCAATCATTACCATGCTTGGTAGAAGCAAGGCCAGAAATATAGTCCATGGAGATGGATTCCTAAGGTTGGCTAGGAGTAGGTAGAGGAGTGTGCATGCCTTGCTTCTTAATGGTTGGCTTGGTGATGGCACAGATAGTGCAGGATCTGATATATTTTCCAACATTCTGTCGGAGTTTTGGCCAATAAAAATACTTCTGCGGTACTACCACGATTTTCTCCAAACCAAAGTGTATTGCGACTCGACTATAGTGCGCCTCCCAAATCATCTTGGCACACTCGCTTGAAGGAACACAAGGTGGCCCAGTTAGCATAACAATGTGTCCTAGAGGTGGAAGTCTGGTACTTGCTTACCATTCATCAGCATCAAGCATGTGGTGGAAAATTCTAGATCATTTTTGTATAATTGCAGACATCCAAAACTCTCATGCCTGCAAGAGTTGAGAACAGTGGTCAAATCCACAATTGGGGGCTGACTAAGGCAATCTACAATGTTATTAGTGTTTCTATTCTTGTATTTAATGTTCAAATGGAATTGTTGCAGATATGTGGGCCATTTTTGATGGTGATCATTCAACAACTTCCATTGTGTCTGCATAAACTAAAGAGGGCGATGATCTGTGTGGATGATCGTCTCCTTCCCCAAAATGTAATGTTTCCACTGCCAGCAAGCCTGCATGATGAAATACATTTCCTTATCATAGGTGGGGTATTTGCAAATAGTATCAAAGAGTGTCTCACTATGATAGGCCACCGAATGCCCTTGTTGGGTGAGAACTGCAGCAATAGCATAATCAGAGGCATCTACCTCAATTTCAAATGGTCATTGCAGGTTAGGCAATGCGAGGACTGGCACAGATCAAAGGCAATGTTTCATCTCATCAAAAGCCTTTTGTTGTGCCTCGGACCAAATTTTTTTTTCTTTCGCTCTGCCCTTGGTAACTTGACTCAAAGGCCAAGTGATACAAGAGAATCGCAACACGAACCTTTAATAGAAATTAGCAAGGCCCAAAAAACTGCGAAGCTTTGTGAGAGTGGTTGGGGCTAGCCAATCCTGAATGACTTGGATCTTAGCCAGATCCACATGCACACCTTGCTCATCAATTATATAACCCATATATTGGACCTGGTTTACGCCAAAGGAGAATTTATCCAAGTTGGCACATAATTTGTGCTACTACAGGGTTTGAAGGACCTATCGAATATGTTGCAAGTGCTCTGTCCAAGTCTTGCTAAAGATGAGGATGCCATCCAAATATACAACCACGAAAGTGTTGGTGAAAGGCGACAAGTTGTCATTCATCAACCTCCTAAAATCTACAGGGGAATTTGTCAACCTGAAGGGCATGACCAACCACTCAAAGAGGTCGTCCTTGGATTTGAAGGTGACATTCCATACATCTGTGGGTTCTATTGGAACTTGGTGATAACTAGACTTCAGATTAATATTGTTTAAGTACTTGGACCGCTTGAGCTAGTCTAGAAGGTCATCAGTCTATGGGATCATGTATTTGTTCCTGACAATGATCTTATTTAGTGCATGATAATCAATGTAATGTCTCCAGGTCCCATTCTTCTTTTGTACGAGTACAATTGAGCTCCCACAAGGTGTGGAACTTGGTCAGATGCACCCTTTTTGTAGCAACTATTGGATCTTCCGCTTGATTTCCTCGTTTTCCAGAAGAGAGTGCTAGTATACTAGCCCATTGGGTAGAAGTGCTCCGGGAGTCTGATCGATCAAATGCTTGACCTGATAGTGCAAGGGTACCTTGTGGATGAGGAGAAGATGTCCTTGTACCCCTCCACGACCTTATCAAGTTGCTTATGCTACGTGAAGGAACCATTTCTAGGAGCCATGGATGTGGCCATGATCTTCCCCTTACTTTGAGAGAAAATAAAAAAGAAAATAAATTTCTTACCCTGGGAGATGATCTTATTGCATTACGTAGCAGAGATCAAAGAAATGGTGGTAGGCAGGGGTACCTCCGGTATCCTGTATAGTTTTCTGCCCAAATTAATAATAACAGTTCGAGGTTTGGACTCATACATAACATGACACTTCCACAAGTATGGTTGGCCTAATAAAACATCACAGACTTTAAGAGGAGAAACATCACACAATACCTAGTCCATGAAGGGCTTGATGTTATAGGGAAGGCAACAATTTTGGTTGACACAGAGATCCCATCCTTGGTGGAGCCACGCGATGGTGTATGGGTGCAGATGTGGTGTGGTTGACAAATCCAACCGCTTAACGACCTCTGCTAAAATGATGCTCTTTTGCTCTCACTATCGACAATGAACTACAGTGGAGAGCCCTTCACCCACATTTGTGAGTGGAAGAGATGCCCCACTCCTCTGGATCTTCGGGCTCAATTTTTTTGACCTTGGTGTTGGAAATGGTAGCACTAGGTTTTGCATCAATAATTTGTTTAGGTTCTACGTCAAAGTCAAAACATGCATCTAACTCTAAATTTTTTAGCTCAACCACCAGTGACACTTATTTGTGTTGTGGGTGAGGTTCTTGTGGAACTCACACCACTTTCTCGTGTCCTTCTTCGTTTTTGTGGTGCTATTCTTTACTTGTGGCTTCGATGGGTTGTCCTAGGTCACTCCACCTTGGCTATGTCCTTTTTTCTATGGTTTGGAGGTGTCTTTTCCCTGCTTCGGATTTGTAGATCCAAAGCCTCTCTTCTTCTGTTTAAATTTGTGCTCGATCCTCACATCATATCAATGCACTAAGCTAAACAAGGAGATGTCTAAGAACTCCATTTTTGCTTGGATGTATTTGTGCAAACAACCACGGTACTTGAGTATCAGATGTTGCTCAAAATCCTTGATATCAAACTTCGTGCATAGGGTATGGAAAATTTTCATGAACTTCAACATGTCTTGGTCCCTTTCGAGTTGTAGTGTGGTCCACTTTATGTACTTATCTTCATAGCTCCTGACAGGGTAATATTGTTCCTTGACGACATCTCAGAAATAATTCCAAGAGGGTGCAACTGAAAATAGTGAGGGTTACTCCTCGTCCCTCTGCCCACAGTAAGTTTCCCACTAGTCCTTGACATGCGGGGTGGCTTTGAGAAGTGCAAAAGCAATTTTTCCTATATCGGAAAAATTATGGACAAAAAAATATCCTTTTGGCAGATTTAACCATCTATATAGGGAATTTGTGTCTATCTGGCCTTCAAATATAGGAATGTAAAAGTTAACTTATACCTTAAAGGGGGCGGTGCCTTTGAGGTGACTGTTGGATGAAGATGCTTCACCCACTAATACCCATCGAAGGATCTTGAAAAAAATGTTCATCATCTTGTTCCTTTGCTGCTCAAGAGCCTCTTCGAGCAACATTTTGAAACTTAATCTCTTGCTTCCTTGTCTTTCTTTTCTTCCGCTATTGGGGGCCATCGAGGTTGAAGAAGGTTGGTATTGCAAGGGTTCAATCAGTTCAAGTCCCAACTCCTTATAACCCGACCTCATTGGGGACATGCACAAAAAAAGAGAGAAAGAGCAGACCGCTCTGATACCACTGATCTGGATTTATAAAGGAACAAAATGAAATACAAATTTAAACAAAAACATAGAGATACAATAAAAAAAAATTCAATTAATAAATAGCAACTACTGAAAACATTATCCATGCAGAAAAGAAACAAACTAGCTTGGGCAATGGTAGTTTATCTCTAAGAAGAGATGTGATGGTGACATGCCTTATGAACTATGTTACAATGAGGATAGGAGGCCTTTTTATCATCAAGAAACAATGGAAAACCCTAAACATCCAAAAACCTAACCCTAGAAGATGAAGCGTCAATTATGGGATTTGCCAGGGTTAATTGGAACGTCAACTTCGTGGGGTCATAAATTTGGCATACGGTATTTGTTTAGCATGCACGATACATCGTTAGAAAGATATTTTAGGGCCTCAAAATGGCTCTAGAAGTGCAAGACCCAAAAAACTTCCAAAAATAGAAAACCACTGAAACAGGAAGCTATGCTAGAAATTATGAAACTGAAAGGAAATAGTGTTGGGGCTCCAAGTGGAATAGGCGAGTGGCCACCAATATCCACTTGGATCACACATTGTCTATCTTCTTTTGAAGACAAAAGCAGATCTCACCACCGATGAACATCCATCCACATTAATATTCAATGGCCTAAGGAAATCATTTGTCTATAAGGGTACCCTACCATGAATTGGAAGTTGGGAGATATTTTTTGTAGAGGAACTTGACCTAGGGCTATGCAGCCTTGCCTAGAGGGTAGAACTAAGGGATGTGTTTAATCATTTCCTCTCTTGAACAATGTGGACAACATGGTTTGGAGACACCTCAGTAAGTTGGTCTCTTATCTAATAGGATTCCTCCCATAGTTAGACACAATGCAAATAATTCCTTTTTGGATTCCAACGTTAACTTTCAACTATTGTGGAGTCTAAATAATCAAGTTTCCCTATTTGGACCTTTAATCTTGTAGTGGCCAATCTAGGGTGCTAGATTAGACTAGATTTATTATCAACCAGGGTCAGTAAACTTCGAGGCATGTGTCTACAGTCTATAGACATAAAAGATTCCTAACTAAGTGTTTATTGTGATAGGTTGCAGTACTTCTTTACAGAAGGTTAAGATATGTTTCCTCTCACCTTAACACTCAGATTACCTAACTTATTTAACTGTCCTAAAGATACAGCGTATTACTAGATTGAGATTTTAATCCCCTTACAAGGATGCTATGCACAAAAGCTCTGTCTAGTTAACACTTGAGCATTCATGAAAAATCAAAAGCACACTTAAAATATAAATGCATGAAAAACAGAGTCTATGGAGATGCTTCAAAATATAATGATGGATCAAATCTCTTACAAGATATGGTTCAATGATCTTAACGATGAAATCTTCAAGCTATCACCATAAATACCATTTGTGAGAATTTCCAATCAAATCGACAAAATCATAAGCATGGAAATAACATTAAACTCTATGCCTTCTATTCAAATTCAAAAACTACTAAGGAAATGAAATTAACATTATACCAATCCACGCAGGGCCCGTCCACGTTTCAATGGTACACTGAAGTAAACTCAAGCAACGAGAGTATTAACACATAAACACTGCTGGAGTAAAACCGTGACTATATTCAAGTGCTGTAGATTGCAATCACATACAAAAGTTCTGTTCTCAAACGATGCACAGAGATAATAATCGTAACTGTAACTGTTAACAAAATAATACACAGTCTTTATCTGCTTGTCCCTATCTGAATCGAATGTACATTCATTAAGCAGTTGTTTCCGCTTTTACAAAGGAATGATTTTTGGTCATTTCTAATCTAAACCGATTTCCAAAAAGAAAACAAAACGAAACCGATTTGGGAAACCATGGCTTTTACTGCCTTTGTAACCAAAACGCTGGGGTTTGACCAGCGTGGACCGCATAACCAAGAGATTTTGATTTGCTGTAGAATCGATTTTTCACCATGCTTGTACATTCCAGTTTTCGTTCCTATCCATTGCTTTGGCTTTCCTGTCATGCCACGTGTCAGATGATAAACTATTTATAGGATGTTATGACTTCCTGTAATATTTTTATTGAAAATTCCTAATTTCTAACATAAAAACTCATAAATTAACTTTAATGCAAGCTAACAACTATAATGCTATTAATTAATCAATTTCAAGGAATATAAGGGGTCTATGGAGGAAAAAGGTAGACAAATGATGGTGTTTTTAGAAGAAAAATATGGTAATGGAATGGTACCAACATCTCCCCCAAGCTTAATGAATTAGCATGTTCTCATGCTAATCCTGATGTGCTGCCTCTAAACTCTATTCCTGCCTGTACCTCTGCTGCTTTTAACAATGCATCTATGTTCTTCTTAGCTTGGGCATCTTTCTGAATGTGGAACTCACGTTTCAAACTCTTGTATTTCTCCTTGAGGGCTTTCTTTTGGGTATACCATTTGGTTGCCCACTTGCAAATGTCAGTTTGTTCAGCCTCGAGTTCTTTGATTTGCTCCTTCAACTTCTCATTTTTCTGTTGAGTCTCTTTACTCTGTGCTCTCAGCATTTCATTATCTTTCTTGATGACTTTCTCCAGCATGTTGGCCTCCATTAGTTCTTCTTTTAACATTTAAATTTGTTTTTCCAGCCTCCTTTGTTTCTTAATTGCAGGTGGTGACTCTTTCCTTGCCTATTGTTTCTCTCAACCTCCATTTCGGCTTCTGGTCCAAGCTGTGAGTGAGCACTGCTCTCGATGTCCATCGGTGCATGTGCATTTGATTCTGGTTGGTCTTCTTGTGGCTAGGTCTTTGTGCTCTCTTGGATCTTCTTGTATATGTAGTGAAAATTTTATCTTGCTCCATTTTCTGGGCAACCTCTTGTCTCATTTTTCTCGTCCTCACACTACTACCGGGTGGAGGGACATTGCTTGATTTGCGCACAAGAATCTCTTCATCAATGTCATGCATAAATCCTGAGTGCTCTTGTTGTTCTTGCTCATCCTCTTCATCTTTGATTTGATTGGCAGCCAGAAATTCCTTCCACGTTTTTCCCCTTCTCTGTAATTCAAATTCAATTAGGATTTTAATTAACCCAAAATGACATAAGATTTTATCTTCATTACCCTTTTTCTTTTGGATAGTTTTGACATCTTGGTCAAGCTCTGCAAGAGGAAATATGGTAAACTAATGGTGCACTGCCCTTTTAAATGTAACAAGAGTTTGATGTGGTATAAAAAGACTATGCTATAACGACCCTCACACATAACAAATTTTTGAATGATATACACCATTTCGTCCCATGGATGCATCAACTAGCTCCTAGGGATACCCTTCTTCCAGTTAACAGATGAAACCCTTGACCTGGATATGAATTGGGTCCATGATTTTTCTTTGAATTGTTTTGTTTTGAATTATTTTTCTCCTTTAGGGCTGATCCGCAAGGATTGTGCTATGGTGTCTTCTGAGACCTTAAATGAGAAATTTCCTATCAATGCTTTCTCCCCATTAAATGTAAAGGCAAACTGTTTAGTTACTTTCTCATTGCTCCCATTAAACTTCTCCAAGAAGGGTAGCCATTGTTTTTCTCTTAAAATTGCAATGCAGTCATCGTGGTACTGAGAACTATCGAATGTATTTGGCTCTACTCTATTAGTCATTTTGACAGAGAAACTCCTGCTCTAACCCTCTTTGTTTATGCTTACTAATTTAACAAGGGTGTTTTGGTTTCTTACCTCTGCTTTTCGCTCCACACAACTGACCTGGTGGCACCCTCTATTCTTCGAGTTCAGCTCCTTCAATGGCTTAAGCAGTGACCGGATGACTGTCCTTGAATTATGGCGGGGGTGGAAACTTGTAAGCCCAATTACTGTGCTTTCCTTTCATAGCACTTGTTGTTCTTGGCCTTTGTTTTTGAAATCACAGCACTTGAATTTCTTAGTATGGAACGCCCTTTTTACAACTGAAAATGAAATGGAATTTTAACAACTGGCTTGACCCAATTCACTATAATGATAATAGAGCGTATTCATATTTCTATGACAGAGGAGTAACTGTACTGATTTGTATGAATATCATCATGAGAATGCGTAAGCATGTATGGAGTACTGAAGTATAATAACGGATAGTTGTTTGCATGAGTCAACTTGGTCGAACAATCATGTTATAACTCAACCAATTCAAAAACAAAGAATGAAATCGTGTAACATTTGGCTTTGCAATAGTTCACCACCTGTCCCTTGCTTATTGGTACTTGGCCGAATAAGGAGACGCTAAACCGATAGTAAAGTTTGATGGCCGATAAGGAGTTAATAACAAGGCTGGGAGGGTGGTATAATAGAGGATTTAAAAATCATAGGAGGAGTATGGGGATAGGCTAGAGTGTTGGGAAATTATAGGGATTAGGAATATGACGAGGGTGATGGATATGTGGGTGTTTTTGAAATTGATCATAAGCAGTCATAGTCATCACATTTAACACTAAATTAATCTAAGAATTTAAATGTTAAAAAGAAAAATTACAATAATACATTACACTTTTATTGGTTGATCAAGAGTTGAGTTGGCATGCATAGATAGGACTAGTCTTTCTTGTTTAGATATGACTAATCTTTGCTGTCCATAACAGGTCCCTCTAAGATGAATTTGGATGCAACAGGTCCCTTTGAGATTTGGAGAATGTTTGTGCAGCTTCTTTGAAATCTAGAAAAAGAACTATATGTGTGCAAGTTCCTTGATCTTTGGTGTTTGATGGAGCCTCAGTGACAAGCAACCTTTGAATCTCCGTTGAAACTTTGTTGAAGCTTTGCTGAAGTAACTTGAGATAGCAGTCTCTAACAGGTCCCTTTTATGTTTGTTGAACAGGTCCCTCTAATGTTGGTGCTGGTAACATGGTCTTCTGAATAGAACAGGTCCCACTGCATAGTGCTTTAAACAGGTCCCTCTGATTAGAACAAAGACAAAAACAACTTCTTTATTGAAATCTGAAGTGTTGAAACAAACTCTTTAAGAATTTACAATGAGGAGATGAGATAAGAACAAAAATGCTGATGCTTCTCCCCCACTAAAGCTTTGACTTGTCCTCAAGTCATTATTCAATCGATGAATCAAACAGGAAACAAAAAGAAAAGGAATTCTTACCAGCCAAAGAATTGGTTTTCAAGTAAGAATTCTGGGTTAGAGTGTGCTAGAGTCTGGTTTTCACATCTAAACCATTTATATATATATATATATATATATATATATATATATATTTTAATTTTTAATTTTTTTTTAACTTTTTTTTTTTTTTTTTTAAATTTCTAAATTGAAATGAAATGAACTAAGGCAGAGATACTGCAACTGAAGGCTGCAATATCTCAACCTCCCTTTGCTGAGATACAGTTTGAAGAAAATTTTGCTTGCTGATGGGCCTATTGTAAAGTTTCAAGCGATGGCCATTGACAATAAAGGGGTGGCCTTCTCCATCAATGGTAATGAGCTTGACTGATCCATTGTCATAAACTTGAACGATTTCGTATGGGCCCATCCAATGTGTGGTAAATTTGGATTTATGATCTCTGAATTTAGAATCAAAGAGTAAAGCCCAGTCTCCTTCTTTGAACTGTTTCTTCTTGATATGTGCATCATGCCACTGCTTCCTTTGTTTTTGCATGAGGATTGTTGTCTCCTCTGCTTGCTGCCTCATTTCATCCAGCTGGTTCAACTGCTGAATTCTTTCTTGTTGTGCTTCATTAAGATCAATTCCCAAATCTGCAGCCATCTTAAAAGTATGTATTTGAAACTCAAGAGGAAGCATTACCTCTTTGCCATACACCAACTAATATGGTGTAAATCCTGTAGTATTTTTCCATGTGATTCTATAAGCCCAGATTGCATCTTTGAGCTTCTCTTCCCAATTCTTTCTGTTCATTGCCACGGTCTTAGTGATAATTCCTTCCAAAGTTTAATTTGTGGATTCCACCTGGCCATTGGCCTGTGGATGGTAAGGTGTACTTCTTTTGTGCTTGATTTGATATTTTTCTGTGATGTCCTTAACTAGCTTTGAAGTAAACTGAGTACCTTGATCAGTTACTATCTCCCTTGGTACTCCATACCTTACAAAAATCTCTTCAAAAAGGAAGTTTACCACTGTTTGTTCAGTTTCCCAGACTAGTGCTTTAGCTTCAGCCCATTTTGTTACGTAATCAGTACATACTAGGATGTACTTCTTACCATTGGAAGTTGGATTAATGGGTCCTATGAAATCTAGAGCCCATTTTTCAAATGGCTCTAGATGTACATGAGGCTGAAGTGGCATCTCATCTGTAGCTGTTGGCCTACCCATTCTTTGACAGCTATCACAACTCTTCACGTACTTCTTGGAATCCTTAAAAATAGATGGCCAGTAGTATCCAAGACTAAGAATCTTGAATGTTGTTCATTTCGCTGCAAAATGCCCACCACACGGTTCATCATGGAAAGATTTTAAAATATCAATTATCTCATCATTTATTACACATCATCTAATAATCATATCATAACCAGTGTAAAATAAATCACCATTAATCCATGAGTATCGAGCACTTTGTTTGACTAGCCTCTTATTTTCCTTTGGAGTAAAGTATGGAGGTGTTCTTCCTGTAGACAAATAATTGGCCAAGTCAGCATACCAAGGATTCACTATTGAAATTGCAAATAAATTTTCATTTGGAAAAGAATCTTCAACCGGAACAAACTCACCTTGATTTTGCAGTCTAGAAAGAAAATATGCCACCTGATTCTCCTTACCTGGTCGATCTAACACTGTGATGTTAAATTCCTGTAACAATAACAACCATCTGGTAACTCTGCCACTAGTTACTGGTTTATTCATTAAATGCTTAATGGTAGAATGTTCAGTATGTACAAAAACCTCATAACCAGTTATATAATGTCGAAATTTATTCACAGCATGTATGATGGCAAGCATTTCTTTTTCTGTCACTGTGTAGTTTAATTATGCAGGTGTTAGATTTTTGCTGATGAAATAGATGGCATAATGAAAAGACTCCTCTTTTTGGCCTAATGAGGCACCTACTACAGTATCAGATGCATCTGTAAAGATGTGAAATGGTAGGTTCCAGTTAGGTCCTTTTAAGATTGGTGTGGTTGATAACTTTTCTTTGAGTGTTTCAAATGCTTGCTGACAATTCTCATTCCAGTTGAAAGGTGTATCTTTTGCTAGAAGTTTAAATAGAGGTGAAGCTATTTTACTAAAATGTTCAATAAACCTTCTGTAATAGCTTGCATACCCAAGGAAACTTCTTACCTCTTTTTGAGTCTTCGGAATTGGCAAATTGACAATGATCTGGATTTTTGATGGATCAACTTTAATGCCTTGAAAAGACATATAGTGGCCTAATACTATGCCCTCATTTAACATCATAAAACACTTTTCATTGCTCAGGGACAGATTAGCTTCAATACATCTCTTCAAAACTTTTTCAAGATTCGTTAACGCATGCTCAAATGAATCACCATACACTGAAAAATCATCCATGTAAACTTCAACACAATCATGAACTAAATCAGCAAAAATAGATAATACAACTCTCTGAAATGTAGCTGGTGCATTGCAAAGTCCAAATGGCAAAACATTATAAGCATAAGTGCCCCAGGGACAAGTAAAATTGGTTTTGTCTTGGTCCTCTAAGGCTATCCTGATCTGGTTGTAGCCACTGAAACCATCAAGAAAAGAGAATGATGATTTCCCAGGTAATGTGTCTAGCACTTGGTCGATAAATGGTAGTGGGAAATAATCTTTGAGGGTTGCTTTGTTTAATTGTCTGTAATCAAAACAAATCCGCCACTTACCATTTTTCTTGGGCACTACTACCAATGGGGATACGCACTGACTGTCAGAGATAGGATAGATAAAATTGACTTTCAACAGTTTTTGTAATTCCTCTCTAACAATATCCTGAAGCATTGGGTTCATTCGTCTCTGCGGTTGCCTCACTGGTTTAATATTACTATCGGTATAAATATGGTGAGTGCATGTTTCAGGGTGAATCCCGTGCATATCGGTGTAGTCCCAAGCAAATGCTTTTTGGTATTTTCTCAATAATTGAATCAATTTTTCCTCCTCAGATGAGTCTAGGTGAGTGACAATATTCAAAGTTTTTCTTGGACTAATCTCTATGGTCTTGCTCTGTGTGTTTGTGATAGATTGAATGGTAAAAATGTCTTGAAATGTTGTTTGCAAAGATTGAATGGTGCATGTTTCCTGAAAATTTTGTGCCAAAAGTTCATCTGCAGCATGATATTGGTCATTTCTCAAATCTTTGGAAACATCAGGTTGAGAAAGGAACAACTCTACCAAATCATCATTATTATGTTCTTGAAAATCATAGATTTGGTTGATGCTAAAAACAGATTGAACTTCTTCTTTGTCATTTTATTTATCGTCAAGCCATAAATTGTGTGCTACTACTGGTGATTGTGCTGATGGGCAAAGAGTGAGTTGTTTTCTTTCAGTTCCTCGTGAAATAATCATATTACCCGATCGACATCCTATGAATGCATCAGTAGTTGCTAACCATGGTCTACCAAGGATGATAGGGTGTCCTCCTAAATTGGATTTTGGCTGGAGAACTAAAATGTCCACTGGATACTCCCAAGAGTCCAGTGAAACAATTATGTCCTCCAAAATCCCTTCAGGAATCACTTTAGACCTATCAGCGAGTTCTAGAACAATTGTTGTGTGCTGAAAATTTGTGAGCTGGAGTGTTTTCATGGTTTCAAGAGTCATCACATTTATTGCGGCCCCAATATCAATTAAGGTGTTTGGAATATGTATGTTGTTAATGATTGTAGTGACTCTGGGAATACCAGGATCAACATACTTTTCCATTGAGATGGTGTTTGTCATAAAGCCAGCTAGATGTCCAATAACATGAATGGTTTGTGGATCAACTCTTCTCCTAGTAGGCTTTTTAAGGCACAATTCTTTGATGGCTTTAATATATATGGGAATGTCTTTTATGGCTTGTAGTAGCGGAATTTTTATATAGACATTCTTTACCTCATCTAAAACATCAAACTGTGGTATAGACATGGGAAGCTTTGTTTGGACCAATCGGTCTGGAAAAGGTGGTGGATGCAACGGTTGCATTTGTTTATTTTTGATGTCATCATTTTGTTTCCTTTGAATTGAAGTTTCATTTTCATTTTCTTCTTGTTTATCAGCTGTTGGAGATTCTTTGTGAAGTACCTTACTAGACCTCAAATTGATATTTTGCAAGGGTAGTGTGGGATATGAGGTTCCCTCATCTACATTGTAGGCTGGTCTCTCTGCTCTGTTATTTGGATTTGGTATAGGTTGAGCAGGGATTTGAGTAGGTCTGGGAGGTTGTGAATTAGATGGAAGTTGTAATTGTGATGGATTTATTGGTGGAGGAGCAGGCAATGCTTATTGAGTGGGTTGAGGTTGATGTGGGTAAACAACTTGCTGCTGAGGATATTTCTGATATGGTTGAGGCTATGGAGAATATGGCTGATGATATTGTTGATATGGCTGCGAATATGGTTGGTATGGTTGAGGATATGAGTGATATTGTTGAGAGTATTGCTGAGATGGTCTCCATTGTTGTTGTGGGTAATTTTGGTGTTGCCATGGCATGGGTACATTCCACAAATTCTGAGCATACATCTGATCATGTACAGGAAATTGCAAATTCTGGTTTGGGAACATACCTTGAGGTGCTAGTTTTGTCTGCCATGGTCTCTTTGCGCCCATGTAATACATATTTTCCATATCTGTGTTAGCTGCCACATTACAATTCTGCAAAACCTTGACTTTAGAGCAATGAAATATATCATGATTTTCAGTACAAAAGGCACAAACTTGAATGTTTTCTAATGGGTAGTCTTTTAAGGCATGTTTCTTCCGGCATTTTGGGCAAAAGATAGCCATCATTTGATCTTCCTCTTCTTGTCTCTTCTTAGCTTTTAGAGTGTCAATTTGAGTTCCTAAGGTACTTAATAGATCTGTTTTGAATTCTTCTAACAAGTTCCCTATTTCAGCCCTTGTGACACTTGCTGAAGCAGATTTTGTGGCTTTGGATGATATGGTTCTCTTTCCAATTTTGGCTTTGCTCCTAGAATACTTTTCACATAACTCAGAAATTTCTTCAAAAGGTAAAGTGGAAATATCACCTTTGCCCATCAAATTAAGATCATCTAAGTATTCCTCTCGAATGCCCTTCAAAAATATTGTTCAAATCAAATCAAGAGGCATGGTTCTGTGTTTTGATTTTTGTAAATTGTAAACAAACCGCTCTAAGTACTCCTCTAAATTTTCATCCTCTTGTTGGTTCATCCTAAAGATATCATCTTTGGAATCTTTCGATCTACAATAAGGTTGGAATTTCTTTAAGAATATTCTTCTCATGCCATCCCAATCATTTATCGCATGTTCACCAAGCCCCATGAACCACCTTAATGCTGATGCTTTTAATGTTGCTGGGAAGAGTCTAAGCCTATGGGCATCATTCGTGTAACCATATGTTCGACATACAATGTCAAACTCAAACAAGAATGAATCTGGGTCTTCTGAAGCCATGCCATAAAAGTTTGGTAGCACAAATGGGGGTATGTTTTTCATTTTTATTTCGTCATCCTCTTCTGGTTCTTGGATAGGAAATTTAAAGGTTGACTCTTCTTCTTGTCCTTGATTTGGTGGTCCTCTTTCTGATCCATGTCCTTCTTCAGCCATTTTGATAGGTTCCTCGGTTGATTTAATTTCTTGTTCAATGTCACTTGTTTCAAAGAGAAGTTCAAGGAAAGATTGTTGAGTTACTGTGCTACTTTCTCCTTTTATAGAGGATTCAGGGAAATGTTTCTTCTGTGATTTGTGTGCTAATAGAATTTGCCTCTCGATGAGTTTGAGTCTTTGCCCTGATTTCTGTTTATCCTCTAATGTTTGTATGGTGACTTTCTCAACTGATGTTGTGTGTTCAACTTTTCTTAAAGGGTCTGCTCCTGATGGTAGGTTAGTTTTTGGATGGGGGGTTTTATGAATCTACCTTTATTATCTCTAGATCTAGGCATAAGTAAACATGACTTCTAAAATGATGAATTAAAATTAAATCTATGTTTTTTCTTGTTTTTGTTTATTTAAATTTTTTTATATTTTGATTTTTTTTCGAAACTCTCTAACTACGCCTCCCCGGCAATGGCGCCAAAATGTAGTGGCCAATCTAAGGTGCTAGACTAGACTAGATTTATTATCAACCAGGGTCAGTAAACTTCGAGGCATGCGTCTAAAGTCTATAGACATAAAGGATTCCTAACTAAGTGTTTATTGTGATAGGTTGCAGTACTTCTTTACAGAAGGTTAAGATATGTTTCCTCTCACCTTAACACTCAGATCACCTAACTTATCTAACTGTCCTAAAGATACAGTGTATTACTAGACTGAGATTTTAATCCCTTTACAAGGATGCTATGCACAAAAGCTCTGTCTAGTTAACACTTGAGCATTCATGAAAAATCAAAAGCACACTTAAAATTAAATGCATGAAAAACAGAGTCTATGGAGATGCTTCAAAATATAACGATGGATCAAATCTCTTACAAGATATGGTTCAATGATCTTAACGATGAAATCTTCAAGCTATCACCATAAATACCATTTGTGAGAATTTCCAATCAAATCGACAAAATCATAAGCATGGAAATAACATTAAACACTATGCGTTCTATTCAAATTCAAAAACTACTAAGGAAATGAAATTAACAGTATACCAATCCACGCAGGGCCCGTCCACATTTCAATGGTACACTAAAGTAAACTCAAGCAACGAGAGTATTAACGCATAAACACTGTTGGAGTAAAACCGTGACTATATTCAAGTGCTGTAGATTGCAATCACATACAAAAGTTCTGTTCTCAAACGATGCACAGAGATAATAATCGTAACTGTAACTGTTAACAAAATAATACGCAGTCTTTATCTGCCTGTCCCTATCTGAATCGAATGTACATTCATTAAGCAGTTGTTTCCGCTTTTACAAAGGAATGATTTTTGGTCATTTCTAATCTAAACCGATTTCCAAAAAGAAAACAAAACGAAACCGGTTTGGGAAACCATGGCTTTTACTGCCTTTGTAACCAAAATGCTAGGGTTTGACTAGCGTGGACCGCATAACCAGGAGCTTTTGATTTGCTGTAGAATCGATTTTTCACCATGCTTGTACATTCCAATTTTCGTTCCTATCCATTGCTTTTGCTTGCCTGTCATGCCACGTGTCAGATGATAAACCATTTACAGGATGTTATGACTTCCTGTAATATTTTTATTGAAAATTCCTAATTTCTAACATAAAAAATCATAAATTAACTTTAATGCAAACTAACAACTATAATGCTATTAATTAATCAATTTCAATGAATATAAGGGGTCTATGGAGGAAAAAGGTAGACAAATTATGGTGTTTTTAGAAGAAAAAGATGGTAATGGAATGGTACCAACAAATCTCATGAACTTTCAAGGAATATCCTAGAGTAGAGCCTTTTATATCCCATAGTTGTCTTGTATCGGGAAAATGTTGTGACCTTTCTTTATTGCTAGTGCCTTTACTAGGATAAAGGCATCAATGGGCTTAGTGTTAGTGCTAGAATATTAGGTATGATCCCCTAGATTTGGTTCTAGATGAGTTTTTCATTGTCTCTCTAGTGCCAATTTCCTTCAAAACTCTACCCAAACAAACTAATATATGGAAGGTTTATCCAAAAGATCATTATAGGATTGAATGAAACACATGAAAAGATGCACTTTGGGATTTATTGTGGCATTCTCATAGTTGGAGACCCTAAGAGTGGACTCTGGATTCCTATGAAACCTATAAGGTGGAGGCATGGTGTGTTATTTATTCCTGTCACATTGTAGGTGGAGGCACTGCATGATCTAGATTTTTGTAGAGTGAATATTGTGGAGACAGTGTGGGATCTAGACTCCTGTAGTTATTGTTGGGTGAAGAATTTTGTGCTTTGGATTCCATGAAGTGTTTTATTCGATGGAGACATGATTTTATTTGGATTCCTGGATGTCAAGTGGAGGCATTGTTTTCTCTAGATTCCCATGATATTTGATTAATCTGGTTGGTGTGAAATTCCCTTGAGCATTTAATTCCTTAGACTCTAAATCTAGCTCGGGATTGGTCAGCTACAAGAAAGATTACAATTTAGTTGGCCTGAGGTTAGGTGGAGAGTTGAATTCCCTTCCTCAGTTCATATATATCTATATATCTATATATATATATATATATGTATGTATGTATGTATGTATAGATATATATATATATATATATATATGTATATATATATATATATACATATATATATATATATATATATGTATATATATATATATATATATATATATATATATATATATATATATATATATATATATATATATATATATATATATATATATATATATATATATATATATATATATCTGTATATATATATATATATATGTATATATATATATGTATATATATATGTATATGTATACATATATATATATATATATATATATCTGTATATATATATATATATATGTATATATATATATGTATATATATATGTATATGTATACATATATATATATATATATATATACATATACATATACATATACATATACATATACATATACATATACATATATATGCATTGCACACAAACACACACACTTGAACATGTATTGCATTGTGAATGATTAAATGTATTAACATTGGCTATGGAGGAATGTGTGTCATCCCTATTTGTATATAATGAGTTGTGAATTATTTTTGCCATGGCTGTGACAGGTTGGATGCCAAGAAGTTGTTCATATGATCATGTATGAAGGTTTAATGTGTTTAGTTAAATTATTACAATGTATGAAATTCATGGTTTAGCATCACATGGATTTTAAGGATTTTGTGCTTAAGATTGTTGAAAGTCTATGATTAATGTTGTGCATGGTATGAAACATCAGTAGATATGATGGAGACTGAATAAGACTCATTATCTGGTTGTTATGATGTTGTTGTGTTGATTTTATAGAGCACTGCTAGCTATGGTTCAACTAGGTTTTGATGTCTGGTAGTAGGCATGTTATCAAAATTATTTATGGTATCTCTAGCTTAAATTAATGTCTAAAACAATAGATTTGGAATGATGGTTTCATCCCTATCGACATAGTGTTATGAGAAACAACATGCATCAAGGAAATTTTGGGAAAAGTCCCTGAAATCCCTTGAAAATTTCTAAGACTAAAGTATTGCAATGAATCTGGAGGTATCCAACACTGGATATATTATCAACACAATTTTTTATCTGGGCTAGATATGTCACAAGCTCAGTGAATGTATTCAGGAGCTCGGATATCTGGGATGATTTCCCTTTTTCATATTCATAGAAGCATGTGGGGGTCAAATTCCATGTCAATCTAGATTTTGTATGAAAATTCGGGGTAGGGCCCTTTAGAAAGAGTGTGGCACAAGGTTGAATTAGATCGTAGACAATGGAGGCATCAAAAAATTCATAGCATTCAAGGTTGATTGCAAAGATGCATGTTTGGGAGGCCCGAATGTGGGCTAGGCCTGAATGTGTTTCTAGAGAGGAGATATTTTGGGGATTCAGGAGTCAGGGAAGTTGTCAAGTTGCAAGTTTCGTGCACAACTAGATATCTCTTAGAACTAGATACAAAGGAATTTGATGAATTGGCAAATAGGCGAAGCTCTGTGGGACCCACACATAAATCTGAAGTGGCAAGAGCCACGAATGCACTGTGAGGCTGCACAGGTGCCACCTAGGTGTCAAAAATGACGTGGCAAATCCATGTGTGTGCCATGTGGCAGCGTCATGTTGTTGTGGCAAGAGTTAATTGGTAAATATTTGAAAGGGCATAATGTTGAATCTAGGAGTTGGATTGGGGCAAGGTTTATATCACTAGAAATATCTTGATGAGCTGGATGGGATGGTGTTACCCCAAGATAATTCCACTATGGGAAGGAAATAAATCTTCTAACCCCATTTCCATAATGAGACCTTGGAGGTTGGATTAGTTAAAAGTAACACCTCCCATTAGTCTAGAAAGGTCTAAGGGCTTGGGGGAGAGTGTTACAAAGTGATATCAAAGTTCCCAGGTTCAACACTCAAACTAAATGAGATTAGGAGGATGAAATTGGTACTATTTAGAAAGTGTGTTATTAAAAGGGTGATTGTTTGTTGTGTGAAAATGTGTGTTGGTTGTAGATTATGTATTTTCATTGATATCAAAATTGTGAAATGGTAGATATGGAAAATTATAATACATTAGTTTGTTTTCTAATTGGCATACTAACTTGAAATTTGGTGTTTCAGATAGCCTTACATCCATATTCTTATTGCAAATTTTCCAAGATGATGGGTAAATATGTTATTTATATATTGTTGTCTAACATTTTTTTTTTAATTTGTAATTTTAATTAATTAATTTTATTATTTATTTATTTTTAATTTATTATTATTATTATTATTATTATTTTGTGTAGCAACACATAAGAAGACACTAAGGAAAAAGGGATGAGCAACAAAAATGGTTCAATACAACACTAATAGATCCCAACATGGTTAGAAAGAAGAGACATTGGAGGAAAGGAGAGAGGAAGGCTCCCCTAATTGGATGGACACACTCACAAGTTAAAGGGTTGAGCTAACAAGTTGCAAGGATGAAAATGGAAAGACTATTAAAGCTTAGGCAAAGTAGGCAGAAGTAAATACAACTATACTTCAAAGTCTATCAAATTTGCAAAGGAATAAGCAACATGAGCTAGGTTCCATCTACCTAGGAAAGTATAAGTACAGGCTGAGTCCATCAGGACTGTGGAAGCATGAATTGAGTACTAATGGTGCAAAAGGTAGCATATATAAGAAAAGGCATAGATAGACAAGTGAAGACATAGTGAGAGGTGGAACTCCACAAATTACTCCAAAGAGAAGGACAGGAGCCATGAGCAATCATTTAGTGCTACAACTAAAAGATATTATCAACAAAAGAGGAAAGAGAAAGATTTAATGTCAAAATAATTTAAGAAGGAAAAACCTCCTACATTTGATGGAGAGGTGAAGCAGGTTGAGGAAGCAAAGGCATGGATGCTAGGAATGACGAAGTATTTTAGAGTTCGTAATTACTTAGAGAATATGAAGGCAAGGGTAGCCATTTTCAGCTTGAGGAGAAAGGTTGGTATCTAGTGGAATACCTAAGGAATTTCAAGAACATTGGGGAAAAGAAGTTGTCCTAGAGGAGATTTGAGATATACTTTCGAGAGAAGTACTTATCCGAAAGGTAGTATAACAGTAAGGCTAAGGAATTTTACGAGCACAAATTAAGGAAATTTATAGTTGATGAGTATATAACTAAATTCTTGGAACTACTAAGGTATGTGCCTTACATCAAGGATGAGAAGGTAAAGTTAAAGAGGTATCTTAGTGGTATACCACATGCATTCTAAGATATAATAGAATTTGATGAGCAAAAAGATTTGGAGGACACAATCTAAAAGATGAAGTATTGATATGAAAATTCCAAGCATAGAACTGAGTCCCAAATTGATTAGAAAGCAAAAGGTGAGCTCAAATTTAGAGGAAAAATGAAGAAAGTTGTAGGACCCCAATCAAAAGGAAGAAATGAAGAAAGTTTTAGGACCCTAATCAAAAGGAATAAATGTTAAATTTACCACTTTTGTCAAGAGAGAGCCTCATCAGAAACCCACTACTGCCAGTAGAGAACCGATAAAGTGTTGGACTTGTGGAGAAAACCACAAGAAGAGAGACTATCCACAACGATAGTGGAGCGGCTCAAGGTTGTATAATGTACAAGAATTAGAGAATGTGAATGATGTGGCTGAGAATGTGCCATAAATTTATGTTGTGCTAGACAACAGGTAGGTTTATCACCAAGCTTTAGTGATCATGATGGAAGGTATGGTCAATAACCAACTTGTTTCAATTTTTATTGACCTAGGTTCTAATTTCAGTTATGTAAGTCCACAACTTGTAAGGAAGCATGCACTGCAGAATATAGCACATGAAAAGTCATGGTTAGTACAACTGGCCATGAGAACTAAGAAGCGAGTTGAATAGGTTGTGAAGTCATGCCTAGTAATGCTAAACGACATGCCCACATCCGCAGAATTGAACATGTTTCCATTGGGTTCATATGACGTGTTAGTCAGCATGGATTGGATCATTGGCCACAAGATGAAAATCTATTGTTACATCAAATTGATGGAATCCCTCAATAAAGAAGAGGAAAGAGTAATGTTTCAAGGGGTAAATAAGATCATTACTATTCGGCAAGTATTAGCCTTGGAAATGAATAGGTGAGACCAAAACAAATGTGATTTGTATGTCATCCAAGTCATTAGTGAATCAGAAGATAACATATACAGAATGGAACATTATCTTACATTAAAACAATTTGACAATGTGTTTCCTGAGAAAATCCCAAGATTTTGACCAAGAAGAGAGAATGATTTCCCAATTAAATTACTTCCATGGATGTCACTAGTGTCAAAGGTTCTGTATCGCATGAGCATACCTGAGTTGGTAGAGATGAAATTCAAATTAAAGGAAATGTTGGATAGGGGATTTATTAGACCTAATGTATTTCCCTGGGGAGATCCAGTACTATTTTTGAAGAAGAAGGATGGCACATTGAGATTGTGCATCAACTGCAGGTAGTTAAACAAGGCCACAATAAAGAGCAAGTATCCTCAACCAAGGATTGATGACTTGTTTGACCAACTGAGAGGAGTTACGGTACTTTCAAAGATAGAATTGATGTTTGGGTACCATTAGGTACAAATTAAGGATGAATACATCCACAAGACAAATCTCAAAACCAAGTAAGGAAATTATGAATTTATGGTGGTGCCATTTGGAATTACCATTACTCCAACAACATTTATGTGCTTAATGAATCATGTTATCAATCCAAATTTGAACAAGTTCATGTTGTTATTTGCAGATGATATATTGGTTTATTCTAAAACTAAGGAAAATCATGAAAAACATTTTGCAACGATATTACAATTTCTGAGAGAGCACAAGCTTTATTCCAAACTGAGCAAGTGTGATTTCTTTCAATCACAAGTTCAACACTTGGGACATATTGTTTCCAAGAAAGGAGTATCACCAGATCTTGTGAAGATCAATGACATAATGGTGTGGTTGTTGGGCATGGAATCCCCCCAAGGCATGTTTTGGGGCTTAAGGCCCAAGTTTTGATCGAATCTTCTTGTAAAAGCTCTGCGAATTGCGGGCGTAGGGTGCGAAAGTATAATAGAGTCATAGGGTTGTCCACCATAGTTTTTGTAATGTAATATTGGCTGGATAGACCTACCCATGGTCCGCAGACCATGGGATTGTATAAATAGAGCAAGGCTCTGAGTGTAGAAGATAACTAATAGAGGAATAGAAGAAACATGAGAAGTCTAAGTGATTGAGTCGAAGTGTAAAGTGTGTCTGTGGGTTGTAGAGTAGGAGAAGGCTCTGCAACTGAGTGTGCAGGGGCCTAGTAGTCTGCAGCTAAGTGTGCAGGGTGGGTTGAGTCTGTAACTGTTGGGAGAATCAATAAAGAGAAGTTTTTCTATAATTTTGTGTATATTTTCCTGGTTTAATGCATGATTGGATATACTTTGCAAGTATTTTGTTTATTTATTGCGCGATTGTGTATGAATTCTTTGTATTGCTAATTATAACTTAAGACACTCAAGTAGGCGAAGGTAATTAATTAACACTGGAAGATAAGTAATATCTCAGGTAATAGCGCAGAGCGTGACACAACCCATGGTTAGGTCTGCGCGAAGGCAGTGTATCAGGTCGCGAGGAACGGGAAGTCCGCGAAGCAACCTGCGCGCAGGAACAAACAAAGGACCAGTTGAACCTCTCAGACATCTCAAGGGTGCGGAAACCTGGCTCTAGCACCCTCCCATACTACTTCGGTGAGACCTCAATCCATGCTCTGTGGACTGTTGCCGAAATGGCCAGTAGTACAGGGATTTGTTTGGATAATTAATTCCGAACCTGGGTCAAGCCCCAACAAGCCAACAAATGGTTCTTTTGTCATGACCAGGATCTGCATAGAGATGTCTGGTGTCATATCACTAGAATCCGACAAAGAAAGGGATTGAATATTGGTTGGAAAGAAAGATTCATGAGTTCAAGGCGCATGAAAACAGGAATCCGTGCCTATCAAAGGAAGAGTGGTTAGACTTCTACTTATATACAGAAATCCATGAAATTTTCTTGGCATCCTTCCCCACTGAGTTTTATGAGTGGATCGCGAAGCTACCAGATAGTCGAGGAAGGTGTAAACTCGACAAACCTATTGTGTGGACTCCAGAATTGGTGCACAGACTGGAGGCATCAGAAGATAAGATCGCGCGCACTGTTGATCACTGGATCGATCAAATCATAGGAGGATTCATCACCGCATTCGCGGTAGATACTTCAGTCAGTTATATCGGGGCAGAACGATGCTTCTTAAAAGGATTGCGAGGTAAGTACGTTAAATATTTTAACACTTGGATTAAAATGCTATTGTGTGAGAAACGAGTTAGGTGAATAAATTGATGTTTTGGGCTACACGAAGTGGAAAAATCTACAGAAACGAAGGTAGCACAGAACTAGAAAATAGCCCCTTGATTTCACCTCTGTGAGGGGGCGAAGAAGATCTCATGAAGGTCTCGCCAAGAAGTGCGATCAATCTGATAAGGAAGAGAATTGCGCGCATACCACCCCCACCCACACCACCACCAGTTTCACCATCTTCACCTTTGTCTTTGCCCATACCACCTCCGCCACCACTGCGAATCAGTATGGCAAGTGCGATAAAGCTATTAGTGTTCAAGGGAGTAGGGAATGAAGATCTAGAGTAGTTTTGGTTTGTGATAAAAGCTGTATGGGAAGCACAGGGTGTCACAGATGACAATATAAAGAAGGAAACATTGGTTAGTGCTCTGCAGGATCACGCGATGACCTGGTACATTAAGCATTCCAATGTCAATCCAAATATGGAGATCGCGGATATCCACGCTGCGCTAAAAAAAGAATTTAGCAGACCAAAGTCAGAGCCACAGTCGATCATTGGATTCAAGGAAATCACAATGCTACCAGGCGGAACCCTGTGGGAGATGGATCAAAGACTGAAGTGCACAATTCGCTAAGCAAACATAACATTAATAGATGGGAAACACCACGAATGGTTTGTAGCATCGTTAACGCTGCATCTACAGAACATGTTGTCGCAACAAAGGCTAACCAATTAGTCTGAGGCTTTTGAGGTTGCGATGAGATTGCACGAGACTTCGATATAAGATCCTAACCTGGGAGTTCAGTAGATTCACGCGTAGTTGAAAAACTTGTGCCTAGAGATGCAGAGTTTGAAACAAGACAGGACAGCCTGCCCAGAGATGTGCGATGAGGTATGGTGCGTAAAATGCAAGGGCTAGGGGCACGACAAGGACCACTGCCCGGTGTTGGCGAATTACCTTGCGGGAGGAGGGCCAGTGCCACTAAGATTAGAGGCACACGCAAGACCAAGCACGATGCCTACATTGTGGTGCACAAGTTGTCAGATAGGAGGAAAGCATGCTACAGATAACTGCCATCTATTACAGAAGTATACGCAGAATTCATAGTAGTTGTTCTGTAATTTCTGTAGGTTAGTAGGACAGGATGAGCGCACCTGTAGAAGTTACAAATTGATGATGGATCGAACTCCTACATATAGAGTTCAGGCCGAAACATGGGCCCTCGACCAAAACACAGGAATGGGGCGCACCATATTTCAAGGAAGCGGACAAGGTTGAGGTGGAGGGGGACCAGGAAGAGGTCGCGGACAACTAATATGTTACAATTGCAAAGGGCTTGAGAATTATACCCGCGATTGTACGAATCCAACGCGGCTATCATGTTTGTATTGTACGTTGTTTGACCATGAGACAAATGATTGTCCCACACTAATAATGAGTTTGCGCGATAAAGGAGCACTCCAACCTCCCCCAACTCAGAACCTGCAAATGATGAGGTCTGAGCTGCGCGAGGAAGACCCTAATGTAAATATTGTGCTCTGGAGTGGTATTGCTGTTATAGACATTTTTGTGCCTTACAGCATAGAGCATGAAATGTCAATAATCTGAGGGATCCAAAGTCCCTAAACATGTTGTTCTTACCCTTAGAGGAACAAGGTCAGCAAACTGCAGCACTGCAAATCAGTTCTCCACTGAAAAACACTCAAAAACAGGTCAATTTTGGATCAAAGCAGCTGCTCCACTAAGCATCTGCGCTGAATGACAAAAGCTCCATGGTGTACCTGCGCTGCATAGCAAGTGCAACAAAGGCTACCTGCGCTGGGCGTACTTTGACATGTGGAGGAATCTTTTCTCAATGTGCCAGTGCCCAGGAAGCTTCCAAAATGACACTTGGATCAGAAGATTCGCCTAATGATGAGTAAAGAGGTTCTAAAACTCCAAGTGGGAGGTAGAAACTCCGAGTGGACTCAAGGACTGAAGAACAACTGGAGTTGAAGAGGACAACAAGTCACACATCAAGCTGACTTATCTTCACTCCAAAACTCTATATAAGGATCTCATCCCATGGGATCTGGGGGCTGGAATTTTGTGCAAAGAATTGCTGTTGGTTTACAGTTGTGAGTATTGGGTGATTGCTTGAGGGAGGTGAAGAGGAGATTTCTTTCCGTCAGGAAGGTGATGCTGGATTGGACCTCTTATGGTTGTATCACCGCCTGAACCTTACTTCCTTATATTAATAAAGCATTTGAGGTTCTTCTATTCGCATGTGTTTCAATGGTGTATTGTCTTACTTGCGTATTTGATTTATGCTAATCCTTGAATCAATTATGAATGCATGCTTCTTGTAGTTTCCTTTTCTTGTCTTGTTCGCAGGATCTCGTGTAGCTGAGCCCGTGAGAAGACTTGGAGCTGGGAGCAAGCGGAAAATAGAGGAGATTGGATCGACCATTTGCGCAAGACATCGGTAAGTGGATCTCTTCCTTTCATCTCTTGCATGTCATAAAGAAGTAACTTTAGATAGCTTTGCTTCAGCTGTTGCTAAGGAACTATCACCCTTAGAGTGGGATAGAGTCATTCCGTGTTGGATACTTTTCCCCACAACAGAATGGCGACTCCGCTAGGGATCGTGTCTTGTTGGTAACTTGTGTTTCTTGCTATTCATTTCTTAAACAAAGGGAGTACCGAATCGAACTGCATTCGAGTCCTTCGAATGCAAAGTAGAGGGCAGCTACTCTAGCCCAGTGCTGGGCATGTTTATGATTTGAAGAGCTGGTCCACAAGGACTCTTTTTAGCTCTTTGTGATAGTGTTCATCTTCCTCAATCATCCTCTAGAGTATACTTGATTGATAGCCTCTGATTTGGCCAAAAACAGTTGATTTTTGAGCAAACTGTGACCCGGAATCTGAGAGAGACGAGAGTTGTCTCTCCAGTGCAGCTGTGGCAAAGGCTACCTGCGCTGCAACGCAGGTCCCGAAGGGGCTACCTGCGCTGCATGTCAGATTGACAATGCAGTACCTGCGCTGATCCAGTTTTGCCTTGTACAACTGGGGTTCCCTACTGTCCGTTGCCCAGTTTTCAATATTGTTTTTTGCAGCCTGTTGTCAACCTGTATACCCAGCTGAAACTACCTTTCTTTGCCTTCATTCCGCCTCAGTTGTATGAAGAAACCGTGATTGTTCTTATTGTATTTCTTGCTTTCATTCACAGTTTCCCATAGCGAAAGTGAACTAGTCTTGCTGTGACCTCTTGGATCTAGGCCTGTAAGAAAGTGTCATTGTGATTCTAAGAGCTAGTTTATTGCTGTTCATAGCTGCTTGAGCATTTGCTTTCGTTATATGGTTCGAATTTCAGTATTTCTTGTGTTGAAACGGGGGAATCTTAAGGTGTTCTTTTGATTATTGGACAAAAACTTGTTTGCTTTCGCTTGAAATTGAATTCGAAATTATACAACAGCTTTCTTTTTGTAATACATCAACATTAAGGAAGAAGAAAAGAAATACTTGCATTGTGCATGTGCATTTTGACAGTTTGCATGTCGATTTAGGAAAAGTGCATCAGTGTGTGCTCTATGATCTGTTTGAAAAGATGATGTCTTTCTTTTCCTTCAGTAGTTAAGATTTTCATAAGTTGAAAGAATTGAAAAAGCTTGCTTATCATTCTTAGACTGCATTTAGGAGTTGTATCATACATCACGTGGTGATCCATAAAGGAAAACTGCTAAGCAAGATCAACCTAAAACGAACTGAATTTACCTAACAACGCTTTGAAACATAACGAAACACAGTAGAGGTCTAGGTAGAGACGTGAACCGGCGTCGTTAAACATAGTGACTGTCGATCTCTACGAAGGTGGGTGATTCCTCCTGAGGGACGATAGCACTAATACGGACTTGTGCCCCCGCGTACCGTCGCGTATATTGGGGGACCCCTATAGGAACAAAGCCTTTATCCATAGGAAGCCGTGTCGGCCGCCCTACTGATCGCGATGCAGTGAACACAGCATTCACGAAGATCGACCACTCGTACCGTAAAACGTATTCTGTGGTTTCGCGAAAGGTTTGGCACACCCTCTGCCTAGAACTCCAGAGTAGTTTCTTTTGGCCTTTTTCAAACTCTATAACTGAAAAAGTCCATCCGAGCATTTGTCACTTCGGGCTCGTTAATACATCGAAGGAGACTAGAGTCATCTTTAGCTTTTTCTCGACTCTTAAAAAGTGAAAAAGCAAGTTGTGTCTAAAGTGTCGTCATATAAAATTCATTCTAAACGGAACATAATCACCCCTTATTCCTACGTTGATCTTTAGGTTGAGAACATGGAACACACCAACCAAGGGATTCCACATGATGGGACCCCTAGCCCTTTCTCCTCTTGGGGAGGAGTTGGTGCGCCCCACATGGCCACATTGTCGCTTCCAGGACTGACAATTGGCCTGCCGGTTTGGCTATTCTCAACCACTGTAGTACAGACCACCACGGTTCCTGAACAGTCGAGTCAACAGTTAGACCAGTCTAGAGCTACCCTCCAGCCTTCCACTTCTTATAAGCCTTCCTCCGATCCTTCTTCTTCGAAAGGTCAAGCCGTCGAAAGCGGAGCTCCCATAGAAAAGAAGAAGGAAAAGAAGAAGAAAGAAAAGAAGCAGAAGGAGCCAAAGGCGGCTGGGGGCAAGCAAAAGGCATCTAACAAAAATCCACACATAGCACGGACCGGGCCCAAATCGCCATGTGTCATATGTAGAGAGGACCACCTCCACTGCGATTGTCCCAGTATTCCCCGGATACTAAGGGACTGGTCCCCTCGTTTGCACAGTTCGGAAGCGTCAACCTCTGACAACCAGGTGGAATGCTTACCGTCGACCAATGAAAGTGAAGGTCCTAGACAACAAAGGGGAATGAGATTCCCCTGCGAACTGTGTGAAGGCAATCACACCCTCCGCCATTGTCCCTTTTTAGACGAAGCAAAGAAAGTTTTGGAAGATCAACCGGTTGCACCGTTGCTACTTCCTCCTGGATATCAAAAGCTCGCGCCAAGTCCTTCGTTGGTCGAAAATATAGCTGCCCCGCTCATAGGGCCAGCTGAAGTGTCAGTCACTGAAAATGAACCTACTCAATCCGGATCGGACGAAAGTCCAAAGGTCGAAACGGCAGTTGACCCGGTTCTCCCTTCAGAAGTTTCATCTTCAAATACCACAGTCACTGAGGATTCATCTTCAGCTGACACCCCTACCGAAGAGAGTAAGGATGACACCGTCCAGATTCTTTTCATCAACACCGATTCTGATGAACATCAGGGCAATGTGCCCACTCCTTTATCGCAAGAAGGAGCATCGTCAGGATCATACCCGGCCGTATATTCGGCCCCACCACCAAGCAACCTGGTTGTGTCCTTTGATTGGAACCAACTAGGCAGACCCCGGTTACTAGCCAGTATCCCATTTAGAATTATAGTCCAAATATACAAAATGGTGATGGCTGGAACTATCATTGATGAAGGGGCGTCTGTGAGTATCCTGTCCTCTATTGCTTGGGAAGCACTGGGTTGCCCAGCGCTTTTGCCTGAGATAAGAAATCTCTCGGGTTTTGACAAAGGAACCAGTCGACCATTAGGGATTCTACCTAATGTGCCTATTACATTGAAAGGGAAGGCTGTCAAGATGAATTTGATGGTCGTCCAAGGACCCTTGGATTATAACCTACTCCTTGGACGAGACTACATATATTGCATGGAAGCAATAGTCTCCTCACTCTTTCGAATAATGTGTTTTCCATACGAAGGAAGAATGGTCAAGCTCGTAGACCAACTTTCACTTCCGAGATCACGCATCGCAAGTAGTCGCATACCTATCCTCAATGGTCTATACGATCAAGAAAGGTCTCTACCTCCAGTTTTTCTTCCTGATGAATGCGAGTGATTCGGGAAAGTAGGGCCGGAACCCAGGGGGCATGCATCCTGGTCTGCTGGGGTTAGAAAAAACCTTGGGTGTAAAGTAGAATTTCCGCGGGAGAATATGACTAGTCCGTACCCCGTCCCCTCCTTCATCTTCGTAAAACAGAAGAGCCGGCAAGAGCTCTCATGCAGAAGAAGGGGCAGTTAGGAATGGGGTTGTTCTGGAAAAAGATTCTTTTGTTAAAGTTAAGTGTGTGGCGGAAGCGCCGTCATTCACCGTTGTCTAAATAAGTAGGCCCTGCCAAAGAAGGGGATCCATTTGCGGCAGCAAGTAGTAACCATCTTTGGGAAAAGGCAAGCCTCACCCATTAAAACAAATGTTTTAAAGGATAAGTAGGGGCAGGCCCCAAAGAAAGAGATTCTATTGCTGCAACGAATTGTAACCATCTTTGTGTAACCTAATGATAGACATCGCCGAAGAAAGTTTCTGTTTGAAAGGATTAGCAGAACGATCTTTGGATAACCTGAAAGAGGTAAGCCTCACCCGTTGAAAACAAAGGTTTTTGACGGAAAAGTAGGGGCGACCTTGAAATTAGACTTACACCTGGGGGCATGCAAACCTCTTGGAATGCAAGCACGGGCGGCTTTTTAGTTTTAGGTAGGACTAACCCCTCTAACCCGTAGGATAGGCCGATACCCAGCTTGCACAAAGAGAGGATATGGAGCAATACGTAGGGAGATGAAGCTCTTTTAAAAAATAGCGATCTTCCATGAGACCTTCCTACTTTATGACTGGTAAAAACGAGCAGTTTTGGCAAAGTTCATGCTCGTTAAAAAAATAAATGCAAGATCCGAGCAGTTTTAACGCGGACTTCATGCTCGTTAAAAAATAAACATAAGCATGTGAGCAGGCTTCCCCCCCCAAAGTTCAAGCTCATCCAGAAAAAATGAACTGGTAAATAACCATTTGAGACCGTAAATTCATCAGCCATAAAAGCCTTGGTCGTGTTTGTGCACCGTCACCTCCACTTTTCATTTGGCCGATCATTCACATCCACTTGATTGTTTACCTATTTTGAGGAGCAACTGCAAAGAGTGATCCCACTTAGCCATCCTTGTAATACTGCCGTGATTGGAAAATTCCAACCTGTACCTGGAATCTGCTGCTATCCCTGTTTATCACTCGTTCCTCAAAAGACGAGTCTTCTTTGAGCTCTTTTCACTGACTCGTAAAATATGAAAAGTTTGCCGAGTTTTGGCCTTTCAGCTCATTAAAAAGACCGGAAGAGCTATCCCTCCTCTAAATTTTAATCTTTTTGGACCTGAGGGATTATTGCACAAAAAGATCGAGCGCTTGTCTAGTTCGGCTCGATAAAGATATCGAACATTCATCCCTTCTGTATTGTTTTATACTTTTTCGGACTTAAGGGATTAGATGACGAAAAAGGACCCCTGGAGTCCACTTTATGTACCCTTTTCAGACTCTCTAAAAATGAAAAGGACCGAGTTGTCTTTGTCGCTGGGCTCGTTAAAAATATTAGATAGCGACAAACTTGTCTTTAGACGAGAACGAGTTTCCCTATCGTTAGGCTCGTTAAAACATAGCGATGGGCTTGCTCGAAGGGCAGGTTATAGAACAAGCATATGTTATCCTCCTCAAGCTTGACAAAAATAAAGAGGTACTGGTCAGAAATGACTGGGGAAAAATTGGGAAGAACCTCAAAGCTTAATGGTAGCAAGTCGCTCTTGAACATGACACTTTTGCCTCCGTAAATATCGGGTTGGGTTATTATCATTCACCGGTCCCTTCACCATGGTCTCGCCATACCATCCACACATGGGGTAATGCTACCAATCCATCACATCAGTGTCGTTATATGTTCAAGAGATGTCATTCAGAAAGTGTCAACCGGGTCCCATCCACTACCATACATCATCTTTCGTCCTTCCATGACCGCCACCCTGAATCATATTTCACAGATCGTTTTCACCATCATCACTAGCTCCGTTCCGTGTCACTGATGTGGGATTCATTAAGGCACTCCTTTGACGGATCACTTCTTGTCGACATCAGCTCACTATCCAAGAAGTTGATCTAGGAACACCCCCCTCAGTACTTTGAAGCTTGCATGCCTCAATGGCAAGTTTCTCACTTCCGGCGATAGGTATACATTAATGACCTTCGACTGGGAGACTTTGCGTGGTGTTCGACGTCAGATCCTATATTCACGCCACGTGAATTGTGCTGCAGTACCTTGAGGGTCATCATCATTATCGGTGATTCCTCTCGCGCTTGTTAACAGTTTACATTATTGACTGGTAATCAAGCGATGTCTTTCCATGTTCGACTTCAAGAAATTCTCACATGGATCGACTTGTACGAGAGTGAAGATTGGACAAGTTTGAAGACCCCGGATCTAGTTTCATCCATCCGGGCTGCGATATATATTCAGGAGATAAAAAAATAGACATGTGCAGCAGATGATCATCCTACTAAAAGGATGATAATTAAAAGCAGAGAATTATCAGTCTATTATCAGACGATCGTCTGTTTATGTACAGCAAATGTATTTATAAAGCTGAGCATGGGAAATGCCCGCATCAGCTAGATCATGAAAAGATAATGTATTGTATTGTATTTTGTTACAGGTCACCTCCCGACGATTGAATGAACTTCGGATCCTCCTAATAAAGCATTTCACCCGATAAACAACCTCATACTTTAGGGGGCAACTGTTATAGACATTTTTGTGCCTTACAGCATAGGGCATGAAATGTCAATAATCTGAGGGATCCAAAGTCCCTAAACATGTTGTTCTTACCCTTAGAGGAACAAGGTCAGCAAACCGCAGCACTGCAAATCAGTTCTCCACTGAAAAACACTCAAAAACAGGTCAATTTTGGATCAAAGCAGCTGCTCCACTAAGCATCTGCGCTGAATGACAAAAGCTCCATGGTGTACCTGCGCTGCATAGCAAGTGCAACAAAGGCTACCTGCGCTGGGCGTACTTTGACATGTGGAGGAATCTTTTCTCAATGTGCCAGTGCCCAGGAAGCTTCCAAAATGACACTTGGATCAGAAGATTCGCCTAATGATGAGTAAAGAGGTTCTAAAACTCCAAGTGGGAGGTAGAAACTCCGAGTGGACTCAAGGACTGAAGAACAACTGGAGTTGAAGAGGACAACAAGTCACACATCAAGCTGACTTATCTTCACTCCAAAACTCTATATAAGGATCTCATCCCATGGGATCTGGGGGCCGGAATTTTGTGCAAAGAATTGCTGTTGGTTTACAGTTGTGAGTATTGGGTGATTGCTTGAGGGAGGTGAAGAGGAGATTTCTTTCCGTCGGGAAGGTGATGATGGATTGGACCTCTTATGGTTGTATCACCGCCTGAACCTTACTTCCTTATATTAATAAAGCATTTGAGGTTCTTCTATTCGCATGTGTTTCAATGGTGTATTGTCTTACTTGCGTATTTGATTTATGCTAATCCTTGAATCAATTATGAATGCATGCTTCTTGTAGTTTCCTTTTCTTGTCTTGTTCGCAGGATCTCGTGTAGCTGGGCCCGTGAGAAGACTTGGAGCTGGGAGCAAGCGGCAAATAGAGGAGATTGGATCGACCATTTGCGCAAGACATCAGTAAGTGGATCTCTTCCTTTCATCTCTTGCATGTCATAAAGAAGTAACTTTAGATAGCTTTGCTTGAGCTGTTGCTAAGGAACTATCACCGTTAGAGTGGGATAGAGTCATTCCGTGTTGGATACTTTTCCCCACAACAATTGCGACAGGGGATGACAAAGGCAAGCAACCTAAAGAAAGTACTTGGGTTCGCAAGGCTCCAACGAAGGAACAAAAATTTGATTTGGAGCGCGCTAAGGAGACCTTCATGGAAGCCAAGAGGAGCTTCGGTGATGCCTCCACTTCAGGAAGTAAAAACAGATTGGAGTTGGAAATGGACCCATCGATTCTCACTACTTTCTTGGAGACATGCATGAAGCTTATACGTGACATCAAGGCTGTAAGGGGCTACAAGAACTCATAACTAGATGCGCTGCGACCACGCCAGGAGAACCGTGCGTAGTCCAGAAGCTCGGGAAGCACACGACGCGAACAGGAAGGGAAATGAGATTGACTACACAGATCGGGGAATACAAGATGGACTAAGTGATTCTGATCTAGGATTAGACACAAATGTCCTGCCAAAGAAGACATGGGAGCGCATGGGTAGGCCTGCGCTGCAATGGTCTCCTATCCAACTGCGGATGGTGAACCAAAAAAAGATCCTACCTATGGGGAGATTGCAGGGAATCACAGTAGATATCAAAGGAGCAAGCGCACTAGCAGATTTCGAAGTGATAGAGATTGTTGATAACAGCAATCCCTACCCCGCGCTATTGGGAATAGATTGTGCCACTGACATGAATGGAGTAATAAATCTGAAGAAGCGCAAGATGATCTTTGAGAAAAAGTCACTATGCGTAGTGGTACCTTTAGGCTCTGTAGAAGGATCATGCTACAAGGAGCCGGTGCGCGACTACGATAGTAACAATGACTTGGATATCATCTACAAAATAATAGCGCGGGAGTAGGATTGGGTAAATTCAACCGCGGATGGCCGAACTCATGGGAGCACAAAAGCTCCTACACCTCAGATTCTGATGAAGAGATAGAATGTTGGCAGAACCGATTACACGAGGTAACCACGCTCAACTGTAACATGATGACGAGATAGCTGCCCCGTGTAGCAACATAGGTAATAGATTTGCCTACGTGGGACTGGTTAAGTGAGGTGGATGACTTCCTGAACAAATTTGAAAGAGAAGTACCGGAACAACAACGCTTCAACACTCTGAAATGGGTATTCCCAGATACGCCCGCAAGATGGTGGGGTATGCACCAAAGAAGTTTTCAGGACTGACGCGAATACAGAAGGTGTTAGGTTCCTATACCATTAGGAGTCATAATTTTGATTGACTAAGGTTAAGCCTTGTAATATTGTACATGCCTTTGCTTTTTGCAAATTTTCTACATATTAAAAAATTAAAAAAATGTAAAGAGGGTATGTCCTAAAAAAATAATCAAAGGACAAAAGAATGAAAATAGGTTACAAAAAAATGAAAAATATGAACTCCAAAAAAACAAAAATACCGTGAAAGTGTGCAAGTCAAAATGCCACTACTATTTACTTTTAATGCTTAATGAATGATTGTGTGCAGCTTGTTACTTATGCCACAATCCATGAATAGTCAAAATGTTTAAACTTGGCTATTACATGTTTTCAATTTCATGTCTATAGATAGAGAATAAAATCTGACCAAACAATGTAATCTTGCCAGATAATTAGATAGGTAGAGTAAATAAAGGAGCTCATCTGTTTAAAATGAGCCCATGGATGAAATAAGGTTTGATTTAGATAGTTTGCTATGTAAAGGAAAAAAATATTGATAAGGGTTTTCTAGCTTAAATGCACCATAATAAAGTGAAGAAAAATGGTAGAATGAGTAGATGGGTAAGTAGAAAAAAGGTTGCAGAAGTATGGTGATTGATTAGATAAAAAGCATATTTATCATTTTTCATCATATATGAATGGACAATCAAGCATGCAAATGAACTTCAAAGTCAATTAATTAACCTCCCCCATTCATTTCACCTTTTTACTTAACTAATTTCCCATAATAAAGTTCAAAGTATTCAAAAACCTTTAAGTCAAAGAGGCTCAGAGCATTTCTCTGACTTTTGGAGGGACCAGACCCTTGGCTCAAAGACTTATGGATATCAAGTACTAAACTCCCCTCATAAAAGTTCAGCCCCCCTTTAGTTCATTCATTTTCCTAATAATACTCCTTTTCCTAAGGTTAAAACACTTTTCACCTAGGAAAAAGCAATTCTCCCCCCATATAAAACACTTTTCATCCCAAAAAACCCACAAAAATGTTGCACCCTAAGTATTAATGTAAATATGTGGAAATATGTAATTCACGAAAAAGCATTTCGCTTAGTATTTTCCCTTTTCCACCCATTTTTCATATTAATGACTAACTTTATTATAATAAATCTCGATGAAAACCCATTTTCCCGTATATACTTAACTCTTATGTATTAATTAACCCTACACTCCATTTTAATTATAAACTAAGATTCTCATCTAAAACTTGACCAAACCTTTAACTGGTTGATTTGCGATCAAGTTAATTAAGTCCCCTTTTTTTTTATCCTTTGTTAATTATCTCGATGGCCTAATCTCACTTTAAGCCATTATTAACCCTGATTCTGCCATAATTAAGTGCCTGCCAGGCCTCCCACTAGCCTCCGCACAACTTCTCCATCCGATCACTGTGCGATCGTCCCCCCTCCCCATCCGACGACTCTTATCCATATCGGGCCAACTCGTTTCCCATCCTTTATCCACCCGATAAAGTGGTTTCCCCCCTGGCCCCCAATTCTACGTGTCATCCGATGAGTGGAATCGGGCGGCCCATCCCAAATACCACAGAGCGCCCAAAAGAAGTGCGAAATAAACTGCTTACCTCCCTCTCGCTATGTGACAAATTAACCACTATTCACCCTGTACTCGACAAAAAATAGCTTTTCGTGTATAAAAGCCAAAAGCCCCAAAATTGTTTCTTTTCATTGAAATTTCATCTGAAAACCTCTATACGCATGCACGACACTCGAAAACATCAAATCCGTCAACCCACATACAATTTCACTCCAAAGATGTCGTAGACAATGCAATCGGCCTTGCATCCTATATGAAGCCCATTCAACCACTTGCAGTTGCCATCCACCCTGCTCATAACCAATTCATCCTAGTTCCAGGTATTTAAACCAGAATTCACTAAATAGCCTGTCAATTTCAAAGTAACCAGTTGTTGAGTGTTTAGTTAAGTTAAAAATTAATTAAAAATACTCAAGAGCTTGAGCCATAAACCACTGCGGAACACCATTACCCTAAAAACTTTGAATCCCTCCCCACACTCAAATCCACAAGAACTGAGTATGGCTACCCCAATTGCAATGGATGTGAGGCCCATCACTACACCTCATTTAGACCTAGATCACCTTCCCTTGGCTGATAGAGACTTCCAGATAAAAGATACCACTGTCATAGAGCTCTTGCTCAAAGTTCATTGCCAAAGTAGGGACAAGTTCCTGAACCATGCTGATGAAATTGGCCTTTGGGAATCAAATTTTCCCAAGTACCAATTCCCCCAAGTCCACATTTTTCCTGAAATTGTGCATATGTGCTATGCTTGCTACGTCCCCAGTCACAGAACCATCATGTCTCATGACCAGAAGGTCCTTTTCACCATTACCGCCAAATCCATCAATGAAATGCTGCAGCTCCAACTAGGACCAAACCTAACTCCCCTCTCAATTGGAGACCTATTGGACTTATACCCCAAACTCAGCTCTGCCAAATTGGCCCAACTGTTCCAAACCTTCATCGTAGAAGAAAAGAACATCCCTAACAACCCCCCTCCATATGTAGCAACTATTTTTTCCCCTTGGGGCCGAAATATTGTCGCCATGATATCTTGTGTTTTGGGTTACTCCACAAGTGAGTATATTGATGAAATTATCCTGGCTTTCATGTCCATATATACCCCAAGACAACCCCCTGCAACTTTTTATGACTTTGCCACATTCATAGCTGATGGGATGCATGAGTAGTTCATAAGAATGGGGAATGAGAGGGTCTTCAAGTACTCTTCAGTGTTATACCATATGTTCCTATATTATCAATTTGATAAGTTCCCATTCACCCTCCAAAAACTGGACACCAAGGGTCAACCAAGGTCAGTCATTTTTTGGACCCCATTAATCCATGAGTACTAGTCTCCATACTCTTATTCAGACTTTATTGAATTATTTGTACATCCAGTTATGACAATGTTGACTGGAAACCCTCCTCCAAGAATCAGTCCAGAAATAAAGAGAGTCCTTCAACTGTCAAAGCAGACCAAAGTGGGTGACTGGTACCTTTACGAGAACCACACAGAGATCAGGGTATATGGTTGCATGCTTGCACCATAAAAATTTCCAAGATACCTCCCAATGAGGTTGTTTGCTTTAGAATATTATAGAAAAATCATAAATGCAGATGAGATAAACTTTGTAAATGCCAAGAAGAAGGCCAATTTCAAAATAAAAGACCAACTAGGCCCCTTCATATGTAACTCTAGGGAGGTTGGGATAGAGGCAGAGTTGATACTATAGAAGATGAAGTTCCAAAGAAGTTTTGTTTGGAGATATGACCCTTTGGAATTCATCACCAAAAAGAGGCAAAAGGTCAAGCTAGGACCTTTTATTCACCATCCCATACCTAAGATTGAAGCCTATGCTAACCAATTAGAATGGGTGGAAGGAACCCTAGTTGATCAAGACAACACCAGAATAGACATAGAGAATGCTCTAATCGATCTTGAAAAACAACTTGATGAGGGTTCTTTCTTGCAGGTTCTAGAACAGTTAGACATACCAAAGAAATCAAGCAAACCAGAGATAGCCATGAGTACCCCTTAGTTCTGTAGACTCCTCTAAATGAGGAGAAGAGCTTAAAAAGAAGTAGGTAAGAGGCCAACACATCAGCAAGGGCCACTTCAAAGACTTATGCAGAGACAAGCCAAGCAAAAAGATAGAGAGTGAATCCTGTCTCTAAAAAGGAATACACAGAGGAGACAACAAAAGTCACCAGCATAGAAGGAAACCGGAGCATGCCCATCACCCCATCGGAAGGCACACCCTCCACATCATAAACTTAAGGGTTGGAAATGCAGCTCAGTCTTGAGGTATCTTCCTTCAGAATGTCTGCTGACAAAGACCAAGACATCAAGGAGAGGTACAGAGAAATAAAAGAAAGTAATGAGAAGCTTAAGGTCCAAAATTATGCCTAGTACCTGAAGATGACACCTACAAATAAAACAAGGCTAATGTCAGCCTTGTTATCCTCCTGTTGCAACAGGTGTTCATCTTTCATGATTGACAGTTCTACATGCCAAATACGTCATCTTTCATGCTGTCAGGTTCCATATTTGCAGAAAAATCCCAAAGAAGAGGCCATGAAAGTATGCCAGTCCAAATTCCACTGCTGTATTCCAATTTTGATGACTTAACCATTTTTGAAGAATGTTCTGTTAAGGGAAGTCCAAACAGCCTACTCTTGGATTCCCTAGGTTTCAATTTCGTGTTTTAGAATATAGAGAATGATATCTGTCCAAACAGCTTAATTTTGGTAGATTTATAGATAGTTAGAGAATCAAAGGAGCCCAACTGCTTAATCTGGGCCCTTGGAAGAAATAAGTGTAGATTTAGATAGGAGGGCAGTCAAAAGAAAAATTGTGAAGCTGGGTCTGCAAGTCTAAGTGCACCTACTAAAAAGAAGAAAAAATGTTAGGAAGGTAGGCTGGGTAGGTAGCTGTGTAGTTGCAGAATCATGACTTGTGATCCATTTTTTGTTGTCAAGTGTCATATTTATTCAGATCACAAGTTGGAGGCAGTTTTCCATTTGGAGGAGCTCAAACTGGACATTACTAACTTCCCCTTCTTCTTCTTTCCCGAATCACTTACTAACTTCCCTGAAGAGGTCAAGGTCTGCTTGATTCCTCTTAGTTTCATCATTTTCCATTATATTTGCCTAAGTGAAGGTCCTCTTGGCTTAGGAGTACTGTTGTTTCACTCTATGAGTCACTTTTTCCCCAAAATAGCCTAAGGTCCCATACTTAGCACTTTCTGGTCATTTTCATATTAACTCCTAAAACTCTATTATTTAACTCCCTAGTCTATTCCCTTATCCCCTATTATGCAAAATATATAAAATCCCAAAAATATTAAATACCCCTTCCCTGGCACTATAGCTATATAATATCAAGTTTGGGAAATGCTGAGTTCACCAGGAACTTGACATTAGCCTTCCACGTTCAAACCTTGGGATTAACTTGGCATCTGGTTAAGTTAATAACCTTTTCTTTCCCCTTTACCCATAAAAATTTCATCATTCTCACCCCCTCTCTCTGATTGTTTAAAGTTTAGTGTTAAATGTTTGAATAAACATTGAACTTTACCCCCGGTGCGCAAACCATGTATAAAACCCACTTTTCTGCCCTTATCCTAAGGTTTTTCTCATAAACATTTAACCCCCACTCGTTTTTAACCCCGTAACCCACTTCCCTAATGTTTTAAACCCCCCCGTCACATAATAAATTAGTCAAAAGGCGCGCGGGCCCCGTCCCTTATCCCTCCGCCGCCTTACCCGTCCCGCCAATCGTCCGATCGCCCGTGCCTGAGATCAACGGCGGGCAGGCTTTTTTATCTCCGAAGCTGCCGATGTTTAGCGTTCGGGAGTTCGGCGGTTTTCCTGCCGTACTCCTGCCACGCATCGCCCTCCCGGGTGTGGCGGAGCCCCCTCCTCCCAAACCACTTCAGAGCAAAGGCGGTGCACCCGAAACCGCCAAACCGCCCTCCCCTGGGTGATGTCAGCGCCACGTCCTCCGCCCAGTGACGTCATCCTACTGTGTCGGCCTCCCGCCACGTCACTGCCACTGTGTACCGCCACGTCACCCGCTATACTTCTGACGTCAATAGCTGACATCATCCTGCCACATCACCCGCCGTACTGGGTCCCACCTGCTGACGTCATGCTGACATCATCACCCACAAAGGCGTGAAAGGCAAAAATCGTGCTTAGGAAGCCCGGATTCAGATTCTGAGGTAGTTTTTCATGCGCAATTAGTGCCTAGCACTAATCGCGCATGGCTACAGGAAATGGGCCAAAATGGAAAGCCCCTCATTGCGCAGCCCCCAGCAAGCCCAAAAGGCGCAGAATGACCCGTTTTTCTTCGCGAAGCATTCAGAAAGGGGCAAACACACTTTTTAAAGCAACAGAGGGCTGAGCAGCTGCCATGAAGGATCGATGGGACAGTCTAAACCATTTAGAAGATTTTAAAGACTCCAGGATCAGCACCAAAGAGTATCAGGAAGCGGCAGAGAGTATCAGTTCAGCAACATCAAATCGGGTGAAAATTAAAATCCTTCATCAAAGTCAGCAAAGCAGTTAAGGCCATTTAAAAGCCTATCTGGTCAGGAATAGTGCACATTAATGCCAACAAAACAGCAGCAAAACCAAGTTAGAGGTGGAGATAAAGGACAAATCACAGTTATTACAGGAGGACTGCACCGAGCTACCCAGGACAGACATTAACTCAGTTTTGATACATCTGTCCTCAGCGCAGCCCAAAGATATTTTCATGCATTTATTTCTGGATAAGATTAGGTTAAAGTAATCATTTTCTTTCAGACCCGTTTAGGTCGGCTGTAATAGATTAGTTTTTAGATAATTTTCCCTATATATACCGACCCTCTGTATTGTTTAAAGGGTTGGTTGGTTGATAATCCTCATTAGAGACTCACACTGAAGATCTGAGATGTTTTACTTAATCAAAGATTGCTGAAAGCTTTGGAGGAATGATTGCCTGCTCTGTGTCTAAGGGTTTGAAGAATTGAATGCGGAATTCTTGTGCTGCTATATGAACCAATAAGTTTTCCTTACCTCTGTTATGTCGATTTCACATATGCTCACTTCACAGAACAAAGGATTAGCTTAGAATTTGCTTGGTTGCACTCTATTCTTAGTTTCTGTGGCTTTTTAATGTTTTCCTCTTGAATTAGGCATAAATATGAATTCAGTTATGGCTCATGTTTGACCTATTTTTATATATGAATGACCGTTATCTAGGAATTCTTAACTGCTCCTAGATAGGGCTCATTTGTTTTCTTGCTGCTAATCTGAATGAGAGATTCTTAATTTCCCCTCATTCCTTAGCCTCTAATCCATCTCTTTTAGCTTGAATGATTGTTTTATACACAGCTAGCTTGCTCCATATTCCTTCTTGTGACCAAGAAAATGCACCAGCAGTCCTACTCCTTGACGCCATGCCCAATGGTTCTAGAACTTTCATGCTGTCCCTGCCTCTTTACTTGAAAGCATCATCCTTCCCACCAAAAACAAAACAAAACCCCTTGACCTCAATAACTAGCCTAAAAACATTATCAACAAAGCTAAATCCTAAAGAGAGAGCCCTCTCTGATTGCAGGTGGGCTAGACCCTGCAGTCCAAAGATTGGCCTGTGGTTACCTCGGCCGTATCCTTTTGATGTCGACCAAAAGGAAAACCTGAGTGATAACATAATGGCGACTCCGTTGGGGACATCCTCAGTTATTTTCACAAATCAAGTTGGAAAACTCCGGAAGAACAAGAATCAATGCTGTCTGTTCCTTAAAACTACAGATGAAGTCTGAATGTCGGCCAGGAAGCCTTTGAAACTGTTCTTGCTTTGCAGTTACAGGAGTAAATAATTGTTGCTTCAGTAAATCTTGATGCTAGTTTTAAACTACAGATAGCTGTCCCTGAAATTTAATCAGTTCCTTGCCAATTCTAAAAAACATTCGCAGAAAATACCAAAACAAATTCAGAATCTGGCTCCCAAAAAGAATTCTCATTATACTAGGTCAAATCCAGACCCAAATCCACCAGCTGCTTTTGAAAATCAGAACTTAATCCCAAAAATCCTTAGGAAGAAAGAACAAAGAGAAGATTTTGCTAATAATAGTCCTCAAGCAGTTCGCCCAAGCAGCATTCCAAACCCTGTCAAAGTCTTATTTCGTTCAACCCCTACTTCCCCTTGTTCATCATCTACTTCCCAAAGCACTCCTTCCACACCTCCATTCACTACACATACTCCCATTACCACTACTGCTGTTCCAATTGTCCCAGTTGTTCCACTTATCCCTGTTGTTCCGGTTGTCCTTGTAAACATGGCCAATAGATATGCACCCCTGTAATTACCTGGAAACCCTGGGGATATGCCTCAGGATTATCAAACTAAAATCACATATTTTGATGGAACTGGCACTTGCACAACCCTTCAGCATACAAAGAAAATGCAAGACTACTTTGAGAACTACGAAATAGATGATGATAGTATGAGAATGAAATTTTTTGTTCAAAGTCTAACAGGTGATGTAAGAACTTGGTTCAGATCACTTGCTGCAAATTCCATAACTACTCCGAATGAGCTTTACCAATCCTTTACCAAGAGATGGGAGAAAAAGAAAGACCCCTTGCACATACTTGTTGAGTACGATACAATAAGAAGAGGCCCTCAAGAGTCTGTCCTAGATTACTGTGCTAGATTCAATAATGTCTATAATGCAATACCACAGAACCTGAGACCTGCACCTGACCTTGCCTTGTATAAATTCCCTGATGGATTCGACCCAGATATGGCCTACCCGTTAAAAGAAAGAGCCCCTCAAACCCTTGCAGACATGCAAAATGTTGCTGTTAGCGTAGAGGCCAACCTGATTGCCAAAAGAAATAGAGCTAGAATGGAGAGAAGAACCACTTTCAAAGAAGAACCCACAGCCTTAGATCAGAAACTTGATGCTATTATCAATGGCATGCAAAGGCTGGGAGACAGAGTAGAAAGTGTTGAGAGGAAATCATCATGGGAAGGACAACAGTGCAATACAATAAGGAAGCCAAATTTTAGGAAAATGCAGAACACAAACGCTGGTAGGTCTAGTCCAGACGATGATATAAGACCACCTTTTCATGAAAATTATGCAGAAGCATCTACATCTAGTGAACCCCCAGAGGACACTCACATGAACCTGGTGGATTCGAGGCCTGAGCAACAGATTTTCCTAACTCAACAAGACCAAGATGAGCATGACTTTAATCAATTTCAGACTAAGTCTGGTAAGTATTTTGATTTTAAACAGGGCTATGATACTGCTGTGTATGAGGTCCACAAACAATATAAGCTGAGAACTAGGACCATTGACATTCCTGAACCTAACAAACCAAAGGATGGCAAACAACCCAACAAGACTAGAGGCAAGGCTATTGGTTGGGCCCAGTATTGTAGCAATAATGCTACAACTCCTAGAATTCCCTTCTTTAATTTTATCAACCCGGTAGTTCGTAACAAACTTGGAAGCGACGGTGCTGTATGCACAAGTACTAGCTCTTGCCGCAGCTGTCACTTGGTCAGCTGGCACAAGTCCACTAGGAGCTTAAGACAACTTCTATGAGCTCTTAGAAGAAGCTTTTTAATTGATGGATGAAAGCTAACTCGAAGGAAGCTAATCTAATTGCAAAAAGAAACTGAAAGCCAAAAAGAAGCGCAAACCCTAGCAAACCCTAATTCTACCAGCTAGTCCTACTAACGCAAAGGAGAGCATGCAAACTACTGAAAGAGATGCCATTACTTCTATGAAGGTAAAATGCAAATGTCTAAGCTATCACTATCTGAAGAAAACATCTTTTTGTATTTTTGCTTAAGTTGTTGGAATTATCATGCATGTGCTTCTAACTATTTTTGACTGTGCAGAGGTGGATCAAGGAGGAGAAATGCTTGGGAATGGTTGGGAAGGTTCAGAGAGGGTCTAAGGGGTCCCTAACACCCTTCCAGAGAGTCTCACAAAGTTTGGCTGCCAAGAAACCGTGTTTATGAGCTTCTACAGGAAGTCTGCAGGGGTTCTACAGGATGTTCAGGATTTCTACAGGAAGTTTTGTAATTCTTCTACAGGATGTTTCGAAATGGGATTTTGGAGCATGGATGGAGGGAAAAAGATGGAGGAATGAGTATGGAGGTGAAATAGGGGAGTGAAGAGGTCTAGGACTTGGTGGATGAGGCTAAGGAGCGATTGGATTTGTTCAAGGATGGAGGAAGCGATGATGCACAAGAATGTAGGAATTAGGGCAAGGTGGGGAAAGTATGGCAAATGAAGGGTACGAATCATGGACTAAGGGTTGGAGTAGATTATCTGATGGATTATGGGTAGATAGAGAAGGATAACAGGTGCTCTGCAAGTTATTTTTCGAATTTAACAAATGAAGACTTGGAAAATCAAGAACCTAATTACCTTGACCTAATCTGACCTAGATAATAGCAAAAGAAATGGGACAGAAGTTTATTTGCACAAAATCAGATGAACTAACTATGCAACTAAGCAATCATAACCCTAGGCATGCAGTCAAAATTGATATCAAGTTTGACAACTAAAAATCCAACACTAATACTTGCATGGTGAAGCAAAACAACGTTTTTGTGGGCAGCAAGGTCACCTTTGTCCCAACTCAAGATCCCATTGAGGGAGAGGTAAGATCAGAGGTGCTTGAGCCCCTTTTTCCAAGGATCCTTTATGTTATTAATCTATCCAAATCAATATGAACATGAAAATCTACTTTAATCATCAAAAGCAACCTAAATAACACAACAAGTTTTAAATCTAAATAGCAGATTTTACTCTAAGAATGCAGCAAAGACACATGAAAGTAAACAAAGGAGAAACTGGGCGCTTGAGATGGGCCCAGCCCCAAGAGCTACAGCCTCCTAAGAGAGATTTAGAGCTGGTGCAAAGCTGGATTCATATTTATTGAGCAAGAAAGAAGAGTTACATCAAAACTGTCCACAATGGAAACTTGAAAATGTGCTGAAAGCAAAGCTAATCTACTGCATAAAAATCGAACTACAAACTAGCTAACTTCTGCCTACAAAATGAATAACCATTGGCTACAAAATGACTAACCACTAGCTAACCAAAATGAGGCCCCAAGCCTTCTTATTTATACAAATTGAGGACCCCAACAGTCCTCCTAAACTTTAGGGACTCGGCTGCCCAAGACTTGTAGTTAACAGCAGTCCTACTTGACTTGCTTGGCTGCCCTTGTGCTGATTGATTTGGTGGCCCTTGAACTCCAAGCTGATGGTGGAGAATTCGAGGTAAGGGCCCATAAATGAAGGGAACACCTTCCTAAAAATACTCTCCACGAATTTGGCTGCCAAGTTCTCATTTCAACCATTGACTTTGTCTCCAAATTGACCAAAAAGGCTACACAAAGCACACATTAGACTTGTTGGCATAATGACTAACCCAATTCACTCTATTAACATAAATATAATCGAAAACATGCAATAAACTAATGATAATGGTAGATTAAGTCGAATTAGGAGGTTGAATAAGCCCAAATAATCATCCATTTTTGGGGCTCATCATCACCCCCCTACTGAAAGTGTTGCTCATCCTCTGAGCAACCAATCTATCTCCTCATCTTTGATGGCCTTGGTGGCCTCCCTGTCATGCCAAGCTTCTGAAGTGATGCCCTCTTCTCTGTCATGAAACCATGCTTTTTTCTTTGCTTCTTCCCACTGCTTGCTCCTTTTTCTAGAGAATTCTCAGCTTTGGTATGATTGTGAAAATATATTCAATCTGATGGTGGAAATGGTGGTGAAAGGAGATGAAATCAGTGGAGGATGGAAGAAAAGAGTGGTTGCATGCCTCCTCAACAAACTTCAAGCTTCATACCCTCTCCATAATTGATTCTGGCCTGCCCAAAGGCTTCTACAGGATGTTTCTGGTAAAAATACAAAACTTCCTGTAGAAAGTCCTGTAGCTTCCTGTAGAAGGTTGAACCATGACTAAATTGTGTCCAAACTCTGAAAAAATGAGTGTTCATGGAGGGGATGGATGTGAGGATGCCTGGGAACTTGGTAGGGACCCTTCTGCTTGTGTTGGGAGGCCCCCTTTCGGCATTGTGTTCCTGCAACATCTTCAGAATTAACTCCCACAACAACACATTGACATTGGTGTTTCCTGTAATGTCACCCAAAAACCTCTAAAACAACATAAAAGGAGCAAGCACCATTCCCCTAAACCAAAACTTAAACGGCCCCTCTGAAAAATGGCAGCTGCATGCAGAGCCTCAGTCAATTCTCACTGATGAGTATATTGTCCGCACAAACCAAAGGCATGCATAGAAACCTATTGTACCGGTTAGAACAAAAAATGAGTATGACATGATGGGCATGTAGCCAAAATATAAAATTCCAGAAACAAGCTTTGTCATCTCCAGCTTGGTGAAGAAATAGAATGTGGCATAGAGAAACAAGTAAAATGCTGAGGAGCCTGCAGTCAAATAAGATCTCCACCACCAGTTGTAATCTTCACTGCACAATTCGAAGTAGCATAGGACAATGGTGATCTCTGCACATGTAACAATGAGGATCACAGAGACACTGAACAGGAACCCAAATATATAGTAGAATTGATGCAGCCATATTGAAGTTAATATGAAGAACAGTTCAATGAATACAGCTCCAAAAGGCAACATGCCTCCAATTGGTGTTGAGAAAATGGGCTGCATATACCAAGATTGCTCTGGAATCTGCCTGGGGATTTTATTGGTCTTCACTGGATCTTCAATTGTAGGTTTCTTGTAGCCAAAGTAACTGCCCACAAAGACCAATGGCATAGAAATTTCAAACCATAAAAGGACCAAGGCAAACATAGTCCCGAAAGGAACTGCACCAGATGATTTTTTTCCATAACAGTGCATTGAGAATAAAGAAAATGCAAAAGGCAATGCCTGGAAACAAGAATGTTGTCTTCAGCGTGTTCCTCCTCTATTCTGTGCCCTTGAACATCTTATATAGACATGACAATGCATACCCTGCAAACAAACCCATAAAAACCCATAATAGCAGCATAGCTGTCATTAAACCTCCACGGTTCGAAGGAGAAAGGAAACCAAGGACTGCAGATTTGTCAAAGAAAAATCCATTTTCTCTGCTTTTGAAAGCTGTTTCGTACTTCCTGGAGAACTTCTTCCTATAGGACGCTGATAAGTAGGAGGATTTTTTTTTTTTTTTTAAGAAAATGGCCAAGAAAGCTTGGTTTGCTGCTATGGAGCTTGTTGTAGCTGCAGGGACGATGATAAAATGGAAACAATGGTGGTGAGAGCATTTCAAATATGAGTTCAATTGGCTGTTCATGGAGACTTCCACTGATGGAGGGTGAGCTGGCCAAGTGCACGTTGGCCCCATGCAGATCGTTGGTCCCTACTGCAGTGTTATTATGAACTGTAGTTCTCTGCTTGTAATTACTTCCATCAATTACGTTGGATTTTAAACAACCACCACTACCTGTTCTCAGTTTTCTTCCTGAGATGGCTGAGCACACGTGTCGATTGCACCCACCGAGTGCTGTTTGAACTGGACGAGGGTGGCCAGTTAGCTGGCCACCGATTTTTTTAATCCCAACCATCTCATTGCTCATGCTGTTTACGAATTACATTCAAGCAAATAGAGGAACGAGTTTAGTCACGTACCTGAAGTCAGATAGTTGCTGTGAGGTGCTTTTTGCTGCTGCATGCTCATATTCTGCTTCTGCATACTTGGATCATTTGGTTGCATGAGGGCTTGGCTGATGATTTTTGGTTTTTTTTCCTTGTGCAGGTGTCCTCTGGCCGGATGCATGCTGCAGGAGTTCATTTCCACGTTCAGATCTGCACCTTCAAGCTGCTGCTGCTGAATTTTCACAGGACCAGAACTTGTTTTCGCCATTGCTCCCAAACGGTAAACTGGATTGATCTGAAACTTGCTGAGTGCATTCCTATCATCATTATGCACCTCCCATAGAAAAATCGTGATCAATGGATGCACAAATTTCAAGAAAAATGGAAAATGGCTGAAGATTTCAGAGATCAATTTCTCAGGAACCGTGCATCGGAATCGGCTGAAACTGCTTGGGTAGGTTACTATCACCCATATGCATAACCCCATGAAACAAGTTTTGAAACGGATGCACGGATATGGAGAAAATGCAAAAATGGCCGATGGTGATGGAGGCTGATTTCTTGGAAACCGTGCACCGGAATGGCCTGAAACTGCTCAGGCATGTTGCCATCATCCCTATACAATTCTTTGTAAAACGATTTTTCAAATGGATGCATGGTTTTCAAGTTATGGAAAAAACAAATTTTGTTCTATGTATTTTCTCTTCAAAGAATTTTGCAAGTTTTTGCATGGAAAGAAAAACTAAGCTTGGGCTGTGATGCAGGTATGGAGATGATGGAGTAGGAGTTTGAATATTTCAGGAGGACTTCTGAACCCTTGCAGAAGCTATCGTGTTCGCTAAACCACCTTTTTGAAATCCATTTCTAGCTTCCTACAATTTCTACAGGAACTTCCTGTAGAAGCACAATGAAGAAGCACAATGAGGTGGAAAAGATGATGGAAAAGGGTGAGGAATGGGAAGATGGATGCTTGTAAGCATAACCAATGGATTCCAAGCTTTAGATCCCCTTCCAAAATCGAATCTGGCTCGCTTGAAGGTTCTACAGGATGTTTCCTGTAGAAATATAGAACTTCCTCTAGAAGGCACAAAAACTCCTTTGTCTTTGTTTTGAGTGATCCTCCTGACCTGCAATGTCATTGCTGCAACCTGAAATTATTCAATGGAAATTAGATTTATTCTTCTTTTTTTTTTTTCTCTTTTTTTTTTTGAAAAACAACTAGGGTGCCTCATGGAGGTTTTCACCCTAATTGCCTGCCGTGGGCGCCTCCAAGGGAGGTTCTCACCCAGAGATCTTATTCTCTTTTCTCTTTTTTCCCAACCCATTGACCGCCTCATGGAGGTTTTTAATCAATGAGCCAATCTAAGGCGCCTCCGAGGAGGTTTTCACCTTAGATTTTTATTCTCTTCTTATTTTCATTTTTTTTTCTCTCTTTTTTTTTTTTTTTTTTTTTTCTTCTCTACCCTACCCTACTTGAAAAACAAAATCATTTTCAAGTGTAAGAATACTTCCAATGGAGCCATGTGCACATCAAGATTAGAGACAAGATGATGTGGTGGCTTGAAATGCATGCTTTGAAAGCTATCCGGATTTCAGAGACCAACTGATCTGACTTTGAAGGGATCAAACATAGCTGAGGAAGAGAGTACCGCTGCAACTTAGTGACCGTCTGAAACCATATCTCAATATAGCTCTGATATCCTTGGTTCTTTTGCTGATCTGGATCATGTTTCATGTCACCTTCTAACATGACTTCCTCATCTTCCTCTTTTTGCTGATCTTTCTCTTGAATACATGGAAGATTTGATGGTAACCATGAGGAAGCTTTCTCGATCTCTGATTCTGATCTCTTCTCTTCATCAAGTGCAACCCATGGTTCTTTGATCTTTTCTTTTGAATCTTCTTCTGCTGGATGTGGTCCTTCAATGCTTGCAATATAGTCTCTTTTTTGCAATACTCTTCTTGAGCTATGGTGAAGATCATTGAGCTCAAGAGCAGTTGTTTGGACATGTTGTGCCTCAGCTTTGCAATTGGGTTGAGCTGCTCCATGGTATGGTTTTGGAAATGGTGGTACGGGTAGTTGAGTGGAGGTGTGTATTTGAGATGGATGCGGATGGGGTTGTGGTTGGGTAGGAATTTGGGGTTGCCTTGGTGGAGGAGGAGGTGATGGTTGCGGTTGAGCAGGTGGTGGAGGAAAAGAAGTGGGAGGAGCGTTGTACTGGGGCCTCCACCCCTAATGAGGTGCATTCCACTAAGGCTGTGGTTGAGCATAAGAGTGAAACGAATGAGCAGCTGGTTGGGCATAATATGGATCTATGAAGGAACAAGGAGGAGGTGTGAACCATGAAGGATGAGCAGGGGGACCCCAAGAAGTCATGAAAGTGGCTTGATAGGGGTCATAATAGGTCTCGGGTGTCCCTTGTAGTTCCTGCTGGTAAGATCTAGGTCCATGCGGCCTCCTTTGGTTCATATAATAGAGTGATTCAGTGGCTCCTTTGGCTCTTTGATATGCAGCTTTAATTCTGGGCAAGGAAGGGCACTGATTCGTAGGATGGTATTCTTCACAGATGAAACACACTTCTGGAGAGTGCATTGGACATTCGTTCCTAGGATGCTTTCTAGTGCACCTAGGACAAAAAATGGCCAAAGCCCTCTTGGCTTCTTCTTGCTTCTTTTGGATCCGCAAGGTATCCAGTTGCATGGCAAGAAACTGCCTCATATCACTCTTGAAATCTTCGATCTGATTTTCAAATTCGTCTTTGGACAAGGTGCTGCTCCCAACATATCTGCTTGTAGCCATTTGCTCCAGAGGAATGGTTTCTTCTTCTTCTTCCCTTGGGGTTCTTCAAATATGTCTTGCTGTCCACCTAAGGGTTCTTTAATCACAGCCATCGAAGAAGAGAGAAGGTTGGCTGTGTGAAGCAGTGGGGGTGTTGTGCAATCATTTTTCTAACTTATCTCTACTCCTACAAGGCATGAAATGAAATCTTTTTGGTTGTTTTTTCTTTTTTTCTGCTTGTACCTGCAAAAACTAAAATAGATTGAACTGCAACTAACTATACCTGCAAAAACTAAAATAGATTGAACTGCAACTAACTATCTTGCTGAAATGAAAATGCGGAATTGAAATGAAAGTAGGAAATGACTAATCTATTTTGCTCAAATGAAATTGCAGGAATGAAATGCTAGTCTACGCTTGCGGAATTGAAATGCTAATCTACGCTTGCAGAAATGAAATTGCGGAATTGAAATGCTAATCTATGAAAGCGGGAAATGCTAATCTACTTTTGCATAAACGAAATTGCATAATGGAAATGAAATAAACTACTTAGCAGAAGATTGTAGTGGAAAATAGAAGAAAAGCGGCAATCACCAATACTCTGACGCTTCCCCGGCAACGGCGCCAAAAAGATGGTGGGCCCCAGTATTGTAGCAATAATGCTACAACTCCTAGAACTCCCTTCTTTAATTTTATCAACCCGGTAGTTCGTAACAAACTTGGAAGCGACGGTGCTGTATGCACAAGTACTAGCTCTTGCCGCAGCTGTCACTTGGTCAGCTGGCACAAGTCCACTAGGAGCTTAAGCCAACTTCTATGAGCTCTTAGAAGAAGCTTTTTAATTGATGGATGAAAGCTAACTCGAAGGAAGCTAATCTAATTGCAAAAAGAAATTGAAAGCCAAAAAGAAACGCAAACCCTAGCAAACCCTAATTCTACCAGCTAGTCCTACTAACGCAAAGGAGAGCATGCAAACTACTGAAAGAGATGCCATTACTTCTATGAAGGTAAAATGCAAATTTCTAAGCTATCACTATCTGAAGAAAACATCTTTTTGTATTTTTGCTTAAGTTGTTGGAATTATCATGCATGTGCTTCTAACTATTTTTGATTGTGCAGAGGTGGATCAAGGAGGAGAAATGCTTGGGAACGGTTGGGAAGGTTCAGAGAGGGTCTAAGGGGTCCCTAACACCCTTCCAGAGAGTCTCACAAAGTTTGGCTGCCAAGAAACCGTGTTTATGAGCTTCTACAGGAAGTCTGCAGGGGTTCTACAAGATGTTCAGGATTTCTACAGGATGTTCTGTAATTCTTCTACAGGATGTTTCGAAATGGGATTTTGGAGCATGGATGGAGGGAAAAAGATGGAGGAATGAGTATGGAGGTGAAATAGGGGTGTGAAGAGGTCTAGGACTTGGTGGATGAGGCTAAGGAGCGATTGGATTTGTTCAAGGATGGAGGAAGCGATGATGCACAAGAATGTAGGAATTAGGGCAAGGTGGGGAAAGTATGGCAAATGAAGGGTACGAATCATGGACTAAGGGTTGGAGCAGATTATCTGATGGATTATGGGTAGATAGAGAAGGATAACAGGTGCTCTGCAAGTTATTTTTCGAATTTAACAAATGAAGACTTGGAAAATCAAGAACCTAATTACCTTGACCTAATCTGACCTAGATAATAGCAAAGGAAATGGGACAGAAGTTTATTTGCACAAAATCAGATGAACTAACTATGCAACTAAGCAATCATAACCCTAAGCATGCAGTCAAAACTGATATCAAGTTTGACAACTAAAAATCCAACACTAATACTTGCATGGTGAAGCAAAACAACGTTTTTGTGGGCAGCAAGGTCACCTTTGTCCCAACTCACGATCCCACTAAGGGAGAGGTAAGATCAGAGGTGCTTGAGCCCCTTTTTCCAAGGATCCTTTATGTTATTAATCTATCCAAATCAATATGAACATGAAAATCTACTTTAATCATCAAAAGCAACCTAAATAACACAACAAGTTTTAAATCTAAATAGCAGATTTTACTCTAAGAATGCAGCAAAGACACATGAAAGTAAACAAAGGAGGTACTGGGCGCTTGAGATGGGCCCAACCCCAAGAGCTACAGCCTCCTAAGAGAGATTTAGAGCTGGTGCAAAGCTGGATTCATATTTATTGAGCAAGAAAAGAAGAGTTACATCAAAACTGTCCACAATGGAAACTTGAAAATGTGCTGAAAGCAAAGCTAATCTACTGCATAAAAATCGAACTACAAACTAGCTAACTTCTACCTACAAAATGACTAACCATTGGCTACAAAATGACTAACCACTAGCTAACCAAAATGAGGCCCTAAGCCTTCTTATTTATACAAATTGAGGACCCCAACAGTCCTCCTAAACTTTAGGGACTCGGCTGCCCAAGACTTGTAGTTAACAGCAGTCCTACTTGACTTGCTTGGCTGCCCTTGTGCTGATTGATTTGGTGGCCCTTGAACTCCAAGATGATGGTGGAGAATTCTAGGTAAGGGCCATAAATGAAGGGAACACCTTCCTAAAAATACTCTCCACGAATTTGGCTGCCAAGTGCTCATTTCAACCATTGACTTTGTCTCCAAATTGACCAAAAAGGCTACACAAAGCACACATTAGACTTGTTGGCATAATGACTAACCCAATTCACTCTATTAACATAAATATAATCAAAAACATGCAATAAACTAATGAGAATGGTGGATTAAGTCGAATTAGGAGGTTGAATGAGCCCAAATATTCATCCATTTTTGGGGCTCATCAGCTATCATAACAGAACCAGCTGATATACCTGTCCCAAACTCGCATCAAGTGACTGTAGAGGACATAACACAAATGCAGCCTTCTATTGACCAGCCTCGACCACCTTCCTCCTCGAAAGAAAATGTGAACAACATTCCAAAAAGCCCTCCTAAAACAGAAAAACCGCAATCAAACACTTCCCATAACACTCATAAACAAGACCAAGCTGCTGATACTCCAATGGAAAAAGGGAAACCTGCTTCTCACATTACTAAAACCTAATCTGAAAAATCATTTGACTTAGAGGCAGGAATAGGTAAATTGAAGATATCCACCCCCTTATCCAAACTGGCCAAACATGATGTGTATAGGCAACAAATTCAAAGGTCACTTCAAATGCCGGAGGTAAAGGATGATGTGAATGTTCTTGATGATCAACCTAAGCTGTTGTTTGGTCCAGAAGTTAATGGAAAATCAACATATGGATCTGTCTTGCCCTTTTTATGTCAGTTTACATATACATGAAAAAATCTTTGCACAATGCCATGTTTGACTCAGGTGCCTCATACAACCTTATGCCCAAAGCCGTAATGGAAAAGCTGAACCTTGATGTTACAAGACCCTACAAAGATCTATTCTCCTTTGACTCAAGTCAAGTCAAGTGTTTAGGCCTCATCAAAGACCTGTGTGTCTCCTTAGTCCAATTTCCTAACAAGACAATCCTCATGGATGTTGTGGTTGCTGACATTCCACCAAAGTATGGCATGTTACTGTCAAGATCTTGGGGAGCAAAACTCCAAGGATCCCTCCAATTAGATCTCCCTTATGCCACTATATCTGTCTTTGGGCAACCAAAGAGACTGTATAGAGAAACACTGATGAAATATGTGGTAACTAGTGAGAGCAAGCCTACAAATTTTCCCATTTACTCAATCCATTCTGACATGGATTCTTTTATTTTATTTAATGATGAAATAAGTCCTCCAATTGATGACAAGCCGTTGGCTTTAGGAATGAACACACACATCAATGAAGAATCGGTTGCCCATACTGATACAACTGTCAAAACAATCAAGGCAACCAACTTACAAGAAGAACCTCCCCAAACAGAAAATTCAAATCTGTCCGCTACAAGAATGACTGAAACTCTTGACACTAACCACAAGCAAGAAATCGTATGGTATTTAGAGTTTGATGGCTTTGTCAACAAGTTAGGAGCAGGGGCAGGTGTTTGGATTCACAATACACATAACAATCATGCAGAAGGCCATGCCTACAGACTAAACTTCAAATGCACTAATAACATGGCAGAGTATGAGGCTCTCCTCTTAGGCCTTAAACTGCTCAAAGCTCTAGGAGCTGCAAAATTATCCATTTTAGGTGACTATGATTTAATCATACAATAGATGAAAGGTAATTTTGTTACCAATGACAATAGAATGAGGACCTATAGGACTGCTGCCACTAGTATACTCAACACATTCACTGAATCCAAGCTTGCCAAGATTTCAAGAGAGCATAACATTCATGCACACAGCCTGGCCACTTTTGCTAGTACATGCAAGCTTCCCTTTGAACCAAATCATCATTTCACTGCTGAAATAAAACATAGGCCCGCTGTCCCAAATAATGTTAAAGATTGGCAAGTGTTCGAGAATGATGCCCATATTAACAATTTCCTCACCCTTGAGCATGAGTTTTCAAATATTTAACATTGACATGGATGCTATGACAGATGAACAACAACAAACCAATGAAAATCAGCAGGCTGTAACGCCTATAACGGCCAAACGAATGCTGAACCCAACTGTTTTTGATAAAAAAATATAGAAGAACTGAAACTGATGCATTTGGAGGAAATAGCCGAAACAGAGGCCGAGATCGTTGATCTGAAAGACAACTTACTCCCTGATGGCCTCACTCCGTTGGAAGACATGTTTGATGCTAATGATGTTCCCAAGAAACCAAAAATGCAACCCCTGAACGCTGCTATAGAAGAACACAACATTGGGACAACAGAGAATCCCAAAATGATCAAATTATCCAAAAATCTGCCATCTGATCAAAAGCCCAAATATATTGATTTATTCAAAGAATTCCAAGATGTATTTGCTTGGAGTTATGAGGACTTGAAATCCTATGACACCTCAGTAATCCAACACACCATTCCCTTAAAACTAAACCAAAAGCCCTTCAAACAGAAACTGAGGAGAATTAATCCCATGCTTCTCCCTTTGATTGAAAAGGAAGTGAAAAGAATGTTTGAAGCAAGTATCATAGCACCCATCAGATTTTTTGAATGGGTATCCAATCTTGTTCCTAAAAGAAAAAAGACAGGAGAGATTAGGCTATGCATAGACCTAAGAAATTTAAACCAAGTCTCCCTAAAAGACCACTACCCATTGCCCAAAATGGATCATAGTCTGTAGAGAGTAGTGGGATCATCTATAATTTCTCTGCTAGATGGCTTTTCAGGTTTTAATCAAATACCGGTTCACCCGGATGACCAAGACAAGATAGCCTTTACCACACTGTGGGGAACATTTAAGTATGTGAAGATGCCATTCGGACTTAAAAACGCCGGTGCTACCTTTCAAAGGGCAATGGATATTGCATTTGCCAAAGAAATACATGATTTCCTAGTTGTCTACCTTGATGATCTAACCCCTTTCTCTAAATCTGATCAAGAGCACCTGAAACATTTAAGACAAATATTCATGACATGCAGGAAATATGGCATTTCCTTGAACCCCAAAAAATCCCTCTTTGGCCTTGAAGAAGGCAAACTCCTTGGCCATATCATATCAAAGGACGGGATTAGAATTGATCCTGAAAGAATCCAGGCCATTCTCCAAATCCCATACCCAAGAAACATAAAAGAGTTGCAAGCGTTCTTGGGAAAGATCAATTTCCTAAGGAGATTTATTCCAAATCTAGCTGAGCTAATAAGACTGTTAAGCAACATGTTAAAAAAGGATGCCAAGGTAAGATGGTCTCTTGAAACCAAACAAGCCTTTGAGGGCATAAGATCTGCCTTAACCCAAGCCCCTATCCTTACGAGTCCACAATTTGATAGGGACTTTATCATATTTTCTTTTGCATCTGATCACACCATAGCTGCTGTTCTTCTGCAAAAGGATGATCAAGGAGCTGAAAAGCCAATTGCATTTTTTAGCCGAGCCTTAAGAGATGCCCCTTTGAAATACCCAATCATGGAGAAGCAGGCCTATGCCCTGGTCAAAGCAATCAAGGATTTCCGAGTGTACATTTTATATTCACATGTAATTGCCTATGTCCCAAATGATGTTATAAAAGACATATTAACCCAAGAGGGATTAGAGGGCAAAAGAGGCAAATGGATTGCAAACATCCTTGAGTATGACATAGAAATAAAACCAACCAAGCTCATAAAGGGACAAGGTTTAGCCAAACTGATGTCCGAAGCAAACTTTCAAGCATTAGACATTAACCAATTGGACAATGAACAGGAGCTGGCGACTCCACAGATCAGTGAAACCTTTTTGCAATCCCCATGGTATGCTGATATATGCTTTGTTTTGTTAAACCTGTTTGCTCCCCCAGGATTGTCTAGAACTAAGAAAAGATTTTTAAGAATGAAGGCTTCAAAGTTTTGTGTCATAGATGGTGCATTATTTTGGAAAAATCATGAAGGCATATTGCTTAATTGTTTAATCATGAATGAAACTAACAATGTCATGAAAGAGTTCCATGCAGGTGACTGTGGAGGGCATCTATATTGGAAATCAACTGCTGATAAAATTCTAAGGGCTGGTTTCTATTGGCCCTCTCTTTTTTCAGATGTAAAGAAGTTTGCCATGTCATGTCACAAATGCCAAATCTTTGAAGGCAAAAGAAAGCTGTTGCCCCTGCCCCTTAAACCCATCTCAACTGAAAAGCCTTTTCAACAATGGGGTCTTGACTTCATTGGAGAAATCCATCCCTCTTCCTCAGGCCAGCACAAATGGATTTTAACAGCCACCGACTATTTCACCAAGTGGGTTGAGGCCATCCCATGCAAACAAGCCAATGACACCATCATTATCCAATTCCTTGAGTGCAACATCCTTTCTAGATTTGGCTGCCCTGAGAAGATCATTACTGATAACGCCGCTGCTTTTAAATCCAAAAAAATGATCAATTTTTGCCACAAATTTCACATCACCTTGGGGCATTCCACAGCCTATTACCCCCAAGGTAATGGCCTGGCTGAGTCATCTAATAAGAGCCTGATTAATATCATAAAGAAAGTGCTAGAAGAAAACAAGAAGAACTGGCATAGAAATCTCACAAATGCCCTATGGGCAGACAGACTTTCAACAAAGAAATCCATTGGGATGAGCCCTTATGAGCTAGTATATGGCATGGAAGCTAGGTTTCCTTCATCTTTGGGCATCCCTACTATCAGACTGTTACAGGAGATTCAGGTTGAACCAAACTACATTCAACGAAGAATCAACCAAACCATTCATCTTCAGCAAACCAGAGAGCAAGTTTATGACAGAGCTCAGATTTTGAAAGAAAAGCTCAAAAGGATGTTTGATAAGAGAGCTAAAGCTCAGGATTTCTATATTGGTGACAAAGTTCTAAGGTGGGATTCACGAAGAGAGGACAAGGGAAAACATGAAAAATTTGATTTTTTATGGAAAGGGCCATTTGTTATTTCTGCTGTTCAGGGAAATAACACATATTTTCTCAAATCTGTAGAGGGCAGCACAACTGAAGAAGGCCTTGTGAATGGCCGAATGCTGAAACATTACCATGATCCCTTGTAAAGGGATACAATCCAACTCTGTACATATCTCTTTGTACATTGATATTTGTATATATCAACGCTCTGTTTTTTAGTTTTTGTGTAAGCAATCTGAGTGTTAGAGGAGCAGCAGTAATGTTTGTGAAGACACAACCAATTTCCAATATTCCTTTCTTTAAAGCTCTGTCTCTACATTAAGATCAGTAAAACAACAATAGTAGCACTGTCATATCATAGAAATTTATGGTGAAAGCAAACAGTGGGCAGTTTGCAGTCTTAAGTCAAAACAGTATCAATAAGAGAGGAGCATTTTTTAAATTTCACATTAGCAACTGTTTCTAGACCAGAGCTAAAGGAAACACATCAGTTTTGACCTCTGTTTTTCAAAGGCACAATGCTCAAGCAATACTGTACATAACATCAAGCACGCAGAAGAAAGCAGGCGATGCTATGCAGTTTACAGTAATTCAGTTGAGGAGGGAGCTGTTCATATTTCAAAGTTTCACACTATAACAGCCATAATAAAGAGGTTTTTCAATCCACCGCAACAATAGAAGATCAAGGCAGTCTGACCTGTTGTTCTTGGCTTTTGACAAGGAAAATCCATCCCCAAGTTGAGCCACTATTAGCCTCCTGTTGCAAAAGGTGTTCATCTTTCATGATTGACAGTTCTACATGCCAAATATGTCATCTTTCATGCTGTCAGGTTCCATATTTGCAGAAAAAGCCCAAAGAAGAGGCCATGAAAGTATGCCAGTCCAAATGCCACTGCTGTATTCCAATTTTGATGACTTAACCATTTTTGAAGAATGTTCTGTTAAGGGAAGTCCAAACAGCCTAATCTTGGCTTCCCTAGGTTTCAATTTCCTGTTTTAGAATATAGAGAATGATATATGTCCAAACAGCTTAATTTTGGCAGATTTATAGATAGGTAGAAAATCAAAGGAGCCCAACTGCTTAATCTGGGCCCTTGGCAGAAATAAGTGTAGATTTAGATAGGAGGGTAGTCAAAAGAAAAATTGTGAAGCTGGGTCTGCAAGTCTAAGTGCACCTACCAAAAAGAACAAAAAATGTTAGGAAGGTAGGCTGGGTAGGTAGCTGTGTAGTTGCATAATCATGACTTGTGATCCATTTTTTGTTGTCAAGTGTCATATTTATTCAGATCACAAGTTGGAGGCAGTTTTCCATTTGGAGGAGCTCAAACTAGACATTACTAACTTCCCCTTCTTCTTCTTTCCCGAATCACTTACTAACTTCCCTGAAGAGGTCAAGGTCTGCTTGATTCCTCTTAGTTTCATCATTTTCCATTATATTTGCCTAAGTGAAGGTCCTCTTGGCTTAGGAGTACTGTTGTTTCACTCTATGAGTCACTTTTTCCCCAAAATAGCCTAAGGTCCCATACTTAGCGCTTTCTGGTCATTTTCATATTAACTCCTAAAACTCTATTATTTAACTCCCTAGTCTATTCCCTTATCCCCTATTATGCAAAATACATAAAATCCCAAAAATATTAAATACCCCCTCCCTGGCACTATAGCTATATAATATCAAGTTTGGAAAATGCTGAGTTCACCAGGAACTTGACATTATCCTTCCACGTTCAAACCCTGGGATTAACTTGGCATCTGGTTAAGTTAATAACCTTTTCTTTCCCCTTTACCCATAAAAATTTCATCATTCTCACCCCCTCTCTCTGATTGTTTAAAGTTTAGTGTTAAAATGTTTGAATAAACATTGAACTTTACACCCGGTGTGCAAACCATGTATAAAACCCACTTTTCCGCCCTTATCCTAAGGTTTTGCTCATAAACATTTAACCCCCGCTCGTTTTTAACCCCGTAACCCACTTCCCTAATGTTTTAAACCCCCCCGTCACATAATAAATTAGTCCAAAGGCACGCGGGCCCCATCCCTTATCCCTCCGCCGCCTTACCCGTCCCGCCAACCATTCGATCGCCCGTGCCCAAGATCAACAGCGGGCGGGCTTTTTTATCTCCAAAGCCGCCGATGTTTAGCGTCCGGGAGTTCGACAGTTTTCCCGCCGTACTCCCGCCATGCATCGCCCTCCCGGGTGTGGCAGAGCCCCCTCCTCCCAAACCACTCCAGAGCAAAGGCGGTGTGCCCGAAACCGCCAAACCGCCCTCCCCTGGGTGATGTCAGCGCCACGTCCTCCGCCCAGTGATGTCATCCTACTGGGTCATCTGCCTGCGTCGACCTCCCGTCACATCACTGCCACTGTGTACCGCCACGTCACCCGCTGTACTGCTGACGTCATCCCGCCACGTCACCCACCGTACTAGGTCCCACCTGCTGACGTCATCACTCACAAAGGCGTGAAAGGCGAAAATCGTGCTTAGGAAGCCCAGATTCAGATTCTGAGGCAGTTTTTCATGCGCGATTAGCGCCTAAATCGCGCATGGCTACGGGAAATGGGCCAAAATGGAAAGCCCCTCATCGCGTAGCCCCCAGCAAGCCCAAAAGGCGCAAAATGACCCATTTTTCTTCGCGAAGCATTCAGAAAGGGGCAAACACACTTTTTAAAGCAACAGAGGGCCGAGCAGCTGCCATGAAGGATCGATGGGACAGTCTAAACCATTCAGAAGATTTTAAAGACTCCAGGATCAGCGCCAAAGAGTATCAGGAAGCGGCAGAGAGTATCAGTTTAGCAACATCAAATTAGGTGAAAATTAAAAACCTTCATCAAAGTCAGCAAAGCAGTTAAGGCCATTTAAAAGCCTATTTGGTCGGGAATAGTGCACATTAATGCCAACAAAACAGCAACAAAACCAAGTTAGAGGTGGAGATAAAGGACAAATCACAGTTATTACAGGAGGACTGCATCGGGCTACCCAGGACAGACATTAACTTAGTTTTGATACATCTGCCCTCAGCGCAGCCCAAAGATATTTTCATGCATTTATTTCTGGATAAGATTAGGTTAAAGTAATCATTTTCTTTCAGACCTGTTTAGGTCGACTGTAATAGATTAGTTTTTGGATAATTTTCCCTATATATACCGACCCTTTATATTGTTTAAAGGGTTGGTTGGTTGATAATCCTCATTAGAGACGTGCACTGGATATCTGAGATGTTTTACTTAATCAAAGATTGCTGAAAAGCTTTGGAGGAATGACTGTCTGCTCTGTGTCTAAGGGTTTGAAGAATTGAATGCAGAATTCTTGTGTTGCTATATGAACCAATAAGTTTTCCTTACCTCTGTTATGTCGATTTCACATATGCTCACTTCACAGAACAAAGGATTGGCTTAGAATTTGCTTGGTTGCACTCTATGCTCAATTTCTGTGGCTTTTTAATGTTTTCCTCTTGAATTAGGCGTAAATATGAATTCAGTTATGGCTCATGTTTGACCTATTTTCATATATGAATGACTGTTATCTAGGAATTCTTAACTACTCCTAGATAGGGCTCATTTGTTTTCTTGCTGCTAATCTGAATGAGAGATTCTTAATTGCCCCTCATTCCTTAGCCTCTAATCCATCTCTTTTACCTTGAATGATTGTTTCATACGCAGCTAGCTTGCTCCATATTCCTTCCTGTGACCAAGAAAACACACCAGCAATCCTACTCCTTGACTCCATGCCCAATGGTTCTAGAACTTTCACGCTGTCCCTGGCTCTTTACTTGAAAGCATCATCCTTCCCACCAAAAACAAAACAAAACCCCTTGAACTCAATAACTAGCCTAAAAGCATTATCAACAAAGCTAAATCCTAAAGAGAGAGCCCTCTCTGATTGTAGGTGGGCTAGACCCTGTAGTCCAAAGATTGGCCTATGGTTACCTCGGCCGTATCCTTTTGATGCTGACCAGAAGGACAACCTGAGTGATAACAAGCCTTTGATATCAAAGAGGGGAAAATTCAGATGACTTTCATCAAGCCTATAACTCAATAGCCAAGAATAACTTCATATTTCAGGAAAGTAGATTTCGAAGTGTTGGCAAGGGATATCCATCCCATAGATGAGATTGAGCTACACAAGGAAACAAGGGAGATGATATACTCCACTTTGATTGGAAAGGCCATAGATGCCCACCAACTACAAAACTCAAACAACATATCTGCACAATTCCAGTTGGAAAAGGCCTCCTCACAGGCCAAGGACCCAAGAATCAAGTCCTTGGAGGACTTAGTAATTGAATTGGGACACGATCCCAAGGATATAAAAGCCACAGATCAGCTAATTAAGAAGAAAAATGATGATATCACTGAACTTAAGAAGTAGCTAAAGATAAACCAGTTGCATCATCCACAAACATTAGAGGTCTTGGAAGCCCAACAAGGACATGAAGAGCTCATGGACTTGGTCCTGAAGCTGAATGACCAACTCAAGGAGACAGAGAAGGAGTTGGACAGTTCAATTCAATCGAAGCAAAGTGACTTGGCCACAACTTCCAGAACTATCATCCCCACGATATCCACAATAGTTCGTTCTACACTGGTAGCATCAATGGCACCCACAATTCCACCTGAAACAACATTGCTAGTAACAACAAAATCTACTATAGTAGCAGGAGCACCAGGGGACAAAGCGACAAAACTTGTGAAAGCCATGGAAGATATGTCTATACAGGCTACAGAGATGAAAATATTGAAGGAAAAGGTGGGAAGTTTGGAAACTGACTGTAAACTTGCCCAACTCAAGCAGAAAGAGGAAACACAAAGGGCCCAGAGAATGGGTGAGAGGACAAAAATCCTGGAAAAGGATTTGACACTTGAGAAGCCACTTTGACAAACCAAGGAAATGCTGTGGGCCAAAATCATTGAGAGTGTCAATGATATTTGGCCATCAATCCAAGTTATTTTTGAGCAAATAGAGCTAGTAAAGATAGCTACTGAAGTTATCTAGAAAGTGAAGGAGGAATTGGGAAATAATCCTGAGGATGAAAATAGACTCATCCATTTCCTCAATAGCAAAAATAGATATGAGCTACAGGAGCTGAACATTGAAGAAAGAACTGCCACCATTTTAGAAATAAGGAAGGTTCTTTCCAAAAGGAACCTTATGCTTAATTTGGAAGAAAAGTGCCACAATATGCAGGTAGCCATTGATAGGTTCATGGCTAAATTTCAGATTTTGAGGGAGAAAGGTTTTCCTAGTCCTATGGTCATCAATGAAAAACTCATGACACAGTCAGACTATGGGGATAGACTTAGAGAATTGGTTAAGGATCAAGCTAGTTCCTCATCCATTAAAGCCTTGCCAACGGGTAAAGTATTATATGACACATTTGAGAACTTGTTTTTCCTTGAGCATGAGGTAAAACATTTGTTCCTCACCAAGCCCAATTTTGCAAAGTATACTGAGGCTGATGAGATTTACAGGAGGATGATAAATGTAAAATTACCAGATGCAGAATGGTGGGGAACTGTGACTGACTTACTATGATAAATTAACAACTAAAAGTTACCACACAGTAAATATGAAGGCAATAGGATGAAACAGGTAAAAAAACACAACAGGGTCAAAGAGTATCAGATGAAAGATCAAAATAGAGGAGACTCTAGCACACAGGGCTACATCTTAACCATAAAGGCCAGCACAACCATAATTAAAGGGACAACACGAAATAGTTCATTAGCTGTCTCTATCTTCTTGCTAGAAGATATTTGTATTTCCTAGAATAAATATCAAGTTGTTTGAGATCTTTTGTAATAAGTTTTTGTATAAATACTTCACAATTTGAAGTATGTGGTGTGGATTCAAAAACATTTCTATAGACTATTTGTCTCGAATACAAAATTCTATTGTATCAATGACTGGATTGGCTTACTGGATCAAGGAATAAAGATCAGATATTTTACAGGATTCTTGTGTAAAGCGAAATACAAATAAGTATTCTCTCATGTTCAATGTTGTTTTCTTTCAAGTTTTTCATAATCTTTATGTATCTCTAAAATATAAATGCTATAACATGGAATGATATTTCAGAAATTGCTTAAATGCACTCTGTCTTGACTGTTATGCATTATTATATGTTTTCTTCATGAATCTAAGTTAAGGAATTCTTTATTGCTCCTTAGTTTAGGTGGCTTCTTGTGATCTGTAGCAAAGGATTCTTAATTTCCCTTTGTTCATGATTATCCTCTGTTCTCCATTCTGATCCCGGTCTAAGGATTATTTTGTGCCCTTTCACCCTGGTTAGAATTACTTCACCCATTATGCCAAAATATTTTCATTTCACTCTGCTAGCCTGCCCTGTGAAGATTCCCTTTAATGAATTGGTCCAGTCCTTCTATCCATTTGTTGAATCCATAGCCCAATGGCTTGAATACCTAGCTCTATCCATCTGCTCTAGGAGTTCCACCACCCAACCTTCAAAACAAAACCAAAACCGCAAAGAACACTAAGAACTAGCCTAAAATCCCATAAGAAACAAAGATAAATTATATAAAGAGAGCCCTCTCTGCGTCATAGGTTGGCTAGAGCCTATACTTAAAAGAGTGGTTTGTGGTTACCTCAATTTCTTCCTTCTTCTGATAACTTCTAAGGAAAGTTCTGAGTGATAACATAGTGGTGACCATATTGGGGAATCAAATCTTCAGTCTTAATAAACCTTTAAGAAAATTTTAAATCTTTCTTTCAAGCCTCTTAAAGAGTTTATTAGAAGTTATTTACAAAATATCACAAAAAGAAAGTAATTAGAAAAAGCTTGAAATTCTGGCTTCAAGGAGAACTCACTACACTAGGGCTAATCCAGATCCAAACCCTGCCCCAGTAGTTGATAATCCCAACCTGATTTCGAGAAGACCCAAAAGAGAAGAAAGTTTAGTCAGTCAAACACCTTTAATCAAAGCCGATTCGTGCCCTGATGAGTGGTTGTTTTTAGAATACATTCCCTTTGACGTGCCATTTGATCTTTCCCTATTTAGAACAAGGTCTGAAAGTGCACTTGATGAAATTGTTCTAGATCTAGAGTTTATTGCAGACCTCGAAGTCCAAAAGGCCAATCAGTCAATTGATCAATATATTCTAAATTCCCCACAATCATCCCTTACTACTGCTAGGAACCCTGAGCTTTCTGAACCAATATCCACTACTCTTAGTTCACCATTATTCCCTTCAACCTCTGAAGTTCATTCCCCACCTCCATTCATACCCTCACTCCCTTACCAACCTATCATATCCTAGGTACCACCTATTGGTCCTAGTTCATCCTCCACTACTGCATCATCTTCTAGTGCCTCAACCCCACATTTTAGCCCATCCCAGCTTATAGCCATGGCAAATAGATATTCTCCCCTCGTCTTACATGCCCCACTTGGTGCCATGCCAACAAACTACCAGAGTAAAATCGTCCAATTTGATGGCGTAGGACACTACACTGCACAACACCATGTTAATAAAATGACAGACTACTTTGAACTTCATGAAATTGATATTGTGGATGTCCAAATGAGATTATTTGCTCAGACTTTAGCTGGTGATGTTAGAAAATGGTTTAGATCACTGCCTGATAATAGTATTGATAGTTTAGAAGTATTTCAGCAACAATTTTTGAATAGATGGGAAAAGAAAAAGAATCCTCTATAGATCATTTCTGAATATGAAAATATGAAGAGAGGACCCAATGAAATTGTTCAAGATTACTGTACCAGATTTAACAATATATACAATGCAATTCCAGTTAATCTTAAACCCCCACCTAACTTAGCATTAATAAAATTACCTAATGGTTTTGACACAAACGTGGCATTCCAGCTCAGGGAAAGAAACCCCCCAACCCTAGAAGATATGCAAAGTGTAGCAGTAAGTGTAGAGGCCAATTTATTAGCTAAAATAGCTAGAGTTAGGAATGAAAGAAGAGGATCAAATAAAGATGAGCCTTCACCCTCTGACAATTAAATATATAGCTTAGCAAAAGGGATGGAAAAGTTAATGGATAGAATAGAGAATATAGAGAGGAAACCCCAGTGGGATAATCAATAGGCACCTCCAGTTAGAAACCCGAACTTTAGGAAAAACCAAAACCAAAATACTGGAAAAAATGGACCTGATCAGAATATAAGACCTCCTTTCCAGGAAAATTATGTAGAAACATCCCATCCTGAAGATCCAGAGCAAGACACACAGATTAACCTGATGGGACTAGATGATGAAGGTACTGTTTTTCTGACCCAAGATGATCAGGAATTGCATATGCTGCAACAATTGCAAATCCAGTCTGGAGAGTCATTTGACTATAAACAAGGTTATGATTCTACCATCTTTGAAGTACATAAGCAGTATAACCTAAGGAGTAAAAAGAATTTTGATATCTCTGACCAAACCAAGAAAACAGTGCCAAATCAACCAAACAAAATCAAAGAAGCCACGGTTTATAAAATCCTTCATATTCTCCCCAGAAAAAACCATAATTCTTTTGGTCCTACCATTGAAGATATTACCCCTAATCAACCTTCTAATGATTAACCCTCTTCTTCAACTTCCCCCAAAAAACTAGTGGACACACCTCAAAATACTGAATTGGAAAATTCACAAAAAGAAGTCCCAAATAAAGGAAAAGGAGACCATCCCACTCAAATCCTTGCTGTCAAAAGTACAAAACCTCAAATAGAGAAATCCCCTTTGCCTTTTAATTTGGGAGAAGAGGTAGATAAGCTAAAGATCTTAGTCCCTTTGACAGAGTTAATCAAGAATGAAACCTACAAAATACAGATAAACCAAACCCTGAACCTTGCTGAAAATGAAGATTCTGTTAACCTGTTTGATGACCAACCTGAAATTATATTTGGTCCAGATGTCAATGTAAAACCATTAGAAGGAGGAATACCACCTTTCTATATTATCCTTGGCATCCATGACAAAATTCTTCATAATGCAATGTTGGATTCTGGTGCCTCCCACAACTTAATGCCCAAATCAGTAATGGAAATGATCCGGATTTAAACAGGAATGCAACAAATTATAGAGATAACCATATACACAAAGATGCAGCGGAAATAATACTTCATTTCATTAATGGAAAATACTGAAATATGCTTACAACCAGAAATGGAAATAAACCAGCTAGGGCGATGGTAGCTTATCTCTAAGAAGAGATGTGATGGCTACCTGCCTCTGAACTGTGTTACAATGAGGCTCGAAGGCCTATTTATTGTTGAGAAACAATGGAAAACCCTTAACATTCCAAAACCTAACCCTAGGAGATGAAACGCCAAACTGTGGGCCCCGTTTGGGGTAAATTGGTACATCAACTTCCCGGGGTCGTAACTTTGGCATATGATCTCCGTTTGACGCATACAATAGCTCGTTAGAAAGATCTATCCGAGCACTATCATTGTTGGAATGGGAAACATCGGTCCATTCTATGGACCCATGTTGCCCCCGGATTCCCCAAAAAACGTCGTTTAGGGCCTCAAAACGGCTCTAGAAGTTCAGGACCCGAAAAACTGCTAAAAATAGTAAGTTGTGCTACAATTAAGGAAACTGAAAATGCTGAGAAAGACAATGGTGGGGGTCCAGGTGGACTTGGCAGGTGGCCATCGATATCCACCTGGATCATTCCTCCCCCCTTAGGAAGCAATGGTCCCCATTGCGTTGAGCTCCTCCATGAGATGAGGAAACTTTTGCTGAACTTGTTCCCTGGTGAGCCACTTGCCCTGCTGAAGGAGTTGGCCTGCGTTGACAACTCGATACAGTTGGATATTCTGTTGGCGAGTGTTCTTGATTTGTGTGTCCATGATCCGATCAGTTGCAGCTTGTTCCATGCAATCTGGATTTAATTCTGTGGGTTTGAGCTGTTCTGCAATGTCGGATGTGTCTAGCAATGGTGGAAAGTATGGCCGAAGGCGGTCCACATTGAACACTGGGTGCAGGCCAAGGAATGGGGGAATGCTGAGCTCAAATGCATTGTCTCCCATAGCCTTAGTAATGGTGTAAGGACCATATCGGAGTGGTCTCAATTTCCGATAGGCTCCAGTAAGGCGTTCCTTTTGCAAATGCAACCAGACTTTGTCGCCCACCTGAAACTTGTGTGGCACCCGATGTTGATCATGTCGCTGCTTGTACTTGGCATTTGATTTCTCAAGAATGTCATGGACCTGCTGGTGAATATGTTGGATGCGCTCAATGAAGCTGGTGGCCTTATCTTTTTCGGACTTGACATGAGCTGAATTCATGTGAGTAGCTGCAAGTGGCATGGCCACATCAATGGGGCATAGTGGCTGGAATCCCAAACCCACCTGAAAAGGGCTATGGCCAGTGGAGCTGTGAAGAGCTCGGTTGTAGCTGTGCTGAACATAGGGGAGGCTCTCGTCCCATGTGCGTGGATGCTTTGAGTTATACATGCGCAGAATGTGCACAATCATCCTATTGACAACCTCTGTCTGGCCATCAGTTTGAGGATGGAAGGCTGTGGACTTCGTGAGTTTGGTGTCTAGCATTGACCAGAGACTGGACCAAAATGCGCTGAGAAACCGACTGTCCCGATCTGAGATGATAGACTGTGGGATCCCAAAGTGCACCCACACTCGTTCAAAGAAGAGTTTAGTAGTGGCTTCTGCTGTGATACTCTTCTTGCAGGCCACCATAATGGCCATCTTCGAGAACCTGTCGACGACCACAAAAACACAGTCATTTCCATGCTTAGTGGAAGGAAGGCCTGACATGTAATCCATGGAGATGGATTCCCAAGGTCGACTAGGGGTAGGCAACGGGGTATAAAGGCCGTGCTTCTTAATGGTCGGTTTGGCAATGGCACAGGCAGTACATGATCGGATGTACTTCCCAACATCCTGTCGAAGATTCGGCCAATAGAAATAATTTTGCAGTACTGCCACTATTTTCTCGACCCCGAAATGCCCAGCAGCCCGACTGTAATGTGCTTCCCAAATCGTCTTTGCACGCTCTCTTGAAGGAACACAAAGGTGACCGAGGTGGCATAATAGGGCATCCTGGAGGTGAAAATTTGCAACATGCCGAACCTCCAAGAGTGTCTGGTATGTGTGGCCGAATTCTGGGTCGCTTTTGTAGAGAAGTGGCCAATCAGAAGTCTCGTGCCCACAAGAGTTGAGCACGGTGGTTAACGCCATGATCGGTGGTCGACTGAGGCAATCTGCAACATGATTGGTGCTGCCCTTCTTATACTTGATATTCAAGTGGAACTGTTGCAGGTATGTAGACCACTTCTGATGGCGATCATTCTGCAATTTCCCTTGGGTTTGTATGAACTGCAGGGGTCGGTGGTATGTGTGGATGACCGTTTCCTTCCCCAAAATGTAATGCTTCCATTGTCGGTAGGCCTGTACAATGGAATACATCTCTTTATCATAAGTGGGGTACTTCCGGACTGTGTCTGAAAGTGTTTCACTGTGATATGCCACTGGATGTCCATGTTGAGTAAGGACTGCCCCAATGGCATAGTCAGAGGCATCTGTCTCGACCTCAAATGGTTGTTGTAAATCTGGTAACGCGAGCACTGGTGCTGTGCAGAGGCGATCCTTCAACTCCATGAATTCCTTCTGTTGAGATTCAGACCAAAAGAATTTTGCTTTCACCCCTCCCTTGGTGACTTGACTCAAGGGCCAAGAAATATGAGAAAATCCCAACACAAACCTGCGGTAGAAGTTGGCAAGACCTAGAAAGCTGCGGAGCTCTGTTAGAGTGGTTGGAGAGGGCCAATCCCGAATGACTTGGATCTTGGCTGGATCGACATGCACCCCTTGTTCATCAATGATGTATCCCAGATATTGAACCTGGGTCATGCCAAAAGTGCATTTCTCCAAATTGGCACATAGCTTGTGTTGCCGCAGTTTTGGAGAACCTGTCGGATGTGGTGGAGGTGCTCTTCCCAACTCTGGCTGAAGATCAGAATGTCATCCAAGTATACTACTACAAAGGAGTTGGTGAATGGCCACAAGATGTCATCCATTAGCCTCATAAAGGCTGCAGGAGCATTCGTCAATTCGAAAGGCATGACCAACCATTCGAAGAGGCCCTCCTTAGATTTGAAGGCAGTCTTCTATACATCAGAGGGTTCGATTGGTACCTGGTGATATCCTGACTTCAGATCGATCTTGCTGAAATATTTCGCCCCCTTTAGTTGGTCTAGGAGGTCATCAATCCGCAGGATCGGGTACCTATTACGGACAGTGATCTTGTTCAGCGCCCGATAGTCAATACAAAGTCTCCACATCCCATCCTTCTTCTGTACCAACACGATCGGGCTCCCACAGGGCGATGAACTCGGACGGATGTGACCTTTCTGCAGGAGCTCCTGAATTTGCCTCTTGATTTCATCGTTCTCCAGAACGGAGCGCCGATAAATTGGTCCATTGGGTAGCGGCGCACCTGGGGTCAGATCGATGGAGTGCTTGACTTGACAGTGCAGAGGAACCCCTGCTGGGGAGGTGAAGATGTCCTCGTACTCCTCCACAATCTTGTCCATCTGTAGTTGTCGTGCAGAGGGTCCCCGTCTGGAGGCCGCGGCCACTGTCTTCTTCTTTCCTTGAGGGCGTATCATCAGGAAAAAAAATTTCCTGGTTTTGGAAATGATCTTACTGCATTGTTTTGCAGTAATCAAAGAGATGGCGGCAGGTGGTGCTACCTCTGGTATCCTGAACAACTTATTTCCCAATGTAATAATAACAACACGGGGCCTTGATTCATACACAGCATGTTGCTTCCACAAGTATGGTTGTCCTAGTAATACATCACAAACTTCAAGGGGAGCAATGTCACACAATACCTCATCCGTGAAGGGCTTGATGTTGTATGGGAGGCAACACTGCTGGCTCACGCGAAGATCTCGTCCTTGGTGAAGCCACCCAATGGTGTATGGTTGTGGATGTGCTGTGGTCGGTAAGCCCAACCGCTTCACGACCTCTGCCGAAATGAGGTTCTTTTGACTCCCGCTATCAACAATGAACTGTATCGGGGAGCCCTTTACCCACATCTGGGAGTGGAAGAGACGCTCCTCCTCCTCTGGATCTTTGCGGTAGCAACAGTGGCGCTGGGATCCGCATCAATGATCTGCTTCCCTTTTTCATACCCCTTATCGGGTTCTGACTCAGAGTTGGAACATGCATCTGATTTTGAAACCTTTAGCTCAGCCACCAGTGACTGCTTGGCCCGACACTCACTTGTGTTGTGAGTGGAGCTCTTATGGAACTCACACCATTTTCCAGTGTCCTTTCTCGGCTTCGCGGCGCTGTTCTTTGCTTGCAGCTTCGGCTGGTTGTCTTGGGCTGTCCCGCCTTGACTTTGTCCTTTGTTCTGTGGTTTAGGGGCACCTTTCCCCTACTTTGGATTCGCAGATCCAAAGTCTCGCTTCTTTTGTTTAAACTTCTGCTCGACCTTGACGGCATATCGGTATGCTGCGCCGAGCGAGGGGATGTTTAGGAATTGTATTTCTTCCTGGATGTACTTGTGCAGGCAGCCACGGTATTTGAGTATCAAATGTTGCTCCGAATCCTTGATACCCAACTTTGTGCGAAGGGTATGGAAAAGATTGGTGAACTCCGGCACGTCTTGGTCCCTTCCCTGCCGCAGCGTGGTCCACTTTATGTATTCATCCTCATAGCTTCCGACAGGGTAGTACTGCTCCTTGATGGCATCCCGGAATGAATCCCAGGTGGGTGCGGCTAAAAATAGTGAGCCAGTACTTTCATCCTTCTGCTCGCAGTAGGTTTCCCACCAGTCCTTGACGTGGGGGGCTGCTTTGAGAAGAGCAAAAACAATCTTTTCCCGACTCGAAAATTCATGAACAGAAAAATAACCCTCTAGCAGATTTAACCATTTATCTACGACATCTGCGTCTATCTGACCCTCGAATATGGGGATTTCAAAATTAACTTGTACCTTAAAGGGTGTGGCATTTCCAGAGTAGCTGCTGGAAGCCGATGCGTCGCTTCTGGGTAGCCACTGAAGGATCTGGGCAAAGCTGTCCATCATCGCGTTCCGTTGTCGCTCGAGGGCTTCTTCGAGCAAGATTTTGATGGGATCTCCTGCCCCCTCGTCTTTCTTCTTGTCCGCCATGGGAGGCCGTCGGGATTTGTGAGGCTGGTCTTGCAAAGGTTCAACCAGTTCAAGCCCTAACTCCTTATATCCCGACCTTGTTGGGGACATGCAAAGAAAAACAGAGAAAAAGCAGACCGCTCTGATACCACTGATCCGGATTTAAACAGGAACACAAAAAATTATAGAGATAACCATATACACAAAGATGCAGTGGAAATAATACTTCATTTCATTAATGGAAAATACTGAAATATGCTTACAATAAGAAATGGAAATAAACCAGCTAGGGCGATGGTAGCTTATCTCTAAGAAGAGATGTGATGGCTACATGCCTCTGAACTGTGTTACAATGAGGCTTGAAGGCCTATTTATTGTTGAGAAACAATGGAAAACCCTTAACATTCCAAAACCTAACCCTAGGAGATGAAACGCCAAACTGTGGGCCCCGTTTGGGGTAAATTGGTACATCAACTTCCCGGGGTCATAACTTTGGCATATGATCTCCGTTTGACGCATACAATAGCTTGTTAGAAAGATCTATCCGAGCACTATCATTGTTGGAATGGGAAACATTCCATGGACCCATGTTGCCCCCGGATTCCCCAAAAAACGTCGTTTAGGGCCTCAAAACGGCTCCGGAAGTTCAGGACTCGAAAAACTGCTAAAAATAGTAAGTTGTGCTACAATTAAGGAAACTGAAAATGCTGAGAAAGACAATGGTGGGGGTCCAGGTGGACTTGGCAGGTGGCCACCAATATCCACCTGGATCAGGAAAAATTGAACCTAGACATTACAAGACCTTACGAGGACTGATTTTCATTTGACTCAAGTCAAGTAAAGTGTCTGGGGTTGATTAAAGACCTCTATGTTACCTTAGTTCAATATCCTACCAAGAGCATCCTTATGGATATTGTAGTTGCTAACATGCAACCGAAGTATGGCATGCTATTATCCAGGTCATGGGAAGCCAAAATTTAGGGATATCTACAACTTGATATGTCATATGCAACAATTTCTTTTTTTGGACAACCCAAGAAGTTGTACTGAGAAAATTTAATGAAATACATGGTGAGTAGCCAGGATCAACCTCAAAACTTTCCTATCTACTTTGTACATTTAGACATTGATTCTTTTATTTTGTATAATATTGATGAAACACAAGGAAATCTTTTAGACAATATTGATACAAAACCAAAAGAAATTGCAGTTTCAAAACAAAAGGAAATTGTCCAAACTTTAGACTTTTCCACTAAACAAGGTAGTCAAGTTGAGGAAAAATTGGTGGAAATAGATGATACGAATTATGAACATGAGATATTGTGGCATCTTGAGTTTGATGGGTTAGTATATAAGTTTGGAACAGGAGCAAGAGTTTGGATATACAATCTAGAGAATTACTATTCAGAAGACCATGCATACAGAATAAATTTTAAATGTACTAACAATATGGCCGAGTATGAAGCACTACTTTTAGGTATTAAATTAGTTAGAAGGCTAGGAGATGTTAGTTCCAGTATTCACAGCCTGTCACCAGGGATCAACATGAGTTCTTACTATGTCTGGTTTTGTTAGATGTTTTGCACATGATGTTCAGCACAAAACATGTCACAAGTATGTTCATCAAAAGAAGCTCGGAAAAATATTTCCAACAGTATATCACACTCCCATAACCGGTTCCTATATTAGAAGAAATGAATGAGTGATTCTTGGTTATGCATGTTTTGAAGTCAGTTGCTGCACACAATGACAAGTTTAGTACAAAATCAGTTTCTGAAATAATGGTAAGGAATTTTTCAAAAGTGAAAGATTTTTTTGTTCATCACATACTAAATAACAAAAACCTCCTTCAGTTTATGCACAGGTGCTACTATGTGGGAGATATATAGTGATATTTGGAGCCTACATTAAAACAAAGCAAATTTTTCATATTTTTTACTATTTTAGTCATTTTAGTGCAGGACCATTTTACATCAGATGGAAAGTAATTTTGAAAAACCCAAGGAGTTTTTTGTTAAGAACAAGCCATGTAACAAAAACCTTTTTCATTTTATTCACAGGTGTCATGGATTGGGATATGTGACTAGATCTTTACAGCTCATTTTCACAGAATTAAATTTTTAATGATTTTCTGTTTTAGAGATGATTTTGTGGAACAGATTGCGAGCTACTGGAAACGAATTTCCCAAATTTGAGAGAAGTTTTTCTCCAGCAAGACCTTATCTAAAAAAAATTCTTTCAGTTTTGTAACAGGTATTATGGTTTAAGAGATACGAGTTCATCTTCAGCACCTATTTTCAGAAATTTGGCCCAAGTTTAATGTAACTAATTCTATTTTGAAGAAAATGGTTGAGCTCAATCCCTTAGTACAAGGATGAGAAAATGTATAAATTTTATGAATTTCATAGTGTATGGGTTGGACTTTGGCATTGTTGGATACTTGGGATTGCTTGGCACTCTATTGTACATTTCATTTCTGCAATTTTGGCAAAGGAAAGACTAGGGTTTTGCAGCACTTGTTGGGATCCATGTGGCTCTATGTTTTGATGGTGTTTTTCTCTATGTATTTGTAAGTTCACTGATTTTTATGTGTATCATTTTCCCTTCTCTTTTCTTTTGCAAGGAGGACCCTTGAGACCCTCTTTCCCTCCTTAGCTCCTCACCAGTTTGATCCACCCATTTATTCAATCCAAAACATCAAAACTATTGCCTATCTTGCCCCTACCTGAACTCTACAAAAATCTGGCCTCATCCCCGGACCCAAAATTTGCCTGTCCCTTTTTCCAACAAAAACCCCCAAAAACTCAAATCAAAACTTTGTACTTCATACCTAGCCTAAGATCAGTTGTTAAATCAGTCATCTCAAGCCCCATCGATTATCTTTCGCTGAGATTGACTTGGAGAGAGCCCTCTTCTGTCCTCGTAGAGCTAGCTACGAGGCTGAGCGTGGTTTGATGTGGACCTAGAACCTTGTCTTTTCAGCCTGAGGCAAATCTAGGCTCTAATAGGAGCTATAAGAGTTATTGTCACGGGGGATTTTGAATTAGTGATAAAACTGATTAATGTTGTATATATGACCAAAGACCCTAGATTAAGTTATTACAGAGGAACCATTGTAGAAATACTAAACACTTTCTTAGAAACCAAAGTTGCTATAATTCCTAGAAAACATAATATGCAGGCTCATATTTTAGCAATGTTTTCCAGCACCTGCAAGTTACCCTTTCAACCTAACTATCAGTACATTGCTGAAGTAAAGCACAGGCCCGCAATCCTAGATAATTTGAAGAACTGGAAAATATTTGCTGATGACAAACAAATAAACAACTTTTTGATTTTAGAACAAGAATTTGTAAATAGCAATATAGATACTAACACATCAATAGACCTTAACACGAAAGATAAAATAGAAATTAACGAGATAGAAGGTGAAGAAATAGATAGATTCCATCCCACTAAATTCACAAAATCAGATGTAGAAAACCTAGAACAAGTTGAGATTGATGAGATAATTAACAAAGACACTAAAGTAATTAATCTCAAGGAAAATTTCTTACCCAAGGGATTAACCCCTTTGGAAGACCTGTTTGATTCAAATGATGTCCCTAGAAAGCCCAAAATGGAACCTTTGAAATTTGATATGGAGGAGTGTAATATTGGCACTGATGAGAATCCAAAATTGATCAAACTTTCTAAATCATTACCTCCCACTGAAAGAGTAAAATACATTGAGTTATTAAAATAATTTCAGGATGTATTTGCTTGGAGTTATGAGGACCTCAAATCCTATGACACCAGCATCATACAACACACAATCCCTATAAAAGAAAATAAAAAACCTTTCAGACAAAAACTTAGAAGGATAAATCCGTCCTATTACCTTCAATTGAAAAAGAAATCCAGAGGATGTATGATGCTAAGATAATTGCACCAATCAGATTTTATGACTGGGTTTTGAACCTGGTGCCAACTAGGAAGAAAACCGGCGAGATTAGACTCTGTGTGGACCTTAGAAACCTCAACAAAGTATCCCTTAAAGACAATTACCCTCTCCCCAAAATGGACCATATTTTGCAAAGGGTAGTTGGATCAACCAGGATCTCATTATTGGATGGGTTTTCTGGTTACAATCAGATTTTAGTTCATCTTGATGACCAGGCCAAGACTGCCTTCACTACTCCCTGGGGCACATTCATATATATGTAAAAATGCCTTTTGGATTAATGAATGCAGGAGCCACTTTTCAGAGGGCTATGGATATAGCCTTTGCCAAATAAATTCATGATTTCCTAGTGATATACCTAGATGACATTACTGTATTTTCAAAATCTGACAACCAACATTTGGATCATCTAAGGCAGGTTTTTGTTAAATGTAGGAAATATGGAATTTCTTTGAACCCTAAGAAGTCATTGTTTGGATTAGAAGAAGGAAAGTTACTAGGTCATATAATTTCAAAAGATGGTATTCGAATAGACCTTGCAAGAATAGAAGCCATCTTACAGATACAACATCCAAGGAACATCAAAGAATTACAAGCTTTCTTAGGGAAAATTAACTTTCTTAGGAGATTTATTTCTAATCTAGCAAAATTAATTAGATCACTGAACAATATGTTGAAAAAAGATTCGACCATAAAATGGACTGTTGAGGCTAAGAAATCCTTTGAAGACATTAAACTGGCCTTAACAAGAACACCAGTTTTGATCAGTCCAAAATTTGGTAGAGATTTCATCTTATTTTCCTTTGCTTTTGAGCACACAATTGCTATAGTTTTACTGCAGAAAAATGATCAGGGCTATGAAAAACCTATTGCTTTCTTTAGCAAGGCCTTGAGAGATGCCTCCCTTAAATATAACATAATGGAAAAACAAGCTTTTGCTTTGGTCAAAGCTATCAAGGAATTTAGAGTATATATTTTATATTCTCATATAATAGCCTATGTTCCCAATTCAGTTGTCAAAGACATCCTAACTCAGGGTGGTCCAGATGGAAAGAGGGGAAAATGGATTGCTACTATTTTAGAATATGATATAGAAATCAGACCAACTAAGTTAATCAAGGGCCAAGTTTTAGCCAAGCTTATGGCTGAGTAAAACTGTCGGGCCCTGGATATAAACTTTATTGCTAAAATAGATAATGAAGAGGAGATGGCGATTCCACTAATCAGCCAGGGCTTTATTGAATCACCATGGTATGCTGATATCATTTATGTTTTACAAAATTTACAAGCTCCTCCTGGATTATCTAAGACCAAAAGCATTTTTTTGAAGATGAAGCCCCGAAAATTTTGTATACTAGACAATGCGTTGTTTTGGAGGAATCATGAAGGTATTCTCATCAACTGTTTATTAAAAGACGAATCTGACAAAGTACTGCAAGAGTTTCATGCAGGTGACTGTGGAGGACACCTTTACTAGAAAACCACTGTAGATAAAATTCTTAGAGCTGGTTTTTATTAGCCAACTTTATTCTTCGATGTAAAGAAACATGTGACATCTTGTCACAAATGTCAAATTTTTGAGGGAAAGAAAAAACTTCTACCTTTACCCCTAAAACCAATTTCTGCTGAAACACCTTTTCAACAATGGGGGTTAGACTTCACTGGTGAGATTCACCCACCTTCCTCTGCCCAAAAAAAATGGATCCTCACTGCCATAGACTATTTCACCAAATGGATAGAGGCCATACCTTCAAGGCAAGCCAACATTCTTTCAATATTTGGATGTCCAACTAAGCTCATTACTGATAATGCCACAGCCTTTAAATCCAAAAGGATGATAGATTTCTGTAACAAGTATCATATAACCCTGGGCCATTCCACAACCTATTATCTTCAAGGAAATGGAATGGAAAAATCCTCAAACAAAAGTCTGGTGAACATCATAAAAAAGCTGTTGGAGGACAATAAAAAAACATGGAATAAAAAGCTAGTCAATTCCTTATGGGCAGATAGACTAACCACAAAGAAATCAATTGGTACCTCTCCCTACCAACTAGTTTATGGGATGGAAGCTGTTTTTCCATCTTCCTTGGGAACACCAGTAATGAAGCTACTCCAAGAATTGCAGGTTGAACAAAATGACATCCAAAGAAGAATCAACCAAACAATTCATTTACAACAAACCGGGGAAGAAGTCTACATCAGATCTCAGGCTGTGCGTGAAAGGATCAAGAAGATTTTTGATAAAAGGACCAAGGCTGAGGATTTCTACCTTGGTGACAAAGTCCTAAGATGGGATTCAAGGAGGGAAGATAAAGGTAAACATGGGAAATTTGATTTCCTATGGAAAGGCCCATATGTCATTTATGATTTCAGAGGTAATAATGCTTTCTTCCTCAGAGAAATGGATGGTACAGAAGCAGAAGGTGGACCAGTAAATGGTCAGATGCTCAAACACTATTTTGAACCTAACTACTGATTTTTACTTTCCATTGTACATATTCTATTTTTTTCAAAAAAGTTTAGTTTGGATTGGATGGTAGTCATTGAAGTTGAAGCCCAGAGAGAAGGCCCTAAGCTTCGAAGGATTCACTATCATAAGTATCAATAATGCAAAGGCATAAAGGATAATTTTGCAAGGTAACATCAACAACAATTCAAAGGCTACTGATTTACAAAGTTCTTGACATTTCACTAGGAAATGCCATCCCCAAGTGGAGCCACTGTTAGGTTCCTATACCAATAGGAGTCATAATTTTGATTGACTAAGGTTAAGCCTTGTAATATTGTACATACCTTTTCTTTCTACAAATGTTTTCCATATTAAAAATTTAAAAAAATGTAAAGAGGGTATGCCCTAAAAAAATAATCAAAGGACAAAAAGAATGAAAATAGGTAAAAAAAAAATGAAAAATATGAACCCCAAGAAAACAAAAATACCATGAAAGTGTGCAAGTCAAAATGCCACTACTATTTACTTTTTATGCTTAATGAATGATTGTGTGCAGCTTGTTACTTATGCCACAATCCATGAATAGTCAAAATGTTTAAACTTGGCTATTTCATGTTTTCAATTTCATGTCTATAGATAGAGAATAAAATCTGACCAAACAGTGTAATCTTGGCAGATAATTAGATAGGTAGAGTAAATAAAGGAGCTCAACTGTTTAAACTGAGCCCATGGATGAAATAAGGTTTGATTTAGATAGTTTGCTATGTAAAGAAAATAAAATATTGATAAGGGTTTTCTAGCTTAAATGCACCCTAATAAAGTGAAGAAAAAATGGTAGAATGAGTAGATGGGTAAGTAGAAGAAAGGTTGCAGAAGTATGGTGATTGATTAGACAAAAAACATATTTATCATTTTTCATCATATATGAATGGACAATCAAGCATGCAAATGAACTTCAAAGTCAATTAATTAACCTCCCCCATTCATTTCACCTCTTTACTTAACTAATTTCCCATAATAAAGTTCAAAGTACTCAAAAACCTTTAAGTCAAAGAGGCTCAGAGCATTTCTCTGACTTTTGGAGGGACCGGACCCTTGGCTCAAAGACTTATGGATATCAAGTACTAGACTCCCCTCATAAAAGTTCACCCCCCCTTTAGTTCATTCATTTTCCTAATAATACTCCTTTTCCTAAGGTTAAAACACTTTTCGCCTAGGAAAAAGCAATTCTCCCCCATATAAAACACTTTTCATACCAAAAAACCCACGAAAATGTTGTACCCTAAGTATTAATGTAAATATGTGGAAACATGTAATTCACAAAAAAGCATTTCGCTTAGTATTTTCCCTTTTCCGCCCATTTTTCATATTAATGACTAACTTTATTATAGTAAATCCCAATAAAAACCCAATTTCCCATATACTTAACTCTTATGTATTAATTAACCCTACACCCTAGTTTAATTATAAAATAATATTCTCATTTAAAACCCAACCAAAACCTTTAACTGGTCGATCTACGATCAAGTTAATTAAGCCCCCTTCTTTTATCCTCCGTTAATCATCCCGATGGCCTAATCTCACTTTAATCCATTATTAACCCTGATATTGCCATAATTAAGTGCCCGCTGGGCCTCCCACTAGCCTCCGTACAACTTCTCCACCCGATAACCATGTGATCATCCCCCCTCCTCATCCAATGACCCTTATCCATATTGGGCCAACCCGTCGTCTGTCCTTTAGCCACCCGATAAAGTGGTTCCCCCCTAGCCCCCAATGCTACGTGTCATCCGATGAGTGGAATCGGGTGGCCCCTCCCAAATACCACCGAGTGCCCAAAAGCAGTGCGAAATAAACTACTTACCGCCCTCCCGCTACGCGACAAATTAACCACTATTCACCCATACCCGCCAAAAAATAGATTTTCGCGTATAAAAGCCAAAAGCCCCAAAATTGTTTCTTTTTGCTAAAATTTCATCTGCAAACCTCTATACGCATGCACGACACCTACAAATGTCGAAGCCGTCAACCCACGTACAATTTCACTCCAAAGATGCTATAGACAACCCAGTCAGCCTTGCAGCCTCTACGAAGCCCATTCAACCACTTGCAGTCACCAGCCACCTTGCTCAGAACCAATTCACCCCAGTTCCAGGCATTTAACTAAAATTCACCAAATAGCCTGTCAATTTCAAAATAACCAGCTGCTGAGTGTTTAGTCAAGTTAAAAATTAATTAAAAATACTGAAGAGCTTGAGCCATAAACCACTATGGAACGCCGTTACTCTAAAAACTTTGAATCCATCCCCACACTCAAATCCACAAGAACTGAGTATGGCTGCCCCAATTGCAATGGATGTGAGTCCCATCATTGCACCTCGTTTAGACCTAGATCACCTTCCCTTGGCTGATAGAGACTTCCAGATAAAAAATACCACTGTCATAGAGCTCCTGCTCAAAGTTCATTGCCAAAGTAGGGACAAGTTCCTGAACCATGCTGATGAAATTGGCCTTTGGGAATCAAATTTTCCCAAGTACCAATTCCCCCAAGTCCACATTTTTCTTGAAATTGTGCATATGTGCTATGCTTGGTATGTCCCCACTCACAGAACCATCATGTCTCATGACCAGAAGGTCCTTTTCACCATTACTGCCGAATCCATCAATGAAATGCTGTAGCTCCAACCAGGACCAAACCTAACTCCCCTCTCAATTGGAGACCTATTAGACTTCTACCCCAAACTCGGCTCTGCCAAATTGGCCCAACTGATCCAAACCTTCATTGTAGAAGAAAAGCACATGCCTAACAACCCCCCTCCATATGTAGCAGCTATTTTTTCCCCTTGGGGCCAAAATATTATCGCCATGTTATCTTGTGTTTTGGGTTACTCCACAAGTGAGTATATTGATGAAATTATCCTAGCTTTCATGTCCATCTATACCCCAGGACAACCTACTTCAATCGTTTATGACTTTTCCACATTCATAGCTGACAGGATGCATGAGCAGTTCATAAGAATGGGGAATGAGAGGGTCTTGAAATACTCTTCAGTGTTATACCATATGTTCCTATATTATCAGTCTGATAAGTTCCCATTCACCCTCCAAAAACTGGACACCAAGGGTCAACCAAGGTCAGTCATTTTTTGGACCCCATTAATCCATGAGTACCAGTCTCCATACTCTTATTCGGACTTTATTGACTTATTTGTACATCCACTTATGACAGTTTTGATTGGAAACCATCCTCCAAGAATCAATCCAGAAATAAAGAGAGTCCTTCAACTATCAAAGCAGACCAAATTGGGTGACTGGTACCTTTACCAGAACCACATAGAGATAAGGATATATGGTTACGTGCTTGCACCATACAAATTGCCAAGATACCTCCCTATGAGGTTGTTTGCTTTAGAATATTACAGGAAAATCATGAATGCAGATGAGATAAACTTTGTAAATGCCAAGAAGAAGGCCAATTTCAAAATAAAATACCAACTAGGCCCCTTCATATGTAACTCTAGGGAGGCTGGGATAGAGGTAGAGTTGATACTACAGAAGATGAAGTTCCAGAGAAGTTTTGTTTGGAGATATGACCCTTTGGAATTCATCACCAAAAAGAGGCAAAAGGTCAAGCTGGGACCTTTTATTCACCATCCCATACGTGAGATTGAAGCCTATGCTAACCAATCAGAATGGGTGGAAGGAACCCTAGTTGATCAAGACAACACCAGAATGGGCTTTTTTCAAACTGAAAGGAACAACCTTCCACTGGTAAAATCTAGCTGGGCAAATAAAAGCAGTTTTATGACGGTCTTCTGGCTGGATCTGAATCTGATAATACCCAAACTTCATGTCAAACTTACTAAATACCTTGCTATGCTGGATTTTTTGCATTATTGTCTCAGGCCTTGGCAATGGATAATTAAAGCTCTGAGTGATGGCATTGAGGGGTTTATGGTTTATCACCATTCTCGGTTTACCCCTATCTCAGAACGATTCCTTACCAAAAATGTTGAGCAAGCATAATGGGACTCGCTTGGCTCAATGAGCTGCATCTGTAACAATTCTTTTATCTGTTTCTTTATTTCTTGCTCATCTGAAGGAGTGCAGGGAATCAGCTTTTGTTTGACTCCATTGTCATGCAAGGTTATAATTTCTTGCATCGGACTTTCTGTTTCCCAAAACTGTTCTTGGTTTTCCGAGCAACTTTTTAGAAGTCTTTTATGGATATCATCTTGTTCTGTAGACCAATTGGGATCTATGCATGCCAATTGTTTTGTTTTAGACTCTGCTCTAGCTTCATAGAACTGTAGGACTTCCTGCCAATCGTCAGAATCTTTTAATGGCTTTCTGGCTCCTACTCTTTTCTGGCTATTTTCATGTCTTGCCTCTGAGTTTGCAATAAATAACCTGGGGACAGAAATAGCTTTCTTTTTCAATTTGATAATCAGCTTATCTTGGCTGATTGTTACTGGAAGCACAAAGTTTAAAAATGGCATTCCCAACATTATACTGGCTGAGGGATCAAAATGCTGAATTGCAGAGATCTTAATAATACTCCCTCCAACTTTCAAAGAAATATTGTCTACATAATGTGTTAAACTTACAGATCCTCCAATAGTTTCTGAAACCAATATATTTTTCAATGGTTTCCACAGAGATTTAAATAAAGATGGTCGAGCCAAATTATTTGATCCACCGGTATCAACAAATGCATCTACAGATATCCATTCATTTTTTACTTGTACTTGAACCGAGATATAAATGAGGCTGTTAGTCTTGACTATCTTTTTTAAAAATGCATTTTCTTTTGTTCTTTTAATCTCTGGTTGCGGCAGACTGGTTGATGTTGTTGTTCTTTTCTCAAATGGGCAAAAGGCATTTATTTTTGGCAAAGGCGATACAGGGTGCTTACCTTGTTTTACTAATAATGATACTGCACTTGCAGATTCATCATCTGAATCATCTGATGTCTCACTTGTGACTTCAAAGTCAGTGTCACTCTCCTCTTCACTGTAGTGGTGTTCTTCTGAAAAATCATTATCAGAACATGATGGGCAGATATTCATTTTCTGAACATCTTCTTCTTCTTCTGCATCTGATATTTCAGTTAGAATATATACATCTGAAATATCATCCTCTGAATCTACAATTAACCAATCATCCTGAAACTCTTTTATTTCTATACATGCTTTGAGCTTACTAGATGAATTATGTGGGCACTTACGTGCAAAATGTCCTTCTTTTTTACAAATGAAACAACAGTTGTTGTTTCTGGGTCTTGATGTCTTCTTCAAAAATTTATATTTTCGGAAAGGCTTTCTCGGGTTTGAGACTCTCTTGGGTTTAAATCTATCATACCTCTTTGTTTTCTTCTTCTTTCTGAAAGGTGTCCATGGTAGCATTATTTTGCAGACATCTGAACTGGGTGTGATGTCGTGCGCATTATTTTGCCAGCATAGGTATTTAACTTTCTCTGTAACTCTGAAAAGAAGGTCAACCTAATAAATCTGATCTAGTCTTTTGCTTTGTATATCTAGATCTTTCATAACGAGGTCTCCTAGATTGCCTGGTAATTTTGACAAAAATGCAATTTTTTGAGCCACATCATTTGAGAGATTAGCTTTAAATACCTTAGCCATGAAATCTTTACTGAATTGATCAAGATATTTCAGATCTTTTAATTCCATTCGACTAAGATCTGTGATTATTTGCTTCTTCTCATCAACTGGTTCTGGCACGAACTGTGTTTTTAATAATAACTCCAATGTGGACAGTCCGGCTTCCATGACGGCTCTCCTTTCTTCTTCACATGGTCCCATCCACGAGTCATAGACTATTCCAGTCATGCATTTTTCTGCTAGGACCATGATGGATACATTATCCAACTTTGTAGTAACCTGCATTTGATATAAAGCTTCTATCCAAATCCGGATTGATTCTCCAGGGTTTTAATAATTATCTAGATCTAGGATATAGCCACTAGTATTGGCTGCATACAGGTCTTCTTCAACATGAGGGTATTTATTGACTTCTTTCAAAATATGTGCCTTATTCTGATTATTTATAGATGGCAGAATGAAAGACGGGAATTTAGAGGCAGCTTGTTCAAGGGTCATGACTTCCTTCTTTGACTCAAAAGGTTTATCAGTTTTATATGACTTTGTTTCACTGGTTAGTTTTCCAGTGTCCTTAGAAGTACCCTCTTCTGCACTGGTTGCAGTTACTTCTTCTTTTTCTTCCTCTTCTTCCTCCTCTAGATCCCAATAGTTGGGTGCAGACATATCTATATGAAATTTTGGAATTTCTTTGGCCTTTTTCTTGTGTCTCCTTCTTCTCCTTTCTTCTTTTTCTAGCTTCTCTGATTGTTGCTCATCATAGAGCAATTTGAGATTAGCATTTATCAGATCAGCTTGTTTTCCTAAGTCATCTAGAACATCTTCTGCGTGAGCACACCAAGTGGTTAGATAGTTTCCTATCTGATATACTTGGTCCATGTCATTTGGATTTTGTGAATTCTGTTCTAATAACGGGGCACAGTTAGCTCTTGTAGGTGGCTGTCTGGTGTTGGATGAAGAAGTACTGAACTTTGTTTTAGGTGGCCACTTTCCTCCTTTTACAAATATTTGATTTGCAAATTTAAATTCCTCTACAGGCGGAGTAGTATTGACATATGTTCTAAACATCTTATTTACAACAAAAAACGGTTTTTCTTCTGGTATATACAACTGATTTGTAGACAGCGGTGTACTGGTGGAAGAACTAAGCTCCTCTGGTGTAGGAATATGATGATAGAAAGATATTCTTCCATTAACAGGGATTGGTTCATTTTCTAAGACTTCTGGTAGCACATGTTTTTCTGGCAAAGCTATTGGTCGTGGTATTCTGGGTCTGTTTGGAATTATTCTGACACAACCATCAGATACCAACATTCTTTTTAGCATGCTATTTGAGCTATCTATAGCAGCCAGGGACTTATATTTAATGTACCAGTCATTAGGCAAAGCTTCTTTGTCATAATGAACACCCTCTATCTGTGCATTGCCTACTCCTACTGCAACACAATCCTTTAACACTGGCTGTTTTAGCTTAGGATGTACAATATTTGTTAGTTGAAATGAGGTCTGGACTATTATAGACAAGAACTCACTGTCTTCTACCATTCCGAGGCCTTGTATCCCAATCAGGGCTTTCCAACAATATTTAAGGTGGATATCAGACAAGCTAATGGCATAGTCTAGATAGATGGTGCCATGTTGACATGCCGAGGATAGATTTCCAACTATGGTCCCGATTCGGGCATGTTCATATACATTACGTCTGGTATCAAAAAGCTCAGCTATACAGGGAGTATTAATGCCGTGACGGAACAATGGAGCTAGTCCAATTCTAATTCCCCCAAAATGTAAATAGAAGAACTTCTTTTCAGCAACATATTTTCTAAACTTTCTGATTTCTTCTTTGGAAAACAAATTCAAACCTACAATTTGTACAGATGGACCTTTTATTCTAACTTTCAGTTCAACTTCTTTAAAATAGGCCTTCTTAGTCAATTTGAACATCATTGGAACTGGATAAATCTCTTTTGAATTTAATGCAGGAGGGTTCCAGCTTTCCGGGTCTTCGACCTTCTCATGTTCTACCAATTCAGACTCAAGGGATCTACTATCTACCTCAGATACAGATCTTCTATCAATGGTGGAGAAGGATCTTAAAAAGTTGGCCATGTTGAACTTTTACAATCTATTCCAGAGATTGACTGAAGTAGCTTTCATTTACTCAGAACTTGTAAAACAAGATGCTTTTCGAAGTATACTTGGCCAACTTCAGGCTCTGTCTATAGAATGTATTTTGTCCAAGGAACGGGATAAGGCTCTGATACCAAATTAGGGGTGACCGTTCAACAGAGACTAATAAAAACAGACAATATGATAGAGCTTTGGTGCATTTAGACTTACTTCTGATTAAATTCGAAGTTTCTTAAACAATAGACATAGAGAATGCTCTAATCAATCTTGAAAAACAACTTGATGAGGGTTCTTTCCTGCAGGTGCCAAAATAGTTAGACAGACCAGAGAAATCAAGCAAACCAGAGACAACCATGAGTACCCCCTCAGTTGTGCAGACTCCTCTAAATGAGGAGAAGAGCTTAAAAAGAAGTAGGGAAGAGGCCACCACATCAGCAAGGGCCACTTCACAGACTTATGCAGAGACAAGCCAAGCAAAAAGATAGAGAGTGAATCCTGTCTCTGAACAGGAATACACAGAGGAGACAATAGAAGTCACCAGCACAGAAGGAAACAGGAGCAGGCCCATCACCCCATCGAAAGGCACACCCTCCACATCACAAACTCAAGGGTTGGAAAGGCAGCTTAGTCTTGAGGTATCTTCCTTCAAAATGCCTGCTGACAAAGACCAAGACATCAAGGAGAGGTACAAAGAAATAAAAGCAAGGAATGAGAAGCTTAAGGTCCAAACTTATGCCCAGTACCTGAAGATGACCCCTACAAATCAAACAAGGCTAATGTCAGCCTTTGATATCAAAGAGGGGAAAATGCAGATGAATTTCATCAAGCCTACAACTCAACAGCCAAGAACAACCTCAGATTTCAAGAAAGTAGATTTCGAAGTGCTGGCAAGGGATATCCATCCCATAGACCAGATTGAGCTACACAAGCAAACAGGGGAGATGATATACTCCACTTTGACTGGAAAGGCCATAGCTGCCCACCAACTACAGAACTCCCTAAACAACATATCTGCACAATTCCAGTTGGAAAAGGCCTCCTCACAGGCCAAGGACACAAGAATCAAGTCCTTGGAGGACTTAGTAATTGAATTGGGACACGATCCCAAGGATATAAAAGCCATAAAACAACTAATTAAGAAGAAAAACGATGATATCATTGCACTCAAGAAGGAGCTAAAGATACCATAGCTGCAACATCCACAAATATTAGAGGTACTGGAAGCCCAACAAGGACATGAAGATCTCATGGACTTGGTCCTAAAGTTGAATGACCAACTCAAGCAGACAGAGAAGGAGTTGGATAGTTTAATTCAATCGAAGCAAAGTGACTTGGCCACAACTTCCAGAACTATCATCCCCATGGTATCCACAACAGTTCCTTCTACACTGGCAACATCACTAGCACCCACAGCTCCACCTACAACAACATTGCCAGTAACAATAGAATCTACTATAGCTGCAGGAGCACCAGGGGACAAAGCAGCATAACTTGTGAAAGCCATGGAAAATATGTCTATCCAGGCTACAGAGATGAAAATATTGAAGGAAAAGGTAGCAAGTTTGGAAACTGATTGCAAAATTTCCCAACTCAAGCAGAAAGAGTAAACACAAAGGGCCCAGAGAATGGGTGAGAGGATAAAAATCCTGGAAAAGGATTTGACACTTGAGAAGCCACTTGGACAAACCAAGGAAATTCTATGGGCCAATATCATTGACTCTGTCAATGATATTTGGCCATCAATCCAAGTTATTTTTGAGCAAACAGAGCTAGTAAAGATAGCTACTGAAGCTATCCAGAAAGTGAAGGAGGAATTGGGAAATAAGCCTGAGGATGCAAATAGACTCATCCATTTCCTCAATAGCAAAAACAGATATGAGCTACAGGAGCTGAACATTGAAGATAGAACTTCCACCATTTTAGAAATAAGGAAGGTTCTTTCAAAAAGGAACCTTATGCTTAATTTGGAAGAAAAGTGCCACAATATGCAGGTAGCCATTGATAGGTTCATGGCTAAATTTCAGATTTTGAGGGAGAAAGGTCTGCCCAGTCCTATGGTCATCAATGAAAAACTCATGACAAAATCGGACTATGGGGATAGACATAGAAAATTGGCTAAGGATCAAGCTAGTTCCTCATCCATTAAAGCCTTGCGAATGGGCAAAGTATTAGATGACACATTTGAGAACTTGTTTTTTCCTTGAGCATGAGGTAAAACATTTGTTCCTCACCAAGCCCAATTTTTCAAAGTATACTGAGGATGATGAGATTTACAGGAGGTGACAAATGTAAAATTACTAGATGCAGAATGGTGGGGAACTGTGACTGACTTACTGTGATAAATTAACAGCTAAAAGTTACCACACAGCAAATATGAAGGCAATAGGATGAAACATGTAAAACAACACAATAGGGTCAAAGAGTATCAGATGAATGATCAGAATATAGGAGACTCCACCATAAAGGGCTACATCTCAACCATAAAGGCCAACACAACCATAATTAAAGGGACATCAAGAAATAGTTCATTAGCTGTCTCTATCTTCTTGATAGAAGATATTTGTATTTCCTAGAACAAATCTCAAGTTGTTTGAGATATTTTGTAATAAGTTTTTGTATAAATATTTCACAATTCGAAGTATGTGGTGTGGATTTGAAAACATTTCTATAAGAAATCCTATTGTATCAATGACTGGATTGGCTTATTGGATCAAGGAATAAAGATAAGATATTTTACAGGATTCTTGTACAAAGCGAAATACATATAAGTATTCTCTCATGTTCAATGTTGTTTTCTTTCAAGTTTTTTGTAATGAAATGATATTTCAAAAATTGCTTAAATGCACTCTGTCTTGACTATTATGCATTATTATATGTTTTCTTCATGAATCTAAGTTAAGGAATTCTTGATTGCTCCTTAGTTTAGGTGGCTTCTTGTGATCTGTAGCAAAGGATTCTTAATTGCCCTTTGTTCATGATTATCCTTTATTCTCCATTTTGATCCCTGTCTAAGGATTCTTGAGTTCCCTTTCACCTTGGTTAGAATTACTTCACTCATTAGGCCTAAATATTTGCATTTCGCTCTGCTAGCCTGCCCTGTGAACATTACCTTTAATGAATTTGTCCAGTCCTGCTATCCATTTGTTGACTCCATAGCCCAATGGCTTGAAGACCTAGCTCTATCCATCTAATCTAAGAATTCCACCACCTAACCTTCAAAACAAAACCAAACTGCAAAGAACACTAAGAACTAGCCTAAAATCCCATAAGAAACAAAGCTAAATTATATAGAGAGAGCCCTCTCTGAGTCATAGGTTGGCTAAAGCCTATACTTAAAGGGCTGGTTTTTGGTTACCTTGATTTCTTCCTTCTTCTGGTAACTTCTAAGGAAAATTCTGAGTGATAATAGAAGGATGATGCGCATGCGGTTTGGGAAGCCTCCGATGTGATTAACAGACAATATTATTGGATGAACCAGCCCGCACACCCACCTATCTAGGTGGATATAGGCATATGGTGCAAAACCTTTACGAATGCACACCGTCCTCGTGGTATGGGACATGATCTTTAAGCAGGTGCGGGTAAGGCAATGGCGCAAACAACCCCTCCGGTTGGGACCATGAAGTATGGAAAGACCAAGTGCGCAGAGGAATATCCACGCAGAAGATTTTAGCAAAGTACATGAAGTGATGAACAAGGTTGACAATGTGAAGTGGATTGACTGGGACCTGCGCGTACCAGCGGTTCTCTGGGCTTATAGGACCACGTGAAAAAAACCTGACTGTGCAGGCACCTCCAAGGCTGGAGTAGGAAGCAACCGTTGTAAGCCCTATAGTACTTGGAGAGCTTAGACCACGCATGATAGCACTGGTAGAGATGACGGTTCGCGAAACCTTGGAAGCATAAATCAAACAGGGAAATTTTAGACTACAAGAACTTGAACAAGAAAGGGAAGGAAGAAAAGTGCTCTAGTGGATGTGGAAGTCAAGAAGCTGGAGGACGAGATAAAAAAAGGTTTTCTCGGCAAAAAGACCAGGGTGATGAGGTAGGATGCGTACGATCACGATGACAGGTTTAAAGCATATCGCCGCAAATTGATCAGTATGATGCCTTGGCTTGGACCGCACATTACTAAGTGAATTAACCAGGAAAGTGGGTTGCAGTTGGTAAAGTGCACGATGCTGACTGTAATAATAAAAGGTGGGTATTTTCTAGGAAACATGATGAATGACAGGATGAAACTTTACATGGGTGGTGCGACCACTTGACTAGCCAAGGGAAGAACAGTCTTAGCGCTCCAGGAAGTTGAAAGGGAGCACGGGACTATAAACTATTCTACTCGGGAGTTGCACGATGTTGGAACTGCGTGCAGAAGCAAAGAGTCACAAGGTCCGCGATCGCGCACAGGGGGTTGCGCTGCCATGCGGGTTGGCTAGAAAGTGACCATTTAAGTCACTATTCATGATGGGATGTTCGACTTGAGACCAAATGGAGTAGGCGGCAGGCATTTAAGACGCGATTTATGGGCATGATTTGGAAAATATGCCGCCGAGGGAGCATTAATGAACCGGATTTTGGGGGAATGGTTGAATTCAAATTCAAAAAGTGCTATAAATTACAAAGGGCTACCCAGCAAACAACACTTGGTCATTTGCAAATTGAGCTATTGAGCAGAACCCTGATTGTTCTGTGTCAAGCGTTGATTGAGCCCCTGAGTTCTCGAGTGCTAGATTTCTGGATAGATACGATGGCAACAATTGAGGACGTTATGGAGATAACATAAATGACCACTGAGGAGGCCACACAGACCCTGACTGTGGGGGATGCTTCAAAAGGTGCCGGGATTGTGGCAGAAATCTTGAAATCACCGCGCACGCCAAGACCCAAGAAGGACAAACAAGCGATGGTTCCCGTATGTGTGTCCTCACGGAACTCGCTATGCACCAAGCTGTCAATGGAGGAGAGGGGAAAGCTGTCACCATAGAGACCAATGAAGAAGAAGAAGACCTGGAGGATCTTAGCATCACAAAGGATGAGGATGAAGGCATGGAGGAGGAAACTTAGCCTGCGCACCCCTCGACAAAGTTGCCCGCCTATGTACCCCCGCGGAAAGGGAAGGCTAAAGTGCCCAAGGACCTTGATGAGACCAAGAGCTCGCTCCAGACCCAACTTCTCCTAGACAACATTATTTTTGAGGGCACGCACCTGGGATGGGTGCCGAGCCTAAAATTCAAATATCGGGACCTCGTTGACCATGAGAAGTTCCCTCACCTTGAGACCTTCCACCTTATGAAGCCCAAGCAGAACACCGCGACGGGAGTTATGCAATTAGAGCCGTGAAAGTGGTTGTGCAGAGTGGAAAATGTGGGGCTACTGAACCTGCTCTGGGTGCCGCATTTCCACCGCACCCCAATAACCATTTTCGTCATTAGGCAGCTACTTTGCCTTGTGCATGATGGGTGTTTGTGGCTAGAGGAGCCCATCCCCATCACGACAAACTTGGTTCACCACATTTCCTGGCTTCCATGCAAAGGAGAGGACCTTGCGGACATCTCGGAAGGGAAGAGCAGTGACATGGCCATCGTGGAGGCCATGAAGAAAAAATACAAGCTGACGAAGAAGAAAATGGGCTATGCCATATCCAGCATCAGTGACAAAGCAGTGAAAGTGGCAACCCAAATACTGGCCGGGAAGGTTAAGAAGAAGTGTCGCGCAGACGAGGTACCCATGCCAGTGGTAGCACTGATTGAGCAGTGTGCGGAGGGGGTCTAGTTTAACTAGTTCGAGTTCCTTTGCAAGGAATTTTTAGAGAATTTCCGTGAAGCTCAGGAACCGGGCAAAACGTTCCACTATGCATGGCTTCTGCTGCCCATAGTGCTCGTGGCAGGGGAATTACAAGAGGATAGTCAATTCCCCACAATCGACAGAGATCTGTCGGAAGCCACGAAGTACGCTTCACTTTGGGCCACAAAGGATGCCACTAAGATCCGCGACAAAAAAATATTCTGGGTGTTCATGGAGATGAACCTTGGAATCGGGATCAACCGCAAGCCACGGTTGTCGCCCACTGTCTTCAACAACCTTCAGAGTTTTGTAGAATTTAAAGCAGACATCCATAGCATTTACATCAGAGCGCGCAAGGACCCATCAAAACAATGGAGGAAGCTACCCTTTGTAGCCACAGACGATGTCATCTTTAACGTACTAGAGGCATGGCCGCTGGAGTGGTGCGCTCCAGACATCGCGGAGATAGAAAAGTCAGTGGCACAGAGGAAGAAAGATGAGGCCAAGCTGCACATCACACAGTTGGTAGAAAAGAGAAGGAAGGAGGCAACGGTAGCAGAAGTGCGGGCAGAGCGGGATGCTACATAGACAACAACTGGGCAGGAAAAAGCTGCAGCAGCAGCACATGAGGCTGCCATGAAGGCGCACGAGGGCCAAACGTCGCCTTCACATGGGCAGGAAGCAGAGGAAGAAGAGGGAGGCACGGACCCACAAACTGTGTCAACACAGTTGAAGCACCATCATGCAGCTGCGCAGACTGGGTCACACAAGAAGGTTAAGGCATCAAAATTGTCTATTGACCCAATCACCCTAACCGAGGGTGATTTGCACAACATCGGAGAGACAGTGCGTGATGTCACCTATAAGGCCCTCCAAAATTTCATGTAGGAGAACTAGATTGTTTTGGGGGCCCTCAGAGCATAGTTGTAAGAACTGTAGGTGTGCCCTCCTCAGGCTGGTACCCTTTTGACCAGCCTCGCAGTCGGAACAACAACAATAGAATAGATGGTGCGCGCTCGGGTGACGAATACCATAGTGCTGCCAGAAGGGGCATTAGTGACAACAAATGAGGTTGACAAGCCTACGGTTAGTGCATTGAAGGGTCTCGGTATCAATATGGCTGCACTCCCATGAGACACCTTATATGTTTTTGTAGGATGGGATAACTACAGAGCTGCAAGCTAGGGAGAGCCACACACTGAAAGTCCTCAGTGAGTAGAAAATCAATATGGAAAAATTGAGCTTGCAACATGATGAAGTGGTGTCGTAGCCGGTACAGGTAATAGACGAAGCTTGCCAAAGCGTCCCAGAGCTGGCCATCCCTGCAGACATACCAGTAGAGGCGCACATCCATAGGTTAGCAGCAGAGGTGCGTGAGGTGCGAGAGGAAATGACAAAGGTTCAGCTAGAGCTGAACCTTCAGATCACCGAGTTGCGGTTAAAGGTGCAACCGTCCACCCCTCTGGAAGTCATAGAACAGCGCGCTAGCGCTATCACAGCGAGACTGGATGAAATTGGTAGTGCAGTGCGAGACTGCACCAACATGTTGGAAGAATCATTTGAGGTCCTCACAAATCTACAAGAGGACCCCAACATGTAGCGCTTAGAGATAGAGGCACGAGAACTCCAATAGTAGTATGACAGTGCCAAAGAAACTACACAGACGGTGGCCCTCACTCAGAGGCTCGCACAGATGCAACATGCCAAAGCACTGGAAGAACAGGTGGACGTGACACGACACAAGGAAGCAGTCCTGAAGGCGTGCGTTCAGCCTTGGATCGACAAGGCCTTCACCATCATAGTAGAAATTGAAGGTAAACTCACACAAACGTAGGGGATGCATGCACTGATGCAGAGAAGCACTTCCGACACCAAGGTCTCAGAACAACATATGTAGCAGATCCAGTAAGCAGCAAGTCAGTGCACTGCTGACCTTGCCGTAGTTTGAGAACAGTTGGAGGGACTCTGCACAAAGATCTCTGCATTGACAGAGTGCCTCGAGGGTGAGTCACGATGTTTGTATTGGGGGCCTGTTGGGCATGGAATCCCCCCAAGGCATGTTTTGGGGCTTAAGGCCCAAGTTTTGACTGAATATTCTTGTAAAAGCTCTGCGAATTGCAAGTGCAGGGCATGAAAGCATAATAGAGTCACAGGGTTGTCCACCCTAGTTTTTGTAATGTAACGTCGGTTGGATAAACCTACCCATGGTTCGTGGACCATGGAATTATATAAATAGAACAAGGATCTAAGTGTAGAATATAATTAATAGAGGAATAGAAGAAGCATGAGAAGTCTAAGTGATTGAGTCAAAGTGTAAAGTGTGTCTGTGGGTCGTAGAGTAGGAGAAGGCTTTGCAACTGAGTGTGTAGAGTCCTAGTAGTCCGTAGCTGAGTGCGTGGACCCTTGCAGCTGAGTGTGCAGGGTGGGTCAAGTCTGTAACCATTGGGAGAATCAATAAAGAGAAGTTTTGCTATAATTCTGTGTATCTTTTCCTGGTTTAATGCATGATTGGATATAATTTGCAAGTATATTGTTTATTTATTGTGCGATCGTGTATGAATGTTTTATATTTCTAATTATAACTTAAGACATTCAAGTAGGCGAAGGTAATTAATTAACACAGGAAGATAAGTAAGATCTTGGGTAATAGTGCAGAGCGTGTCACAATCCCTGGTCAGGGTTGCGCGAAGGTAGTGTATCAGGTCGTGAGGAATAGGAAGTGCGCGAAGCAACCTGTGTGTAGGAACAAAAAAAGGACCAGTCGAACCTCTCAGACATCTCAAGGGTGCAGAAACTAGGTTCTAGCACACTCCCATACTACTTTGGGTGAGACCTCAGTTCGCGCTCAGCGGACTGTTACCGAAAGGGCCAGTAGTATAGGGATTTGTTTGGCTAATTAATTCCGAACCTGGGTCAGGCCCCAACAAGCCAACAATGGCCTACTCCTCATAATGTGGAAGAAGTCAGATGATAGGTCATTTATGGGATTGGTCAAGTATTATCGAAGGTTCATTCAGAAAATTTCAAATATTGGACATCCAACCACAACATTATAGAGAAAATGAACTAAATTCCAATGGACGACAAAATGTGAAACCAACTTTGAGTAGTTAAAACATATACTCATGTAGGCACCAATATTAAGAATAACAGTCCTAGAAAAATATTTTGTGGTGTGCATAGATGCTTGCAAAGAGGGGCTCAGTCAAGTCCTAATGCAAGAAGGACATGTTGTTTGTTACAAATCAAGGAAGTTATTATGAAACCAGCTCACAAAAAGATAGAAAAGATAGATCAACACCTTAGAATTCAGCCTCTTCGAGGGGGCAACCTCCTTTAAATTACACAAATGAATGATTCCTTGATGATTCAAATGACAAAACCTCCTTTCTATATATAGGAGTCTAAGGAGTCACAATATAACCCAGCCGACCTATCAATAATAATATAAAGCCACAAAAATAACAATAGAGGGATTCTATGGGGCATAATAATAACAATATGGGGGCAATAGGGGCACAGTAATAACAATATGGGGGAAATAGGGGCACAAAAATATTAATATGGGATACAACTACAATAGTAATGGTGTAATCACTAGTATTATAGGGACCTAACAGAAGTTGAATGATCATGAGATAAATTATATCACTCATGACTTGAAGCTAACTACAATAGTGAATGCATTGAAAAAGTGGAGGCACTATTTGTTAGGAAGAAAGTTTATTTTGATGTCAGATCATGGAGGGTTGAGGTATTTATTTGATCAACCCAAGATGAATGCAAGACAAGCAAGGTGGCTAGCCTTGATTAGTGAATTTGATTTTGAAATCAAGTACATCAAAGGAAAGGAAAACAAAGTAGCAGATGCACTTAGCAGGAGGCTACAAGAGGAAACCATTAGTACTTGTGAAGTTCATATCCAAGAAAATATTAAAGAGGCAATGTAGTAGGATGAACATTACCAACAAGTAAATTAATTCTTGCAGCAAGATCCAGGAGAAATGTTGAATAAGAGTTACTCACTCATAGAGGATGAAGAGTTGAAAATCAAAGGTAGGTGATATATACCATGCATGGGTGACTTGAAGAAGCCTATCTTGGAAGAGTTTCATAATATACCATATTCAGGTCCTCCTGGTTATCTAGATATGATAATGACCATGAAAGAGATATAATATTGCCCGAGTATTAAAAAGGATGCCGTTGAACACATTGCCAAATTCTTGGAGTGCCAACAAGTGAAAGTGGAATTCAAACATCTAGTAGTATTTTTGCAACCAATCCCCATTCCTAAGTGAAAGTGGGAAGCCATTTCTATGGAATTCATCACAGGGTTTCCAAAGACATTTAGGCAACACGATTCCAACTAGAACCACAATGCATTGTGGATCGGAGGTAGATCACACTCCAAAATCAAGTAATCGAGTAGGTCAAGGTGCAGTGGAAGCACTTTGGACCAAATTAGGCCACTTTGGATATTTCTAATCAGATGAGAGTATCATAACCATTTTTGTTTACTGTGAGTAAATGTAAATGGAGTTGTGTATATAAAGCTCGTTGTAAATTTTTTGTTTGGTATAGAACATTGAGGATGGTGTTCCTCTAAGGGCGTGGGATCTATGAAAGACATTTTGCTACCCCTTATTCTAAATGTCACTATGAATTTTAAATCATTTAAATATTGTGGAAATGTAACACAATGACTAGGTTGGAAGAGTGGACATAGATTCAGAGGTATGAGGAGGAGGAGTTGTTTGTGTTGAGTGTAAACCAATCCATTACACTTACTTTTTCACCAATATCTATGATGAATTAGTGGTAGTTTTGGTGCAAGCATTGAAGAAAAGTATGTGTTGTTTGTAGTAAAGGAAAAAAATTCCCATATAGTTCTTGACTCATAGGACATGTTGTGGAAGTCAACACGCAAAGGGAAATGGGAGAAGTATTGGTGGTGGTATGTAGAGAAGGAGGCTCAAACAAACACATAGGAAGCATAGTTATGAAAAAGCACAGGAAGAGATAATACTCTCTTGATTGCGCAAAAGGAGAATTATGGAAGAACATGTGGGAAGAGGCTAGAATCAAAATGAATGTGGAGGATTGGAATCAGACTAAGGAGTGTGATATGAAGATGAAGTTGTGTTGTTGAGAAGGTAGACTGTGGACTCCTACTTAGCAAGTGGAGACACTATGCACTCTGGGAATTCTTGTGGTGTTCTCATGAGAGGAGACCATAAGAGTGGACTATGGATTCCCATGAAACATATTAGGTGGAGGCATGGTGTTCTTTGGATTCTTGTCGGATTGTAGGTGGAGGCACTGTGGGCTTTGGATTCCTGTAGAGTAAATTAGGTGGAGACAACATGGGCTTTGGACTCCTATAGTGATTGTTGGGTGGAGTACTATGTGCTATGGATTCCCTAAAATGATGTATTGAGTGGATATATGGTGTGCTCTGGGCTCTTAGATGTTAGGTGGAGGCACTATGTATTTTGGATTCTGCGTGATTTGATTAATATAATTGGTGTGAAATTCCCTTGAGCAATCAACTCCTCAACTATGAATCTGCCTCAGGGGTGGTTAGCTACAAGAATGATTATAGTGTAGTTGGCATACGGTTAGGTGGAGAATTGAAGTCCCTCCCTCTATTTCCAGTCATGTAATACTTGAACATGTATTGCATTGTGAATGATAAATGTATGAACATTGGCTATAGAGGAGTGTGTGTTATTCTCGTCTCTCTCTAATGAGATGCACCTTATAAGTTTTCATGGATATAAGAGGTTGGATTAATTTTTGTGGATTTGTTGGTACTAATTTGATTTATGAATTTGTCCATATGATCATGTATGAAGATTTAATATGCCTAGTTAAATTATTATAGTGTATGAAATTCATTATTTCGCATGATATGGATTTTAAGGATTTCTATGCTTAAGACTGTTGAAAGTTTGTGATTGATGTTGTTCCTGGTATGCCACATCAGTAGAATTGATGGAGGCTAAATAAAACTCAATAGAACTAGTTGTGGTTGTTATGGTGTTGTATTGAATTTACAAAGCACTACTAACTATGGTTTAGTTGGGTTTTGATGCCTGGTAGTAGGCATTTTAACAAACTTATTTATGGTAACTCTGGTTTGAATGAATGTATGAAATTCTCGAGTTTGAATGAGGGTTTCATTTGTGTCAACATATTGTTCTGAGTAACACTACAAATCAAAGGAAATTTTTACAAGGCCCCTAAAATACCTTGAAATTTTCTGAGCTTGAAGTACTACAAAGACTTTGTTGTTATTCGGGATTGGATATATTATCAGTTCCATTTTGTACCAGGGATGGATATGTCGCAAGCTTGACAGATGTATCCAACAATCCAAACATCTAAGTCAATTTCCCTTGTGCATATTTTCATAAGCATGTGGGGGGCGGATTCCATCGCAATCCAAATTTTGTATGAAAATATGGGGTGGGGCACTTTAGCGAGAGTGTGGCGAGAGGCCATATTACATTGAAGATGGTGGATACATCCAAAAATTTGGGGCATCTGAGGTTGAGTGCGAGGATGCAAGTTTGAGAGGCCTAGATGTGTTTGTTAAAAGGACATAGTTCGGGGATCTGAGAGTCCGGGAAGCTGCCAAGGTGCAAATTTTGTGTAAAACTAGATATCGTTTAAAATAGGATACAAAGGATATGAAATGTGTAAAGAGGTTGTGAAAATTTTATTGCAACTAATATGGTAATTATTCTCCTATATTTTGATAGATTATTTGTCCTAGTAAATTAATTTACTGCAAATATTGAATAAAAACACAATTACAAATTTCACAAACTAAATAAACTACAGGAATTGAGAACACATCACACATAAAATAGACACTGAGATTTTTGGACAAATTGTCCCTTGAAAAAACCCAATGTGGGGAAAAATAGTTCTGTATATAAGGGTTTTATTATTCTTCAACAAATATGTAATTGAAAAGTATTACAAATGCTTGTCTTAAACTAGCAAAGCTATGGAAAATATTTTTCTTCATTTCCGCTAACAAAATCGAACCTCTGCAAAAACAATTAGCCTCATTCTGGTCAATTCACACTTCATCATGCTACTTGCACTATCCAACTAGAAATGTGCATTGGCCTTCCCGAAAACTTGTAGTGCCTCCAGGAAATTTATCCTGCAATATATACTACTTCCGATAGCTCACACAAGCAATTCACACAGGCTAATTCAACCTTCCTCTGCAAAAATAATTCAACCTTCTTCTATTTCTGAGAAAATGGAAATCATTGTGAAGAAATATCTCTCACAAATCTCTCCTCAATCACTATTGTATCCCTCTGCTGGTGTCCCACGCTATCATTGTGCCCTTGTTCAATCAAACTGTGCCTCCAAGATTCCCATTGACTTCCTCTTATAATATCTCATTGAACAATAAATGAATAATATCTAATCATGATTAATGGCTAAGGTCATATTGACTCTATCAAGTCACTTTTCTAGAAGTCAGTAGAGGGAAATCAACTTGTCTCAATTAATACTGATTAATTAACCATTTTCCCTAAGTTAGACATAGGAAAATAATTAAAAATTGGTTAATAATCTAACTAAGACATTTTCACTTAGAAAAAATAAATTTGTCTTGGAGATAGTTGATCCTCTTGTGCTCTTAGCCTCATTGACACCTCTTGAGACTAGAACACTTGTTCGAGCTACATAAACTAACACTCTCTTAGCGAGGAAGGTGTTTTGCATAACACCCATCTAATCTTCAAAGAAGATGAATATTGCCTTCCTCAAGGCCTTCATTAGGATGTTTTCTACATTTTGATCTATAGGTATATATTGTAGTTGAATTGTCCTATGATGTACAAAATCCCTAATGAAATGTTATGTCTATATGTTTAGACCTCTCATGAAACACTAGATTCTTAGATAACCTAATGCAACACTGATTGTCGTAGTGTATCATTGCCATCTCCACCTTCTGACCAAACATGGCTACTAACAACTTTTGAAGCCAAATGGCCTTGCATGTCTCCATGCTAGCTACTATATATTGAATTTCCACAGAGCTCAATGCCACAAACTTCTACTTCCTATTGTAGAAAGAGACAACTCTTGATCCCATATCGATCTCATCTTGAAGCAACACCTGAACTGTTCTTCCTGTCCACTATACTGCCTACCTAGTTTGCATCAATATGGCCCATAAATTTGATACCATCACCTTGAGTACATATGATCCCATACTCGATTGTACCTCACAAATAATGCAATACATGCTTCACTATTTTCTAGTCCACTCTCTTCGGTTCAACCATGAACTGACTCATAGAGTTTACCACAAAGGATATATTTGGCCTAATGTTGACCAAATAAATAAGAGAGCCAATCAAATGCCTATATAATGTGGGGTCCACATCCTTCTCCTTAGATGTATCTACCTTCCTCCTATTGGTTATCATGGGTATAGACATGGCTTTATCATCTTCCATCCAAAATTTCCTCAAGATCTCGATACAATATTTCCATTGTCCAAGGAAAATCTCTCCATATATCTGCCACACCTCCATGCCTAGAAAGTAGTGCATTAACCCCAAGTATTTCATCTCGAACTTTGATACTTGTTCCCTCTTGCATTCTTATCTGAGCCCCAATGAACCTGTTAGAACTAGTTTTCCACATATAGGACAGGAATGAGTATCTCATTCCCAACCATAAAATAGTAGAGGCTTGCCTCTAACTCACTCTTCAAAAATCCCATCCCCTGTAAGTATTTATCGATTTTCTCATACCATGCCCTGGGAGCCTTCTTAAGCCTGTATAAATCTCTCTTCATTCTACACACGTGGGTCTCACTATTATGTGCTACAAATATTTTATTTGTTCAATGTACACTTCCTCTTCTAACTCATAATTAAGGAACATCGTATTGAAATCCATCTGATGGATCTTCCATCCCATTTGTGCTACAAGTGAGATCACGACCCTAGTAGAAGTATACCTAGCCATAAGAGAAAATGTCCCCTCGTAATCTATTGCCTCCTTCTAAGAGAACATCTTGGCCACAAACCTTTCCTTGTATTTCTTTTATGCTAATGTCTAGACCATGCTTGATATTAAAGATCCAACATGATCCAACCACCCATGTATGTCAGTCTAGGCACCACCTCCAAAACATCATTCTGCATGAATGAGGTATACTCTTCAACTATTGCATCATGCCAAACCTATTGTTGTGGCTTGATAATAGCTAGAAGGTTTGCTATCCATGATCTAACTCACGAATTCCATATAGCTTGTGTACTTTTCTAGTTTTCTTCGCTCTATCCTGCCTGTCCTAATAGTCCCCAAAAAATCCTTAGCATCCCTAAGTGTCTATTTAACCTTGGTTCCTCTTGCTGACTGTAGATGGTGGAATTTAGACTTCCACATCCTCCCGACGTATCTCATGGATCTGATGCATCTACTGCTCCATTCTCTATGAAATCTCTAGAACACCTATACCTGAGCATGTGCTTGTAATAGTAACAATACTCATGCTATCTTTTCCCTGAAAATGTTGTTCTACCCTTGGATCTTCTACTAGGTTCTCACTCTAATCAACTACTACTGGAAAATATCTAGACCTCAAATATGCTTTGTCATCCATGAATCATACATCTCTCCTAACAATAATCCTCCTAGTCCCTAGAAATGAAAATACTATATGCCTTAGAAGTTTCACTATACCCAACCAATTAACCCTTCTTTATAGTTTTATCCAACTTTGAACGTGTATCCCTTAGAATGTGACGTAAGCCAAATTGTCGAATATAAAAAAGTGAATAACATATAGCTTCTTCCCTATAAATGTTTCCTCGGGTGTCATATTTCCCAATGCCTCATGTGGGACCGTGTTCTTAATATATATCATAGCAATGCATGCCTATTCCCATAGGTATTGTGGCATATCTTGGTCATACAACATAGACCTCATTGCCTCTGATACTGCACTATTATTTCTCTCATCACCCCCATTTTGTTGTAGGTTGTAAGGAGTTTTCCACTCTCTCTTAATTCCATCCTTGGTGTAGAACTCTTGGAACACTTTCCCTATGTACTCAACTCCATTGTCTAACCGAAGAACTTGCACCTTCCTTCCTATCAAATTCTCCACAAGATCTTTGAACTCTTGGAAGCAACCGAAAACCTGATTCTTGGTCTTCAAGAAGTAAATCCAAGTATTCTTGGAGTAATCACTAATAAAGGTAATGGAATATTCATAACCTTGAGAGGTTTATTTGACATCAGACCACATATATCAGAATGAACTAAATCAAGAACACCTTTGGATCTAGTGTCACTCCTTGGAAAAGTTTCCTTATAAAACTTCCCCAGTGCACATCCCTTACACACATCATTATGCTTCGTGCTCACCTCTGAAACACCTGTCATTGTCTCTTGGAGAAACTTAAGTGCCCTATGGTGGATATGGCCCATCCTCCTATGCCATATCCCTCCTTCATTTCTTGGATCATTATTTCTTACTAGTGCCTTTGGAGTATCCATCTGCAACTTGTAAAGTTTGTCTCTCCTAACTCCAATTACTATGGGTGATTTTCACTCCTAGAACTTAATCAACACCTTATACCCCATAAAGAGTATTTTGTACCTCTTATTCTAAAGAATAGAAATAGAAATCAAGTTCACCCTATTCTTAGCACATGCAACACATCATGGATAGGAATCGGTTTGCCAAACTCCCTTTGAAATAGAATAGTTCCCCTCCCAACTGGATTACACTTGGACTTGTTCCCCATATCGATTTGGAATTGTATGTCCTCCTCCTTGTGACTGGAGAAGTACCCCATGACTACTATCATATGGAATGACACCCCACTATCTATGTACCAAACACCTTGTGAGGCTGAGCTAGTTAGGAAAGCTATGAGTGAAAACTCATATTTTGTCTGATTGGAAAGCTCATCTCCATTTTTTGAAGTTGTCGTTTGCTTCTTGCCTTCTTATCACCTTTCTTCCTCTATGGGAAATTGTTGACATAGTGGCCAAACTCATGACAACCATAACGCTTGACCTTTGATAGCTCCTTCTTCTTGTTCCCCTTGGAGTTGGACCCTTTGTTTGATCCATTCATTTATTTGTTCTACCCCGCAAGAGCCACATTCTCCTATCCCCCCTCACCCTTTTAGCAACTATTGTTGGTGCCACAGATCAGACTCCTCCTAAGTTCTTCCTGAGTAAAATATGACCATAGTCTTTCCCACTCTGGAAGATTCTACCTTCTTGTAATAGCTTGTATCAATACATCATAATCCTTAGTAAACCCATTAAGGGTTGTTATGACGAGCTCATCATCCTCAATATTCTCACCCACACCTATCAATTCTTCCTGGACACATTTCGCCTTGATAAGGTAAGATAAATGGTTTCACCCTTGTTCTATTTTGTGCTTCAAAGTTTCTTCCTCGGGGTCAAATTCATGTTCACACTAGAATCTTGATAGAGTTTACATATTGTATTCCACATCTTATTTCCCATATCCTCTTTAACTATATGAGGTATGATGTGGTCCTTGACCCCATCTAGATTAATGTGCCTTATCTTGGTAAGTTTCTTCTTGTAATCTTGGAGTTGCACTATATCTATCAGAATGGCTACGACACTGGTCACATATTCGTTGAGACCATTTTCCTCAAATATCAATAGGATTCTAGATTTCCATATGCCAAATTGATGCTCCCTCTAATCTGTTCTAACCCAAAAACCAATTGAAGCCATTTCTCTGAAACCCTCAGAAAATAAGCAAACCCCAAGTAAATATGGAACAAGTAAAATTAGATTTTATAAACCATTGGATATATCTCCATCACCATGCACTGAGATTCTCAAATAATACGCAAGGCCTCAGATCTACTCTGAAACTATGTGAAAATTCTATTACAGTTAATCTGGAATTATTCCCCTGTCTTTCAGAGATTATTTGTCCTAATAAATTAATTTAATGCAAATAATGAATAAAAACACAACTAAAAATTTCACTAATTAAATAAACCATAGGAACTGAGAAAACATCACACATAAAATATACACCAAGATTTTTGGACAAATTGTTCCTGGAAAAAACCCAATGTGGGGAAAACTAGTTCTGTATATGGGAGTTTTATTATTCTTAAGCAAATATGTAATTGAAATTTATTACAACTTCTTGTCATAAATTGGAAAATCTCTAACAAATATTTTTCTTCACTTCCACTAACCAAATTGAACCTCTGCAAATAAACTCGACCTCCTTCTAGTCAATTCTTACTTCATCCTGCAATTTACAGTGGCTAACTAGAAATGTGCATTGGCCTTTATGGAAACTTAGGCTTCCTCTGGGAAATTGATCTTGCAAGATAAACTACATAGAGCAAATCACACAAGCAATTCACACGAGCTAATTTATCCTTCCTCTATAGAAATAATTCAACCTCCTTCTGTCTTTGAGAAACTGGAAATCACTGTGAAGAAATTTCTCTAGCAAATTGCTCATCAGTCACTGCTGAAACCCTATACTAGTGTCCCACGCTATCACTATGCCCTTGCTCAATCAAATTGTGTTTCCAAGATTCCCATCAACTTCCTATTATAATCTATCATTGAGAAATCAATGACCAATATCTCAATAACAATCAATAGATAAGATCATATTTACTCCATCAATGATCAAGGTGGATATTGGTGGCCACCCTCCTATTCCACTTGGATCCCCAAAAATGTCTCTTTCAGTTTTTTAGTTTATTTAATTGTAGCACAGTTTACTATTTTTGGCAGTTTTTCGAGTCCTGAACTTCCGGAACCGTTTTGAGGCCCTAAACAACATTTTTAGGGAAAATTGAAAGACCGAAAAAGTATCAAACAAATTTTCTTATTTTTAGCCTCCTCTTCGAGATATTTGAAATGAGGTATTATGATATCCAAATGAAGATCTATGCCAAAGTTACAATCCAGGGAAATTGATGTACCAATTTACCCAAACGGGGCCCACAAGTTTTGGCGCTTCATCTCCTAGGGTTAGGTTTTTGGATGTTTATGGTTTTCCCTTGTTTCTCAATAATAAATAAGCCTTGGAGCCTCATTGTAGCACAATTCAAAGGCATGTAGCCACCACATCACTTCTCAGAAATAAGCTACCATTGCCCGAGCTAGTTTATTTCCATTCTTTTTGTAAGCATATTTTAGTATTCTGATATTAATGAAATGAATTGTCATTTCTACTGCATTTATGTATTTATGGTTATATCTGTAATTTTTTGTGCTCTTGTTTAAGTTCAGATCAGTGGTATCAGAGAGATATGCTCTTTCTCTGTTTTCATGTTCGCAATGAGGTCAAATTATAAGGAGTTAGGGCTCGGTCTGGTTGAACCTTTGCAAGGACAACCTCACAAACCCTGATGGCCTCCCATGGCGGAAGAAAAGAAAGATAAGGGGACATGAGATCCTTTCAAAATATTGCTCGAGGAATCCCTCGAGCGATAGAGGAATGCGATGATGGATAACTTTTCCCAGATCCTTGGATGACTACCCACAGGTGATGCATCTCCATCCAACAAACACTCTAGAGGTGCCACTCCTTTTAGGTTACAAGTTAACTTCAATATTCCCATATTTGAGGGCCAAATAGATGTAGACGTCGTAGATAAATTGTTGAATCTATTGGAAGGATATTTTTCAGTTCATGACTTTTCCAATCGGGAAAATATTACTTTTACACTTTTCAAAGCCACCCCAAAAGGACACACCCACTTGGGATATTTTACTTTTACAGTCACACCCACTTGGGATTCTTTCTGAAACTCCATCAAGGAATAATATTACCCTGTTGGGAGCTATGAATATAAATACATTCGGGATTGGCCAGCCCCAACCACTCTAACAGAGCTCTGCATCTTTCTAGGTCTTGCCAATTTCTACCGCAGGTTCATGTTGGGGTTCGCTCATATCACTTGGCCTTTAGGTCAAGCCACCAAGGGCGAAGCGAAAGAAAATGTTTTTTGGTTTGAAACCCAATAGAAGGTGTTTTTCGAGTTGAAGCATCACCTCTACTCTGCACCAGTGCTCACATTAATAGACATGCAACAACTATTTGAGATTGAGATAGACACCTCCGACTCTGCCATTGGTACAATTCTTACTTAGCAGGGGCATCCAATGGCTTACCACAATTAGATACTTTTAGACACAGTCTAGAAGTATCCCACTTACGACAAAGAAATTTATTCCATTGTGCAGGCTTGTCATCAGTGGAAACATTACATTATGGGGAAGGAAACGGTCCTCCACACAAACCACTGACCCTTGCAGTTGATGCAGACACAAGGGAAGTTGCAGAACGATTGCCATCAGAAATGGTCCACATACCTACAACAATTCCATTTGAACATTAAGTACAAGAAGGGAAACACCAATAATGTTGGAGACTGCCTCAACCGATCACCATTGATGGTTTTTATCACTATGCTCAACTCATGTGGGCATGCGACTTCGGGGTGGCCGCATATTTACGAGAGCGATCCAAAATTTGGCAGCACATACCAAACACTCCTGGAAGGTAATAAAGTTCCAAATTTTCACCTTTGGGATGCAATGTTATGCCACTTGGGACACATCTATGTTCCTTCAAGTGAGTGTGCCAATATGATTTGGGAGGCACACTATAGTCGGGCCTCTGGACATTTCAGAGTAGAGTAAATAGTGGTAGTACTACAAATGTATTTTTATTGGCCAAACCTTCATCAGGATGCTGGGAGGTAAATTAAATCATGCACTTCCTACACCATTGCCAAACCAACCATCAAGAAGAAAGGTCTATATATTCCTCTGCCTACTCCTGGTCAATCTTGGAAATCCATCTACATGGATTACATGTCGGGCCTTCCTTCTACTAAGCATGCCAATGACAGTGTTTTCACAGTTGTCGACGGATTCTCTAAGATGGCCATTATGGAAACAAGCATGAAGATTATCACAGCAGAGGCCATTGCGAAGCTCTTCTTTGAGCGAGTGTGGGTACACTTTTGGATCCCACAATCCATTTTCTCTGATTAGGACATCAGATTCCTAAGTGAAATTTGGTCAAGTCTCTAGTCGATGCTGGATACCAAACTCACTAAGTCCATGAATTTCCATCCCCAAACTAATAGCCAAACAAAAGTCGTCAACAAGATGATCATACACACTATGCGCATGTGCAACTCGAAGCATCCACACACATGGGATGAAAGCCTCCCCTATGTCCAACACAGCTACAATAGAGCTCTCCACAACTCAATGTTCCACAACCCCTTTTAGGTAAGGTTGGGATTTCAGCCATTATGTCCCATTGATGTGGCCATACCATTTGCAGCTACTTTGGTAGTTTGACTCATGCCCAGTGAGAAGATGACAGGGCTAACAACTTCATTGAGTGCATTCAACACATCTTCCAGTAGGTCCATGATATATTGAACAAAGCCAATGCTAAGTACAAGTAGCACAATGATCAACATCGAGTGCCACACAAGTTCCAGGTGGGTGACAAATTTTGGCTACATTTGCAGAAGGAGCGCCTCATTGGACCCCGTCACAAGCTTCACTCGCTTTGATATGGGCCATACACCATCACCAAGACTATAGGGGACAATGCCTTTGAGCTCAACATTCCATCGTTCCTTGGTCTGCACCCAGTGTTCAATGTAGACCACCTTCAACCATACTTTCCACCATTGTTGGACACATCCAATAGTGTAGAACAACTCACACCAACAGAGATAAACCCAACTTGCATGGAACATGCCACAACTGATCGAATCATGGACACAAAGATAAAGAACACACACCAGAAGAAGATCGAATTGTATCGGGTTGTCAAAGCTGACCAAATCCTACACCAAGGGAAGTGGCTCACCAGGGACCAAGTTCAACAAAAGTTTCCCCATCTCATGGAGGCACTCAACGCAATGGGGACCATTGCTTCCTAAGGGGGGAGGACTGATCGAGGTGGATATTGGTGCCCACCCTCCTATTCCACTTGGACCCCCAACACTATCTCTTCTAGTTTTTGAGTTTCCTTAATTGTAGCACAGTTTACTATTTTTGCCAGTTTCTCAGGTCCTGAACTTTAGGAGCCATTTTGAGGCCCTAAATGACGTTTTTAGGGAAAATAGAGAGACCAAAAAGTCTTAAATACACTTTCCTATATTTTTTTGGCCTCCTCTTCCAGATCTTTGAAATGAGGTATTATGATAGCCAAATGGAAATCATATGCCAAAGTTACGACCCTGGGAAATTGTTGTACCAATTTACACAAACGGAGCCCATAGTTTTGGCACTTAATCTCCTAGGGTTAGGGTTTTGGATGTTTAGGGTTTTCCATTGTTTCTAAATAATTAAGCTAATATGATCTTTATGGTGAGGTTCTTTCTCATGACATTGTAGAATATTCATCGACCTTCAAGGAATATACCATTTCGACGGTGTGATGTTTGTGGGTTTCGATTGCTGATCTCCGATAGGATGAGATCTTTGGTGCTTGTCCCTTGTTGTATTTCTCTCCATACCACATGACCCTTGCCATTGTTACTTCCATATGGCGCTACTGCTATAATAATTAAATCTTCTTTAATGGTTTTGCAAGAAGTTCACCCTATGCCATGTAGCTTATCACTTTTCAACACTTATCCTTTATCGGAACCAACCTTTATCCACCATGTGTCCCTCTGAGGAGAGAGAAAATACCTCGTCCTTCTCTGGTTTTGCCGATAATTCCTTTGTTAACTTGTAATCAGCCCTCCTTGTCACTTTAGCACTAGTAGTTTTGACAATATCGCATATCAAAATGGGCACTATTTTCCTTTGTTAAATGATTTAAGCCCAAGGTTCTTTGAGTCTTAATAACTGCGTGCCAACCCAATATCAGAGCCCCTCTATCGGAACTTTTGAAATGGAAAATGTTGAAAAACACTGATATGTGATCAAGGATTGTGATCACCCTTGGTTCTCAACCTCACATCTTTCCTTCTTTGTGACTGTGGGCCAACCCCCATATTGGAGCCCCTTAATCGGAGGATTTCAATCCAAGATTTTACTTTGATGCAAAAACATGCCTCAACCTCCGAACATTGATCTCCAGTCTATTACGTCATTCACTTCCACGTGGAACCTTGTAATTGGTGACACATGTCACCCTGTTTTGCCCCCCTTGGGGCCCTGAAAATGTCAAAACTGCCTGCCACGTGTCCACCGTCCCGCCACGCCATGTTGATGTCATATTCCATGTGGATTTATTGAACCAATATCTGTCCACCATGCGTCCCTTATTGGAACCAATCATATTGCGCCACACATCCATTTGGAAGAGAGAGAAAAGGCACATCCATGTCTAGTTTTGCAATGAAAATCCTTCGTTATTTTGTTTCATTGTTTCCCTGATGGTTTAACATTCTCGGTACTTTTATATCGCAACTTCGCAATATCGCAAAATTTGAAAGTTTTCACCCCTCTGATTCACTGATTGTCAATATGTGATATGGACCTCCAACTACATGAAGGGCAATCGAAATATCGCATCCATTGTCATATCGAAAATTTTTGAAATGCCACATATGTTAAATCGTTGATATGGCTTAATCCTCCGATTGTTGATTTGGTTCCGGACCTGATATAGTAATCGAAAATAATTTAATGGAATAGTGAATCCGCTAGAGTTATATCGGAGTTATAACATCGCAGGAATTCTTTTAGAAATTTCTAATACATATAACATTGGTCCTATATAATAATAACCAAATATCTAAACTCTGAAACTCTGAACTGTGCTATGGACCTCCAACCACCAATATGATTTGACAATATCACATATCACAATGGGTGCTATTTTCCTTTGTTAAATGCTTTAAGCCCAAGGTTCTTTGAGTCTTAATAATCGCACAGCAGCCCAATATTAGATCCCCTCTATTGGAACTTTTGAAATGGCACATGTTGCAAAATGTCGATATGCAATTAGCGATTGTGATCACCCTTCATTCTCAGCCTCATGTATTTCCTTCTTTGTGACTGTGGGCCAACCATCATATCAGAGTTCCTTAATCAAAGGATTTCAATCCAAGATTTTACTTTGATGCAAAAACGTTCCTTAACCTCCGAATACCGATCTCCTGTCCATTACGTCATTCACTTCCATGTTGCACCGTGTAATTGGTGACACATGTCACCCTGTTTTCCCCCCTTGGGGCCTTGAAAATGCTGAAACTGCCTGCCACATGTCCACCATCCCACCATGCCATGTTGATGTCATATGCCATGTGGTTTTATCGGAACCAATATCTATCCACCACGCATCCCTTATCGGAACCAATCATATTGCGCCACACATCCATTTGGAAGAGAGAGAAAAGGCACGTCCATGTTTGGTTTTGCAATGAAAATCCTTCGTTATTTTGTTTCATCGTTTCCTTGGTGGTTTAACATTCTCAGTACTTTTATATCACAACTTTGCAATATCGTAAAATTTGAAAGTTGTCACCCCTTTGATTCACCAATTGCTAATATGCGATATGGACCTCCGACTACATGTAGGACAATCAGAATATCGCATCCACTGTCATATCGAAAATTTTGAAATGCCACATGTTAAATCGCTAATATGGCTTAATCCTTCTATTTCCGATTTGGTTCCAGACCCATATATGGTAATTGAAAATAATTTAATGGAGTAGTGAATTGCTAGAGTTATATCAGATTTATAACATCGCAAGAATTCTTTTAGAAATTTCCGATACATATAACATTGATCCTATATAATAATAAAAAATATCTAAACTTTGAAACTCTGATGTGCTATGGACCTCCAACCACCAATATTCTTTAACAATATCACATATCTCAACGAGCGTTATTTTCCATTGTTAAATGATTTAAGCCCAAGGTTCTTTGAGTCTTAATAACTGCACGTCAGCTTAATATCAGAGCCCCTCTATCGGAACTTTTGAAATCACACATGTTGCAAAATGTCGATATGTGATCAACGATTGCGATCGCCATTGGTTCTCAGACTCATGCCTTTCCTTCTTTCTGACCATGGGCTAGCCCCCATATCAGAGCCCCTTAATTGGAGGATTTCAATCCAAGATTTTAATTTCATGCAAGAACATGCCTCAACCTCCAAACACCGATCTCCGGTCTATTATGTCATTCACTACCACGTGGCACCTTATAATTGGTGACATTTGTCACCTTGTTTTGTCCCCCTCGGGGCCTTGAAAATGTCGGAACTTCCTGCCACGTGTCCATCGTCCTGCCACGCCATGCTAACGTAATATGCCATGTGGCTTTATCAGAACCAATCTCTGTCCTACACGCGTCCCTTATCAGAACCAATCATATTGTGATACACGTCCATTTGGAAGAGAGAGAAAAGGCATGTCCATGTCTAGTTTTGCAATGAAAATCCTTCGTTATTTTGTTTCACCATTACCTCGACAATTTAACATTCTCGGTACTTTTATATAGAAACTTCAAAATATCGCAAAAGTTGGAAGTTGTCACTCCTCTTATTTGTTGATTTCCGATATGCGATATGGATCTCCGACTACACACAGGGAAATCGGAATATCGTATCCATTGTCATATCGAAAATTTTGAAATGCCACATATGTTAAATCGCCGATATGGCTTAATCCTCAGATTGCTAATTTGGTTCCGGAATCAATATAGTAGTCAAAAATAATTTAATTGAATAGCGAATCCACTAGAGTTATATCGGAGTTATAACATCGCAGGAATTCTTTTAGAAATTTCTGATACATATAACATTGGTCCTATATAATAATAACCAAATATCTAAACTTTGAAACTCTGAACTGTGCTATGGACCTCCAACCACCAATATGCAGACCCGGTTGTTTTATCATATCAAACTTAAATGTAAAATCACATCTGCCCCTTATCACAATTTTTGGAATACGAGTTTCGATAAGATCCACTGTCTATGCACGTATCTTGCTTTCACTATCTATTTTATTCATTAATTAAGCCTGATTAACCAACTATGTGAATTTACTATCATTTTATTCTCCCTCGTACAAAGATCGTATGTTTTATGCCCTTGTGTGGAACCACATTAATAGGATGAATCAAACTTTTGCTTTCAGAGATTTCCAAAATATTTATTCTGATGTCAAGGTTTCAATATGCGAAAAATATGATATATGTTTAATCAATATGCCGCATTGTTTAATGATTCCAACTTAAAACCTATACATGATGTTGGCTTGTATGGGCTTGGCCTAGGTTCAGAGATGATTTAGCCAACAAATCCCGGTACTACTGGCCCTTTCGGCAACAATCCGCGGAGCGCGGATTGAGGTCTCACTTGAAGTAGTATGGGAGGGTGCTAGAACCAGGTTTCCGCACCCTAGATGTGTATGATGGTTTTTCGGTGGTTCGTGGTTTGACCCTGCACACATGTTGCTATGCGCACCTATCAGTACCTCACATCTTGCAATGCTTCCTTCACACGGCCCTGTTCGAGGTGCGATTCATGTTATTACCCAAGTTCCTTACTATTAACTGATATTATCTGATTACTTAACTTATCTGTATGAGCCCAATTATACTTAACAGTGTTCAGTATTCATATAAGTGTGCACAATAAAAAAAACAATATAAATGCATAGAAAGTAGTACAAAAGCAGATACACAATATTTGGAATCAAACTTCTCTTTATTATTCTTCCTCTTGGGTTACAGACTTGACTCCGCCCTGCGCACTCAGTTGCAGGGGTCCGCGCACTTAGCTGTGGACTCTATTAGGCCTTTGTGCACTCAGCTGCAGAGCCTCTTCCTACTACTACGACCCAAGACACTTAGACTTCTTCTCTATCCGCTACTAGATCATTACATCAATCCATCAATTCCTCTATCTCTCCCCTTCTCTTTACAACTTAGAGCCTCGCTCTATTTATACAATCCCATGGTCCGCGAACCATGGATTCGCCAACCTTACATTATAAAACTTAGGGTAGACAACCCTATGACTCAACATACATTTCGCACTCCGCATCCGAAATTCGCGAAGTCTTACAAAATTAATTGACCAAAATTGGGCTTTGAGCCCCAAAACATGCTGTGGGGGCATTCCATGCCCAAAAGGTCCCCAACACAAACATCCTGACTCGCCCTTGATTCACCTTGTCGGCGTGGAGTCCCTCTAATTGGTCCTGAACTACTTAGAGGTCTGCAATGCACTGCTCTGTGGTTTGTTGGACCTACTGCATGCGCTCTTCCAAAGCCTCTTTGTCAGGAGTAAATCCATGCCTTAGCACGTACATCCCCTACATATGTGCAAGCTTGCCTTCGATATCTGCCGTGATGGTGAAGGCCTCGTCAATCCATGGCTAGATGCGCGCTTTAAGAACTACCTCTTTCTGTTGCGCCGCATCCACCTGCTCCTTCAGTGCCTTAGCTTGCTGCATCTTTGCAAGTCGTTGAGTGAGGACTACTGTCTGCACAGTTCCTTGGACATTGTCTTGCTACACCCGAAGTTCGTGCGCCTTTGTTTCCAGGCGCTCTATGTTGGGGTCCTCTTGCAAAGATGTGAGGACTGCAAATGCTTTTTCCAACATACCGGTATAGTCTTGTACTACACATCCAATTTCTTCCAACCCTATTTGGATAGCACTAGCACGCTGTTCTCTAACTTTTGAGGGAGTGGAAGGCTGCGCCTTCAACCACAGCTCAGCTATTTGAAGGTTCAACTCCAACTGAACCTTTGTCGTTTCTGCTCTGGCTTCGTAGATGCCGGTCGCCAACCTGTGGATCCGCTCTGCTACTGGTATATCTACTGGGATGGCCAGCTTCGGGACACCTTTGCAAGCATCGTCTACCACCTGTTCCAACCGCTGAGTCTGTGATACCAGTTCATCACGCTGCAGGTTGAGCTGTTCGATGTTTATATTTTGCTCACTTAGAACCTGTATCGCGTGGCCCTCCTTGGCGTAGATTTATAGTGTTATTCCATCCTGCAGTTGGTACAGTGTTTCTCGCGGAAGGGCAGCCAAATTGAGGCAAAGTCCTTTGATCCTGCCAACCGCAGCTCTGTCAATCTCATTTGCTGCTACTAGCACTCCTTTCGGTAACACTATGGTATTGGCCATCCTTGCATGTAGCATCTGTTCTGCTGCTGATGTACCTGCTACGACATAGGTGGACAAGGTTCCTTCCTGCAGGGGCCACACCTGTAGTTCCTGCAGCTGCGCCCTTAGGGCTCCCAACACAGTTTTCTGCTCTGTCATAACTTCTTGGAGCGCTTCCTTGGTGACATCGTGAACCATCTTGTCGATGTCGTAGAGGTCTCCTTCAGTCAATGTGATCGGGTTGATGGCCAGCTTCGAGGCCTTGACCTTTTTCCGTGGACTTGATCTTTCTTTGACGTGCGACCGTTTGAGTTGGGTCAAAGTGGTTCTTGGATTTTCACCCTCTTCTGCAAGGTTTGTGTCCTCTGCCTCCTGTCCCGCAGACACTTCCTGACCCTCCTCTACCTGCACTGTTGCAGCCTCTGCTGTCTGCACTGCTGCTGCTACTTCAACAACCTTCTTTTGCTTCGTGGATGACTGTGCCGCTTCGCGGGCTGCCTTGACCTTGGCTGCCACTTTTTCGTTGCACCTTTTCTTGGCCAACTGGGTGATGCGCAGCATGGCATCCTCCTTCCTTTTCTACGCTGTTGTCTTCTCTAATTCTACCAAATCCAGGGCATGCTACTCGGGAGGCCATGTCTCTAACACTGTAAAGATCATGTCGTCAATGGCTATGAATGGGAGCTTTGTCCACTGTTGCGCCGGATCCTTTCGCACCCTAATGTAAATATTGTGCATGTCCGCCTTGAAGTCAGCAAAACTCTATAGACTGTTGTGCACCGTGGGGGACAGGTGCGACCTCCAATTAATCCACATCCGAATGCTCACCTACATGAGCACCCAGAAGGTCTTTCTATCACGAATCCACTTTGTGTCCTTGGTAGCCTAGAGTGAAGCATAATTTGCGGCCTTTGGTAAGTCATGCTCAATGCTCGGGAACTGACTATCCTCTGATAGTTCTCCCACTACCAGAAAAATGGACAAGAGAAACCATGCGTAGTGGAAGGCCTTACCCTGCTCCTGGGCCTCCTTGTAGTTGAGCAAAAATTCTTCGTAGAGGAAGTTGACCCAGTTGAACTGGACCCCTTCTACACAATGTTTGGCCAGCGTAGCTACCAGCGCTGGTACTTCATCGCCGCAGAATTTTCTCATTGCTTTACTGGCCAGGAGTTGGGTGGCTACGCGCACCCCTTTATCTTTGATACTACTGATGGCGTAACCCCTCTTTTTCTTCTCGAGCTTATATTTTTTCTTCATGGCTTCCGCGAGAGCTGAATCACTGCTTTTTCCTACTATCGTCACGGGGTCCTTTCCTTTACAGGGAAGCTACAAATTTTGTGGATGAGATCCGCCGTGATGGGGATAGGCTCTTTCACCATAAGTACCCATCATGCACCAGGTAAAGCAGCTGCCTGATGGTGAAAATGGTGATGGGCACGCGGTGAAAGTGTGGTATCCACAAAAGATGAAACAACTTGGCCTTCTCCACACTGTGCAACCATTTTTGCAGTTGTAATGTGATCACCGGCCCCTCCGTATTCTGTTTCATTAGGCTTTCTGTCTCTAAGTGTGGGAACTTCTCACTGCCCACAAGGTCCCAATCTTCAAATTTCAGGGTAGAAACATGTCCTAGGAGTGGATCCTCAAAGGTAATTCCATTGGGGAGGAGCAGGGTCTGGAGTGCACTCTTTGTTGCATCTAGATCCTTTGGTACCTTGGCTTTCCCTTTTTGCGGAGGGACATACTCGGGAAATTTTGCTGCAGAGTGCATTGGTTGGATGTCTGCCTCCACATCTTCTTCTTCCTCTACCTCAACAATTAGAGCTTGTAAGTCCTCCTCCTCTTCATTTGTCTCAATGGTGATAGCCTTGCCATTTTCCTCCATTTATAGCTTACCGAACCATAGATTCCTCAGGGACATGTAGACTAGTCCCATTGTCTACTTATATTTTTTTGGTCTCGGCATCTGAGGTGATTTCGGGATATTTGGCACAACCTCAGTATCTTCGGGAACATCATGTACCGTATGGGTTAGCATGGCCTCACCAGCAGTTCCTTCTTCAAAGCCCAAACCTCCCCTGGTATCCATCATCTTGTCTGCATTGTATGCGGTCTTTCGCGAACTTAGGGGCTCAAATATCACTCAGTGCTCAACACTCTGTGCTCTATTCAACCACTCAAGTCTCAAGTGAACAAGTGTTGTCTCGTGGCTAGCCCCTAGAGTTTTATAGTGCCTTTTGAATTCAAATTCGACCGTTCCTCCCAATTCTGGGCCATCAATGCTTTCTTGGCGGTAGATTTTCCAAAATCTTGCCCATAAATGTTGTCTTAAATGTCTGCCGCCCACTCCATTTGGCCTCAAACCATACATCCCATCATGGATAGTGACAACAACGGTCACTTCCCAGTCTACCCGCGCGATAGCACAACCCTTTGTGCGTGGGCGCGAACCTTGTGACATGTTGACTCTGCGCGCACCTCCCTTATCGCGCACCTCCCAAGCAGACTTTTTTTATCGATGAGACATGCTGGATTGATCTCATTTTCCAACCTCTTGACCTCTGCATCTATCAAAATTCTTTTCTTCCTTAGTCGTACCCAGTCCTCTTCGAGTTCGCGAAGTCTAAGGTTCCTCGCCGAATGGCTTCCTGAGGCTTTATGTGTTCTACCTCGTGCAAATTTGTAATTTCTTCATCTTGGGCTTCATGCACTATCACACCTGCTGGTGGTATTATGTGTGGACTCCTCTTTACATGCTCTTCAGAAATTACGGTCCCTACTCTATTCTGCAATCTTGGAATCGTTTCCGTAGTTAGGATTTTTCACATGGTCCTATAGGCCCATCGAACCACTAGTATGCGCAGGTCCCATTCAATGCCTCTCACCTGGTGAACCCTATTCAACACTTCGCACACCCTGTCGAATGCTTCTCTATGGATAGTCCTTGGCATGCTTCGCCTTTCCTATTGTTGCGTTTTGTTTCAATTCTCTATTCTGGGAGTGGTGTGCGCTTGTGCGGGCTGCATGTCATATGTCTGTACCCATCGGGAAAGGTGGGCGTGCAAGTTGTTCTGCCCCTGGTAACTGGCTCTCATCCTTAGCTGGGGTTTTCCAAATCGTAGGTGCATCATCCTCTTGCATGCATGCCAGTCCTCAAAACTTCTTTGATGTGTACCCCACCATCTTATGGGCATCACGAGTTGTGCCCATTTCAGAGCATCGAACCGCTACTGTTCTGGTACTACGCTTTCAAATTTGTTCAAGAATTCATCCACCTCTATCAACTCATCATACATAGGCAGATCCATTACCTCTGTTTTCATGCAACGTAGTGATCTAACCATCATGTTGCAATTAAGTGTTGTTACTTCGTGCAGCCGATTCTGCCAACACTCTATTTCTTCATCTGAATCCGAAGTGCAAAAGCTTTCGCGCTCCCATGAAATCCTACCATTTGCAGTCAGGTTTACCCAATCTTGTTCACGCATGATTATCTTGTAGATGCAATCGAGATCATCATCACTATCATCGTCTCACACCCGTTCAATGTATCATGCTCCTTCGGCTGGATCTAGTGGGACTACTACGCGTAGTGACTTTTTCTCAAAAATCATTTTGCACTTTTTTAGGTTTATGACTCCATTCATATCAGTGGCCCAATCTATTCCTAGTAGCACGGGATAGGGATTGCTTTCATCGATAATCTCTATCACTTCAAAATCCGCCTGCGTGCTCGCACCTTCAATATCCACCGTTACCCCTTGCAATTCTCCCATGGGCAAGATCTTCTATTGGTTCGCCACTCACAACTAAATAGGAGACCATTGTAATGTGAGTCTGCCCATGTGTTCCCATGTTTGTTTTGGAAGTACATTCACGTCCGATCTGAGATCCAGGATTACCTGATCCATTTCATATTCGCTGATTTGAACAGTCAACCTCATTTCCCTTCCTATGCGCAATGCATGCTTTCCAAGTTTCCAGGCCACGTGCGGTTCTCCTAACCCCTCGCACCTAGTGATAAGTTCCTGTAGTCCTTTTACTTCGTTTCTTTCGTGTAGTAGTTTCATGCATGTCTCAAGAAAGGTAGTGAGCATTGAAGGATCCATCCCTGGTTCTAGTTGATCCTTACTACCTGAAGTGGAGGCCTCCGTGAAGCTCTTCTTAGCTTCCATGAATGTCTCCTTCGCGCGTTCTAAATCAAATTCAGGTTCCTTTGTAGGAGCCTTGTGAACCCACGCACTTTCTTCTGACTGCTTACCTTTATCATCGCCAGTGGTCATACCGCTCCTGAGCATCATGTTTACATTCGGGTCTTCTTCGTGCGACTCAGACCTCATCATCTGCAAATTCTGAGTCAGAGGAGGCTAGAGTACCCATTTTTCGCACAACCTCGCTATCAATGTAGGGTAGTCTTCTGCCTCATGATCAAACTGAGTATAGTACAAACATGATGTCCTTGTCGGGTTTGTACAATCGTGGGCATAGTGCCCTGGCCCTCCGCAATTGTAACAAATTAGTTGTCCGTGACCCCTTCTTGGTCCCATTCCACCTCAACCTCGTCCGCGCCCCTAAAATCTAGTGCACGCCATTCCTACATTTGGGTCGAGGGCTCACATTTCAGTCTGCATCCTGTAGGTAGGAGTCTGATCCATCATTAGTTCATAGCTTCTGTAGATGCTTTCATCATGGCCTACCAACCTGTAGAAATTACAAAACAATTGCTGGGATGTCTGCTATACTTCTGTAATAGATGATAATTATCCGTAGTTTGTTTTACTCCTATCTGATAGATTGCGCACCATAGGGCGGGCACCGTTCTTGGTCCTGCTTGTGCCTCAGGTTTTAGTAGCATCGACCCTCCCCCCGCAAAGTAGTTCATGAATACTGGACAATGGTCCTTGTCATGCCCTTGGCCTTTGAATTTTATGCACCATACCTCCTCATGCGCCTCTGGCTAAGGTGTCCTGTCCTGTTTCAAGCTTTGCATCTCTAGACACAGATTTTGCAGTTGCGCATGGATTTGTTGGATTCCTAGACTAGGGTCTTGTATAGGGGTCTCATGCAATCTCATTTCCATCTCCAAAGCTTCGGCCTAGGTGGAAATTTTTTGCTGTGATAATGCCTTCCTTAAATGTGGTGTTAGTGACCTACAAACCATGTGCGGTGCTGTCCATCTGTCAAAGTCATGTTGGCTTCACGAATCATACTCTTCAGTCTTTGGTCCAGATCCCAAGGGGTCTCACCTGGGAGCATCGCGATCTCCTTAAACCCAATAATTGATTGTGTCTCTGACTTTGGCCTGCTAAATTCCCTGTTCAGCGCGGTCTGGATTTCTGCGATTCCTGCATTTGGATGGTCATTAGAATGCTTAATGTACCATGTTAATGCGTGATCCTGCAACACACTTACTAGTGTACCCTTCTTGATATTGTCATCCACAACTCCCTGTGCTTCCCAAACCGCCCTTACTACGAACCATAATTGGTCTGGATCTTCATTCCCTACTCCTCTGAATATTGGTAGTTTGATCACACTTGCCATACTGAACTGCGGAGGTGGGGTGGGTGGAGATGGAGGTGTGGATGGTGAGACAGGTGGCGGTGTAGGTGGAGGTGGTAAACATGGAATTCGCTGCCTTATTAGACTGACCGCGCTTCTCAGAGAAACTTTCGCTAGCTCTTCCTTGCTTTCCCACAATGATGAAATTAAGGGATTGGTTTCTAATTCTTCACTACCTCTGCTTCTGTAGATCTTTCCACTTCGCATAGTCCCAAACATTAATTTATTCGCATAACCCTCTTTTCACCCGATAGCATCTTAATCCAAGTGTTCAAAGATTTAATATACTTACCTCGTGGTCCTTTGAGGAAGCGTCGTTTCGCCTCACTATAGCTGATGGTTGTATCTACCATGAACTCAGTGATAAATCCTCCTATAATTGGATTGAGCCAATGGTCCATAGCTTGTGCGATCTTATCTCCTGATGCTTCTGGTCTGTGCACTAATTCTAGAGTCCACACGATTGGTTTGTTGAGCCTACACCTTCCCTGACTGTCTTCTAGCTTTGCGATCCACTCATATAGCTCAAAAGGAAAGGATGTAAAGAAAATTTCGTGGATTTTCATATATAAGTAGCGCTCCAGCCACTGTTCCTTAGATACTCGTAGATTCAGGTTTTCCTGCACCGCAAACTCATGAATCTTCTTGTACAACCACACTTCAATTTCTTTCTTTGTTGGATTCCAGTGACATGACATTAGACATCCCTTATGCAGATCACGGTCCTGGCAACAGAACCATTTTTTGGCTTGTATGGGCCTCACCCAGGTTTAGAGATGATTTAGCCAAACAAATCCTAGTACTACTGGCCCTTTCGGCAACAGTCCGCGGAGTGTGGACTGAGGTCTCACCTGAAGTAGTATGGGAGGGTGCTAGAACTAGGTTTCTGCACCCTAGAGATGTTTGATTGTTTTTCGGTGGTCCGTGGTTTGACCTTGTGCGCACGTTACTACGCGCACCTACCAGTACCTCGGAGCCTACAATGCTGCCTTCACGCGGCCCTGTTCGAGGCACGATCCATGTTATTACCCAAGTTCCTTACTATTAAGCTGATATTATCTGATTACAAAACTTATGTGTATGATCCCAATTATACTTAACAATGTTCAGTATTCATATAAGTGTGCGTGATAAAAAAAACAGTATAAATGCATAGAAAGTAGTACAAAAGCAGATACACAATATTTGGAATCAAAATTCTCTTTATTATTCTTCTTCTTGGGTCACAGACTCAACTTCACCCTATGCACTCAGCTGCAGGGGTCTGCGCACTTAGCTATGGACTCTATTAGGCCTTTGCGCACTCAGCTGCAAAGCCTCTTCCTACTACTACGACCCAAGGCACTTAGACTTCTTCTCTATTTGCTACTAGATCATTACATCAATCCATCGATTCCTCTATCTCTCCCCTTCTCTTTACAACTTAGAGCCTCGCTCTATTCATACAATCCCATGGTCCACGGACCATGGGTAGGCCGACCTTACATTACAAAACTTAGGGTGGACAACCCTATGACTCAACATACATTTTGCTCTCTACGCCCGCAATTCGCGGAGTCTTACAACATTAATTGACCAAAACTTGGGCTTTGAGCCCCAAAACATGCTATGGGGGGGTTCCATTCCCAACGCATGCATCTTGGTCTCAGTGGTTAATCCATTCATTAATCTAATTAATGGACTGAATACGTGTTTATTTTCGATTTGTTCTCTCTCTCACAAAGTTGATATGTATTATGCCATGACCAATTTATGATATGTGTTTATTGAAACAAACCACATTGATATGCTGGATCAGACTTTCTGCTTCCAAGATTTCCAAAAGGATTCTTCTCATGTCAAAGTTTCGGGGCCCAGAAACTCTCGTATATACTTAATCAATATGTCACATTTTCCTTTGATTAATGTTTAAAACCTATCCACACATCTTGGTGTCGAGACCTCTTCTATTCAATAATCTAACTAATGACCCGACTATGTGCATTTATTATCACTTTATTCTCTCTTGGATGAGAATCTCTCTCATTGTCTTTGTCATTGGCAGCCCCGCGATCTCTATTACGTGTCATGAATCTGATTTATTGCTCCCTCTGCTTAGTTGATCGATGGGCGTGTACTCTATTTAGCCTCTTCACCTCACACTGTTCTGCTTCTTTTTTCAATTGTAGTTTTTGTTGCTATTTGTTATAGACATTTTTGGGCACTGCAACCCCAAGCATAAATGTCCATAAACCAAGGGTTCCTAAGTCCCTAAAGGTGTTGTTCCAACCCATAAAAGAACAAGGTCAACTAATTACAGCATCTCCCAGAAGTTCTCCATGAAAAACTACTCAGAACTGGTCAAAACTGGACCATTTCACCTGCTCCATAGTCAAAGTGTGTTGCATCCCACTTGAATACACACAGTAGGTGCGATGCATGTTGAAAAGCCCTTCTATGCAGTGCGATGGACGAGAGTCGACAAATGGCAGGGTCAATCCGTAAGGTGGAGAAGCATGGAATCGTCCAGAAACTTCTCCTGTGACACTTGCCTCTCTGCATTCGACCAGGGATGAGTAAGAGATCATCAATTTCCAAGTGGAATCAAGAACTATTAGAGAGAGGACACTAATCAAATCTCAAAAGCTGACTCATTCCCCTTGCAAACATCTATATATGGATCCCTCATCCCAGAGATCCAGAGGCCGGAATTTTGTATCTTGTAAGGAACTGCTGCTGGTTTCTTGGTGCAATATCATAGTGTTGGGTGATCTAAGCTTTTCATGAGGTGAAGAAGGGCTTTCTTGCTGAGAGGATGATGCTGGGTCAGAACAATTGGTTGTAATCCTCTTTGCTCTTTCTTGATTATCAATAAAGATATTCAAGTTTTCCTCCACATTCTTGTATGATTGATGATTTATGAATTTGTGTGGTCAATATACATCTGGTCCTATATTGTTTATGATAATAGATCTATGTTCTTGGATAGTGTTATGCTGCTTTGATTCTACAGTTACTCTTTCAAGCTGGGTAGACAAGGAAGCGAGTGGCAAAGACCTATAAGAAGAGAGAGGAAACGAGCAAGGAACCAAGCGCAAGAATGGGGTTGGTCTCCTTATTCTTCTCTCATCTATTTCTCATAAAGCAAAACGAAAGTAGTTTTTAGTTTGTTTGTTTCTAAGGTAGCCACCATCCTTAGTGGGACTAGTAGCTCTACATAGACACTAGTTTTCCCGATAACAAAATGGCGACTCCACTGGGGAACGAATAGATTGTTTGTTTATCTACATTTGTTTACTTTATAAACTTACAGACGTAGCCTAAAGTCAAGCCAACTAGCCTTTGAACTGCATTCGCTATGCAAGTGCAAAGTAGATCAACGCTGCTTCAGTCTATCTCCTGGTTTTGTTTATGAATTAAACGATTGATTTACAAGCTATCTAATTGCCCTCGTGGTGGCTCTAGTAACCTCTTTAGATCTACCCCTGTGATTGATTTACTGATTACCACTTGCTCGGCCTAAATCCCTGAACTGAACTGCAAACTGTGACACGAAACCCAATCAAAGTCTCATCCCTGGTCCAGCGCATTGTCTGTTCTGTGAACTCCAAATGCATCACACTTCTCGAGTGTAGTAGGTGCGTTGCATTTCAGTTTCAATGTGTTACAGGTGCGCTGATCAGACAAGGCCTTGTTCCTAAATTTTGGTTTCTGTGTTCGCTCTTTTTAGCTCTATTCAGGAGTTTTTCTGCCTGTAGTCAGTACACCTCTGTTGAAACCCCTTTCCTTACTGTTATTCCACCTCCATTGTGCAAAGAACTGTAAATTTTTTAATGTATTTTTGAGTCATTTTCAGTTCTCCTTTACAAAGAAGTAGTGTAATTGTACTATCGTTTCTTGATTTGAAAGTGTCGCAAGTGTCGTTTTCAGTCGTAGAAGAGAATCTGATTGTTCTTGATAGTCGATTACACTGTTACTCTTGTATTTGATTTGAATTACTAGTTTTTCAAGTGTCGAAAGAAAGTTTTCAATTCCAAATAACAAAGTGCCGTCATTGTCCTCATTTTGTTTTGAAAAGAAACTTGTTAGTAATTGTCGCTTTGAAAAATGATTCAGATTTGCGCTTAGCTTTCTTTTTATCATTCACACATTAAGAAGGTTGAAAAAAAATACATGCATGTGCATTTTCATTTAGACTGTTTGTTGGTTTGATTTAGGAAAGTGCATATAGTGTGTGCTCTCTGCTCTTTGTTGAAAGAACGCCATCTCTCTTTCCTTAGTAGCTAGGATTTTCATTGCAAAAAGAAGATTAAACGACTATTTATCATCTTAGATTGCATTTTAGGAATTTTACATCTACATCACGCGGTGAACCTGAAAGGAAAATTTCTTAAGCAAGATCAACCATAAAATAAATTTAATGAATCTAAAAACACTTTGGAACCTAACGCACAACATCTAGAAGTCTAGGCTAGAGACGTATTCCGGCGTCGTAAAGCCTGGTAACTGTTGTTTTCACTGTTGGTTGGTGATTCCTCCACTTTGAGATGATAAGTGCCAGTACGGACTTGTGCTCCCACGTACTATCGAGTATATTTTGGGAGACCACAATAGGCTTTATCCTTTATCCATAGGAAGCCGTGTCTGCCGCCCTATCGATCGCAATGCACTAAACATAGCATTCGGGATGATTGACTGCCATACCGTAAAAAGTATTTTGTAGTTTTGCGATTGGTTTGGTAATCCCTTTGTCTAGATTTCTAGAGTAGTCCCTTTCATTCCTTTTCAGACTCCTTAACGGAAAAGGTCCATCTGAGCACTTGTCACTTCAGGCTCATTAAAAATCGAAGGCGACTAGAGTCATCTTTTGTTTTTTCTCGACTCTTTAAAACTAAAAAAACAAGTTGTGTCAAAGCGTCTAAAATTTATTTTAAACAGAATAAACATCACCTTTCCTACGTTGGTCTTAGGTTAAGAAAAATGGAATCCACCAACCAAGGAGTTCCCCTTGGAGGAAATCCTAGTACCTTCTCCTCTTAGGGAGATGTTGGTGCACCCCATATGGCCACATTGTCTCTTCCAGGATTGACGATCGGTTTGCCCGTATGGCTCTTCTCAACTTCTATCGTTCAGAATACCATGATTCCTGAACAGTCGAGTCAACAACTAAACGATACCATAGTTACCCCCCAACCCTCTACTTCATCCAATTCTTCCTCTCCTCCTTCCTCTTCACTTGATGAAGCTGGTAAAGCCCAAAATCAAGTAACTGAGAAGAAGAAGGAAAAGAAGAAGAAAGAGAAGAAGAAGAAGGAGCCAAAGGCGAAAAAGGGCAACCAAGCATCGTCTAGCGAAAATCCACACACTGCACCGACCAGGACTAAATCACCATGTGTCATTTGCAAAGGAGACCACTATCATCGAGATTGTCCTTGCATCCCTCGAATCTTAAGGGACTGGTCTCCTCGTTTGCACAATCCGGTGTCATCAACCTCTGACGATCATGTTGAGCATACACCGTCAACTAGTGAAAGTGAAGCCCCTGGACAAAAAGGAAAATATAAATTTCCTTGTAAATTGTGTGAAGACGATCACGCAGTCCACCGTTGTCCCTTCTTAGACGAAGCTAAAAGAGGGTTTCACCATTACAGCTTCCTCTTGGATACAAGAAACTCTTGCCGAGTCTGTCACTAGTTGAAAATCCGTCTGACATGCCCTTGTGGTCGGCCGAAGCATCTATCATTGAAGATAAACCATCTGAATCCATACCAGACGAAAGTCAAAAGGTCGAGGCGGCAGTTGACCCGCTCATTCCTTCAGAGGATCAATCTTCAGATGATACAATCACCGAAGAGAACAAGAATGACACCATTCAAATTCTCTTCGTAAGCATAGACTCCGATGAACATGGGGGCAGTCTACCCATTCCTTTACCGCAGGAAGGAAGTTAGTCAGAGTCGTATCCGGCCGTCTATTCAGTCCCACCTCCAAGAAACTTGGTTGTTTCCTTTGACTGGAATCTACTAGGCAGAGCCCGTTTACCGGCTAGTGTACCGTTCCGAATCATTGCTCAAATGTATAGAATGGTCATGGCCGGTACCATCATAGATGAAGGGGCTTCTGTGAGTATCCTTTCCTCAACTGCTTGGAAAGCGCTTGGTTCACCATCTCTTTTGCCTGAGATGAGAAATCTAACAGGCTTTGACAAAGGAACCAATCGACCATTAGGGATCCTTCCCGATGTGCCGATAAAATTGAGAAGGAAAACCGTTCACATGAACGTAATGGTAGTCCAAGGACCCCTGGATTATAATCTACTCCTTGGACAAGACTATATTTATTGCATGGGAGCCATTGTCTCCTCACTCTTTAGAGTAATGTGTTTTCCACACGAAGGAAGAGTGGTCAAGCTCGTAGACCAACTTTCATTCCCCGATTCACACATAGCAAATAGTCATATACCAACCCTGAATGGTCTTTTCACACAAGGAATGTCTCATCAATCCCCAGTCTGTCCTCCTGATGAGCGCGAGTGATTTGGAGGGCATGATTGAAACCCAGGGGGCATGCACCCTGGCCTGTTTCGACAGGAAAACCTTGGGTATAGGGTGGGTTTCCGCGAAGAGTATATGACTGGCCTGACACACTCATCCATTTTGGAAAATGGGATTAGACCGGAATAAGATACCTCTGTTAAGGTAGGCCCTTCCCGATAAAACAAATGTTTTGTCTGCAAATTGAGGGGTAACCTGAAAAGGTAGGCCTTTCCCGATAAAACAAATGTTTTGTCTGCAAATTGAGGGGTAACCTGGAAACTCTACTTCGCTATACCTGGGGGCATGCAAACCTTTTGGCGTGCAAGCAAAGAGCGACCATTTATTTTTTAAATTTATAGGTCCTCTAACCCTTTAAACTCATAGGATTGGTCGTTTCCTAACTTGCATAAAGAAAGGATGCAGGGCAAAGCTTTGAAATAATGCCGTTTTTATATATGAGACATCCTTATTATGCGACTGGATTAATCGAGCAGTTTTAACGCGGAATTCAAGCTCGTTAAAAAATAAACATAAGCAATGAGAAAGTGTTTCCCCCAGCGTTTAAGCTCATTAAAAAATGAACCAATTTCCGGTAAATAACCATCGTGAATGTATTACTTCAGCCTTTGAAGCCTTGGTCGTGTTCTCATCATCACCTCCACTCTGTATTGGCCGATCATTCACCTCCACTTGATTGTTTACCCCTTTTGAGGAACAGCCGTGATGAGTGATCTTGCTAGCCATCCTTGTGACACTGCCATGATTGGAAAATTCCAAACCTTACCTGGAATCATCTGCTACCCGAATCTATCACTTGTTCCTCAAAAACGAGTCTCCTTTAAGCTCTTTTCAACTGACTAGTAAAATATGAAAAGATTGCCGAGCCATTGGCCTCTCCAGCTCGTTAAAGTGACCGGAAGTGCTATCCCTCCTTTAGATATTAATCTTTTTGGACTTGAGGGATTATTATACAAAACGATCGAGCGCTTGTTTTGTTCGGCTTGTTAAAATTACAGAAAATTCATCCCTTTTGTATTATTTTATACTTTTTCGAACTTAAGGGATTAGATGACGAAAAAGGATTTTTGGAGTTTCCTTTACGTCCCTTTTTAGACTCTCTAAAATTGAAAAGGACCGAGTTATTTTTGTCGTTAAACTCGTTATAACCTAATAGCGACAAACTTGTCCATAACAGACAAGGACGAGTTTCACTATCGCCAGGCTCGTTAAAACATAGCGATGGGTTTGCCCGAAGGGAAAATTATAGAACAAGCATATGTTATCCTACTCAATCTTGACAAAAATAAAGAGGTACTGGTCAGCAATTACTGGGGAAAAATTGGGAAGAAAACTTGAAGAAACTTTGTTGGTAGCAAGTCGCTCTTGAACATGACACTTTCACTCCGCATCCGAGTCGGGTTGGGTTGTTCCATTCACTGGTCACATCACCATGGTTCCATCACACCATCCACATTTGGGGTTAATGCTACCAATCCATCATGTCAGTGTCACTGATATGTTCAAGAGAATTCGCTCAGAGAATTCACCTGTGTCTCACCCACTATAATACATTTTCGCTCCATTCTTTCATAACCGCCACCCTGAACCTTATATCACCAGATCGTTTTTCACCTCAATTAAAATCATTTGCTCCATTCCGTGTCATTGATGTGGGATTCACTAAGGCCCTCCTATGACGGATCGCTTCTTGTCGACATCAACTCATTATCCAAGAAGTCGATCTAGGAACAACCCTTTCAGTACTTTGAAGCTTACATGCCTCAATGGCAAGTTTCTCACTTCCGGCGACAAGTTTACATCAATGGCCTTCGATCGAAAGATTTTGCGTGGTGTTCGACGCCAAGTCCCTTATTCACACCACGTGAATTGTACTACAGTACCTTGAGGGTCATTATCATTATCGGTGATTCCTCTCGTGCCTGTTAACATCTTACATCATTGGCTGGTAATCAGGCGATGTCTGTCCATGTTCGACTCCAGAACATCTCTCACATGGATCGACTTGTACTTTGAGTGAAGATAGAACGAGATTGAAGACCCCAGATCTAGTTTCATCCATCCGGGCTGCGATATATATTCAGGAAAATAAAGACATCAAATGTACATAATTGTTGCACAGATAATCATCCAATATAAGGGATGATGGCTCTACTAGAATCATCAGTCTACACTCAGACGATTGTTTGTCCTATGTACATGAAAATGAATTTATAAAGCTGAGCATGGGAATGCCTGTCTCAGCTAGATCATGAAAATATTATGAAGATAATGTATTGTATTGTATCTTATTACAGGTTGCCTTCCAGCTCGAAAAAACTTCGGATCCTCATGATAAAGAATTTCACCCGACATCAAAAGATTAACGACCTCATGCTTCAGGGGGCAACTGTTATAGACATTTTTGGGCACTGCAACCCCAAGCATAAATGTCCATAAACCAAGGGCTCCTAAGTCCCTAAAGGTGTTGTTCCAACCCCTAAAAGAACAAGGTCAACTGATTACAACATCTCCCAGAAGTTCTCCATGAAAAACTACTCAGAACTGGTCAAAACTGGACCATTTCACCTGCTCCATAGTCAAAGTGCGTTGCATCCCACCTGAATACACACAGTAGGTGCGATGCATGTTGAAAAGCCCTTCTATGGGGTGTGATTGGCAAGAGTGGACAAATGGAAGGGTCAATCCGTAAGGTGGAGAAGCATGGAATCTTCCAGAAACTTCTCCTGTGACAATTGCCTCTCTGCATTCGACCAGATATGAGTAAGATATCATCAATCTCCAAGTGGAATCAAGAACTATTAGAGAGAGGACACTAATCAAATCTCAAAAGCTAACTAATTCCCCTTGCAAACATCTATATATGGATCCCTCATCCCAGAGATCCAGAGGCTGGAATTTTGTATCTTGTAAGGAAGTGCTGCTGGTTTCTTGGTGCAATATCATAGTGTTGGGTGATCTAAGCTTTTCATGAGGTGAAGAAGGGCTTTCTTGCTGAGAGGATGATGTTGGGTCAGAACAATTGGTTGTAATCCTCTTTGCTCTTTCTTGATTATAAATAAAGCTATTCAAGTTTTCCTCCACATTCTTGTATGATTGATGATTTATGCATTTGTGTGGTCAATATACATCTGGTCCTATATTGTTTATGATAATAGATCTATGTTCTTGGATAGTGTTATGATGCTTTGATTCTATAGTTACTCTTTGAAGTTGGGTAGACAAGGAAGCGAGTGGCAAAGACCTATCAGAAGAGAGAGGAAACAAGCAAGGAACCAAGTGCAAGACAGAGGTTGGTCTCCTTATTCTTCTCTCATCTATTTCTCATAAAGGAAAACGAAAGTAGTTTTTAGTTTGTTTGTTTCTAAGGTAGCTACCAGCCTTAGTGGGACTAGCAGCTCTGCATAGACACTAGTTTTCCCGATAACACTATTACCGTGCTATTTCTAGACTCTTGCTATTTCTCTTGCTGTTGCTACTGCACGTCGTGCTACTTCCTTGAACTGGATAACTATCCTATAATTTCATTCACAAGTAGGTGAGAATTGAAAATGTGCTAACCATATCACTTTGTACACTCAAATGGAAAGTATCAATGTTTTCATACTGCATATATAGCTTAAAATAATATCTACATTGTCACGAGCTACAAAACACTCGCCTGTAGATTTTTTGAAACATCATATATAGAGAGCCAACTTTCTATGCTTAGACATTTCAAACTTGCTTCTCTGTTACCTTTCACTATTGGAAGCAATCTAGATTGTGGATCATTATTCTTTCATTTGTGCTCATTGCTTTATTTTTGTTTCTTTTCCAGTGTTGACAACATTTCACGCGCTTTCACCTTATTGGACACCTCCTTTGCTCCTCATCATGGAAGTTACCTTGACAGCAAATGCCATCACTTTGTTGCTGGCTGGCTCTACAGGGATCCAACCATCGCTCCAAATAGTTGAACTCGTCCTTATTTCTTCCACAAAGACAACATCCCAATGCTACCAAATTTCCCTCTCCGACGACACCTCTCAACACAGAACTTTGCTTCTGTTCTACTTACAATGTCCATGTCGTCTCTAGTGCCCTCCAATTGGTGTCGGTTGTCATTCTCAAAGAATTCACTTACACTTTTTTACAAAACTATGTGTATGTTCACTCTTCACCATATCCATCATGTTTTTCTGTTCCTTCCCTCTTTGTGCCACTGTCACTCCGACTAATGTCGTGTTTCTTTTCTCTTTCTTTCCTTCTTTTCAGGACTCTCCAAGTTATTGAACTCAAAGTTCTTGAACGTCATGCACCTTTGATTGGGGACTCAACCCTTCTTCAAATTGTACAATCGTCCACATACCAACCAGGCTCTTCAACGTCACACAGCCCCACCTCATATACTGCTCCTTTGACATAGGCTTCTCCTTCATCATCAACTCAGTTGTCCTCTACTCTGCCTATTTCCATTCCATTCATGGCACTAAGCCCCTACTGTAAACAATGGTCAATCTAGGGTAGGGTCCTTGGAAAAACAACCATTCACTCATACAACAATGCTCGAGCCTCTAGAAAGGTCTTTGGATTTGACCTCATTGATTCTTCCAATGATGCAATCCATCTTTCTACCTTCGGTGATCTGGCAGATTCCTTGCATGACCTTTTCCAAATTGGGCAGATTTACATGGTTTCAAATGACACAGTGAAACCAACAAACAAAAATTACAACCATCTCAATAGAAAATGGGAAGTCTCACTCTCTGCAACTTCCACTGTTGAACCTTCCCTAGATGATGTTATGACAATTCCTTTCCACCATTTCCATTTTAAATATATAGATGAAATCAGATTTGCAAACCTCGTCTCAATTGTTGACATCATTGGCATTGTCAGGTCCACTTCTCCAACTTCCACCATTCGTCGAAGAGATGGTTCTGAAACACCTAGAAAAGATATCAACTTGGAATACATGTCTGGGTATAGTATCGACATCACCCTATGGGGGGGCATTGTGACACTGTAGGCAAACAACTTATTGAACTTTCCTATTTGGGTGCTTCGACCGTGCTTGAAATCAAAGGCAGTCACATAACCAAATTTAATGGAAGAACCATCGAGACTATCTCAACCACCAACCTCGTGCTAGATACCAAAATTCCAGAGACTGAGAAACTCCAGTCATGGTTTGATCAAAGATGCCGCTTGGCCTCTTCACCATCATTAAGTAGAAAATTCTTGGAGTCTTCCAAGCGATTCCACCCACAACGTATAATTGTCGACCTCATAGGCACATCTTGTCGGAAAAGCAACATGGTTCTCTATTCGTGGAACCATCAACTCTATTGACATGCAATATTTCTACTTGCTTCCATGCCCTCTCTCATCTGATGACATGCAATGCATGAAAAAAGTTATCAACCAAATGGAATGTGGCATTGCACAAAATGTGGTGGGGACTTCCCAGAATGTCAATATCGTTATGTGCTGAAATTCGAAATGCATGACCACACATGCCTACTGGAAAATGTTAATGTTTTTGCTAATGCTACAACTGAAATCATGGGTGTCCAAGCAAAAGACTTGTTCATACTCTCCACTGATCCTGATGCTATCCACGAGCTTCGTACAAGGGTTTCACACTATCCTTTCCTCTTCACACTGTCTGTGAAAACAAATAGATTCAATGGTGTCAACTATTTTAATTTTGTGATAATCAATTCAAAGGAAATCAACTATGGATCTGCATGTTCCGTTCTCCTCCAAGATATCGAAATAATTTCTACTACTTTAGTTTTTTTCCACCTTTGAAACTCATTTTCTTTTCCCCATGCCACGCTGAAGTGTAAATAAAAACTTCTATATGACTTTCCATTCATTGTCGTTTCGTCCCCTGCTGCCCTCTTCTTCTTTTCACTTCATCATCATACTTCTCTCTTTTATGTATATACACCTATGTTACCTATTGTAGCTTCCACCTTTGCATAATTCTCCATATTTTACCTTTACATGGAGTATATATGTTTTTTTATTCTTCCTTCTAAACAAAATAGAATGCTTTCATCCTTTTAAAGCATTCTTTGTGAAATTAAATACAAAAACTAGATTTTTATAAATGATTGTTGTTTCCTTACCTTAAATCTATTTGTTAAATCAATGATAAAGAGTTATCGGTCACCAAAAAAAATACTTCGCTGAAATAAGATTGATTTCAAAAAAAAATTTTCATTGGCATGAAGTTAGTACTTAATGTCAAAGAAACATAAAATCTATTATAAAAAGGTTTGTTCAACCAATTAACTGCAATGACTTTATCAAAAAACACATCTACATTATAAGCTAAAAGGAACTATTTCGAAAATATAACCAATAATGAAGTTCTTGGTTTGTGGGGCTATGTACTTTATCTTTGCGCTAAAGATTACTATTTCTCATTTCCTATATTCACAAATACTTGTGTCCCCATATTTGTATCAGGATGGACATGCCAACATCTTCTGCAAACCCCTCAAGAAATGTTCGCAAGGGACTCCTTTATTCATAGAATAAAGACGTCTCTAACAAACGAAGATGACTCAAATATAAATATGATTAAATCACCCGAACGTTTCCAGGTATACCCCCGTGTAATGTTTCTCTTCCTCAACATCTCTAAACTTCACTTGGAAACCCATGTTCTTCAACATTCCCTGCTCTGACTGTACCTACCCTTCAACTTTCTCCATTCACTGGCATTTCTTCCCCATATACATCGCACATGCACCGTCGACTCATCCTCCTTCACTCTCCCATCCCAATATTTTGATCAACCCTGTCCTTAACCATGCACACCACTGATTTCGTGAAAGGATAGACGACCTCTCTCCCTTACATGTCTACTCCATATGCAAAGAATCATACCCTAATATGAAAACAAAATTATTACATGGTGAGCTTTGTTTCTCCCGATGTACAACTATAAAATCACCCACGCTTCTCGATTGCAAACAACATGGACCCTGACAACCAACTGTTTGTCCTTGCTACTCTAACATAAATAGAGGAAATGCCCATATAACGTGTTAGCTCAATCTTGCAAGTCACCCATGCATGATGTGGGAAATACAAATACATTGGTCATACTATTTGTTTCCCCCAAGACATCACTATGATTGCCAACATTTTTCCATGCTTGGTTTTCGAATTGGACATCGTCATTGTTACTAGACATGGCTCTGACCGCAAAACATATGATTTCATTGTTAGCAGGACACATGTTCTTGCAGCTTTAGAGTACAAACTAGCCCATGATCCCTACTACAAGGATGTCCATCTGGACCAAGCTACAATATCTACCTTGCCGACTCACCCTACCAATATGTCTTCTCTCGTCCGTCGCATTACCCCTCCTCTCCTGAACCATGACTTGCCTTCCCTACTTTTGATGATAACATTCCTGCACAACCCACCCCAAAAAACCTCCAACCATCCTCTTTTGTATCAGCACTCCCAAATTCCCATACTGAGCTTGAAGAAATATCCAACTACCTGCACTCTCCCCATCCTAATTCCACTACTTCACTTTCGTGGCCCTCTGTTTCCCGCTCCGCTATCAATGAATATACCACAAAAGGCCTATTTTCTATGGCATTCCCCACACTCTTCCCCATAGGGGTTGCCATGATTGGTCAACCACATCTTAGAAAAGTTGAAATGCAAGAATATGTTGTTCACCTTATACGCTACTATGATAACCACTTTTCCCAACATCCAAGATTCCAATATTACTTGTACAATCTTATGTTGTGGAATCATAGTCAAGCAACTGCTGTTGTTTTCATGAAAATAAACCTTGAAGAACACTTTCCAATGACTGTTGCAGACCTTCATGCACGACTCAATGACATGCCTAATTCCATGCTTCCTAACCAGATTATATGCTTCGGGTTAGGCCATAGAGGGACATGCTCATTCTGGAACAAATGTATAGGTGAACTCACTAATATGAGCATACAAATAGGTAGCCCTCATTTCTTCTTCACCCTTAGTGCAGATGAAACCAAATGGCATGACATGCACATGGTCATGCCTGACAACCCCCTCAGATTCATCAGAGTTGTCTCGATGGAAATTCAACAATATAATCAACAATCCACATCTTGCAGCACAGTACATTCATTGTCGATTCACAATCTTCCTCGAAGAGGTCTTGAAAAAAGGTTTCCATGCCTAACCATCCTTCTCCTTTTTTGTTTTTTTTCCTAGATGTACACTCGCCTCACAAAATTTCCTTTCTCATCTTTGCAGGTATGAGTGGAAACATAGGGGCTTTGCACACATACATTGTTTCCTTTGGATAGAAAATACACCTGATATGGACAACCTCGATTGGGATGACCAAGGCACGGTGGATAGAGAGAAGTCATATTTCGATGAACACATTTCTGCTTGGAATCCTCGACCTGCTAAACAACCTACACCTTATGTACACATCTCTACAAAGCATGACCCATGCATCCTCCCATCACCATTGATATTTGCATCCTCTCGCCTTCCGGACTACAAGGATCTTCTTAATTGCATTCAACGACATACAAAATGCCACCCCTTTTCATGTCATCGAAAAAAGGTCCCACTTTTTTTTGCCGCTATGGAGTTCCATGGGATTTGAATGCCACCTCCTCTTTGATGATTGATGATAGTTGACGAAAGAAATATGTCTCCAATCATATGATGAAAAGTTAAATGTGAACAACTATGGCATGCTATCCATATGGAGAGAGCATTGATTTCCAACCCATTTTGTCTCGACATGCTTCTCTTTGCTACATCACGAAATATGCAGCGAAGCTAGAGACAAAATAAAAAAATTATCGGCACATATTGTCACATGTATCACAAGCTATTTACCTTGAAGCACTTGTTGTTAGTGTTGTTCAAAAAGTTTTAACAGAAAAAGTTTCCGATAGGGACATCGACGCATAGGAAACATGCCACATGCCACAAAAACTACCCCTTTCACTTTCTAGCCACTCATTTGTTTCCCTCAATGTTTCTCGAACTATTTTTTGACGTGTTTCTCATGGTCTAGGTTCCCCCTTCCAAACACCTCCATTCATTGTAGCATATGTTATCTCAAAATCAGATCCTGATAGGCTGCTGGTCAGGTTGACTCTAAGTAACTATTTCAAACCGACTTTAGGCTGAGGCTTAGCCTCCTCAACCTGAGAGGGTTCTCTCTTGATGGATTAATGATTTTGATTAAAGATAAGATGGCTAACTCTTATAGAACAACTGTGAAAAATATGAATGGTGGAAACACATTAAACAACTATCCATTGGGCTTATGGAGTCAACAACACCTCAATATAACAATAAACTCAACCTTACATGGAAGTCAGGGCATTCAGCATTTAAACATTCAGAACATAAACTCATATGGGACCACACAGTTTATAAATGTATACAGGAAGTCAGAGCACATTCAGTGAATTCTGAGTGATTATACATCCATACCACTGTAAGAATTAAGAAAAGGACAACATCACATATTCTGAACATAAAAAATCCTTCATGAATCCTGAGAAGTAAAGTCAAGCATGTATTACTGAAAATGAGTCTTACATAGGCCAAATACAAGCTTTTCCATAGATTTTCCAACCCTTAATACATTATTTCTTCTCCCATATATAGAGTTCATGTAGATTCCTTCCTCCAGCATGAGGGGAATTCGAATTCCTCCTAATTTGACACCTATTGACACTTAAAACTAACTATTTAATACAAAGGACAACTAACTAGGAGTCCTAGACCTAATACAACTAGGAGTGTAACTCCTTATTATGATTACAACAACCTTATCTAAACATTTAAAACATTATTTGACACCTAAAGCTCCATGAAGTCGAATTTGATGGTGCTCATAACCTTCCAGCTGGCCCTTGATGACTCATCCTTTTGCTGTTCCTAGAAACTAGGAGACTGTCCCTTGCTCTGTTCTGGCTGAAAAATAGGTCTTGGGACAGAGCTCATAACTTCTCATAAAAAATTTATTTCGAAAAACGGAAGGAGGCTTTTGTGAACCAATCCGTGCTTAACAAAAACCTCTCTTGTTTTTTTGAAACACCTTTCCTACCGCCCAGAATGTGTCTTTGAAAAACCTGTGTCAAACAGAGAAATATGCCTGTGAAAAACTTGCACCTACAGCAGTTTCGTAGCGCAAGTTTTAGTCACCCGTTTCTCCCAGCTCATAATGGATTTGAAGAAAGTGGAAGAGGTTTTTGTACTTTAGTATCTTAGGAATTAAAACCTCTTTCAATTTTCATAGATGAGTTTTCAACTGCTCAAAAACTCTTCTAGAAGTTGACTGGTAAAAACAAGAAGACAGTTTGACTGATAAGTTGACTGATAAAGTTTGGAGTTCAAAAATGTCTCTCCTCTACTTGTTTTGCCCTTGCTAAATGTTTACACCCTTTAAATGATTCTTTGTAGAGGTTCTCCTTCAAGAAGATTTGCCTTTTTCTTTCAACATTGGTCCATGAAATCATAATGTGCTGCGTGCTACGAAACTGCTGTGTAATTACAAAAACACAGCTTTTTCTCAAAAATTATTCTTCTTGTGATTTCTTCACAACTTCGTCTTATGCCAATAGGCCACATATCTTTGACATAATTCATCCATAAACAGCTTCAAAAAGGTAATGTTCTAACCAAAATTATGTTAAGGCTCCAATCACTTACTGCTCGGTTCTTTTATGCTAAGACTATCCTCCTGGTTTTCTCAACTGAATTTGCAGGTCCTCAACTGTCTCTTCATCATCCCGATTTTAGTTCCTAATTTCCATTGATCATTCTGATATATTTTGCCTTCTTTATTGCAGGGACAATCCAAGTGAAATGTTGAGCATGGCTGTCAACTAGTTCATGTCTTGGAACTTTTACATCTTTCCAAATGACTTTTACTCTTTTGAAATTGGCTTCTGGTTACTCTTCTTTTCTTCAAACATGTCTATGAAATCCCTACAAGGAAACTTGAAGATAAACCTGCACTTTATTGGTTTGAACACTACCTTGCTTGAATTTGAAATTGATAACTGCCTCGCTTTAGATTTCAAAAAGTTCTGATGAGTGTCATCCTTAAGCTTGCCAATTGTCTTCTTATGCATGAAAGAAACACAGGAGAATAACCAAGACCAATTCTCCCTTACCTTACCCTTTTCCTTTGAAATCTTTTCAGTGATAACAGTGGCTCCACTTGGGATAGTGTGCCCTTGTGGTACACTAAGAACTCGCAGGTCCAGTGCCTTATCCATTTTATGAAAAACATAGATTTGCTTGACGAGCATTCCTTTCCAACTTCTTGGGCCTTCACCTCGGGCTTAAACTTGATGATCATTGTGAGAGAAAGAAATCTACCACTACTGAAAAAAAAATGCTCAGTCAACCTTGAGCTTATTTGCATTTACCTACCTACCTACCCTATCAGCTGCGAGCTCCACTTTAGGTCAAGCAACATGATATTTCCAATAAAGCCAGTCAATTGTCCTTTCTGATATTGGAGGCTCTTGACTGCATTCAACCTCAAAATAACCATGGTAGTGAGATGACCAAATCAACCTATAATGTATATGATCTTCATAATGCAAGTGAAATTGAAATACTGATGTGCAAAACTTTGCCATGTATTCATTTATAGGGTCAAAGAAAACATGGTTATTTTGATAATCATCATAACATTCTATCTTTTTAGACAACTGATCCTTAGCCACACAAAATTCCTTTGATGTGCTATCCAACTGCCTTTCTGCATGATTCCCATAGACAATGTAATTTTCCTCACTATTGTGATCATTCTTTGAAGTAAGCTGCTGCAAGGAATTGCAAAATTGAACAACCTTTTCCTCTGCCTGAGGGATATAAAAGCTATTTTCTAGTACTTCTTCTTGCTGTTTGCAATCAATTTCATATTCTTTATGATCAAAAGACTGACAAATCTGCTGCATCTTTTCATTCATATCAAAGGATGAAACATGGTTTTCACAAATAAACCCCTGCTGATCTTCATGCTGCGTTTCATGAGATGTTATACTTTCTTCTTGGTGTTGAAATGCATTGTTATGAAGAGCCTCTAATATTTCTTCATCCATAAATTCATCATCATCATAACAATCCTCCAAATATTGAATAAAACTCGTAGAATGTTTACAACAATCTTTGACCAGCAATAAGGAGGGATGACACTCTTTATACATCTCATAGAATTCATCATGAAAACTAGCTAGCGAATATATTGAACCATTTTCCAAACTTTTATACCAAGACCATGCTTTTCCTTCTAAAGTGGTCATAAACATCCTCATGAGACAATCTTCAGGGAAATGAACCTTAAGACTCCGTACATGCATATGAAACCTAACCAAATGAAGAGAAGCATTGTCTTTCTTTTCATCTTTGAATATCGGAAGATCCTCTAACCAATCAACCTTTGGCATAGGATTTGGAAAACCAGGGATATGAGACCGATTCATAGGAGCATACCTGGCATTCATTCTTGCAGTGGAATTCATCTTGAAACTTCATCAAGCTACTGATCTTCTAGCAATGGAGTCACCTTCCAATTTCTTATTCGATGTGTGGAGTCGCCAAGGTAGTTTTGCAGCCTCAAAAAGATGTTTGAGCTCCTGCTACCTTCAGAAGTTCAGTCTCTTAATTTCGGGAATGAATAGACTTCAGGCTCCCGGCAGACGCACCAAAATGTTATCTCAAAATCAGATCCTGATAGGCTGCTGGTCACGTTGACTCTAAGTAACTATTTCAAACCGACTTTAGGCTGAGGCTTAGCCTCCTCAACCTGAGAGGGCTCTCTCTTGATGGATTAATGATTTTGATTAAAGATAAGATGGCTAACTCTTATAGAACAACTGTGAAAAATATGAATGGTGGAAACACATTAAACAACTATCCATTGGGCTTATGGAGTCAACAACACCTCAATATAACAATAAACTCAACCTTACATGGAAGTCAGGGCATTCAGCATTTAAACATTCAGAACATAAACTCATATGGGACCACACAGTTTATAAATGTATACAGGAAGTCAGAGCACATTCAGTGAATTCTGAGTGATTATACATCCATACCACTGTAAGAATTAAGAAAAGGACAACATCACATATTTTGAACATAAAAAATCCTTCATGAATCCTAAGAAGTAAAGTCAAGCATGTATTACTGAAAATGAGTCTTACATAGGCCAAATACAAGCTTTTCCATAGATTTTCCAACCCTTAATACATTATTTCTTCTCCCATATATAGAGTTCATGTAGATTCCTTCCTCCAGCATGAGGGGAATTCGAATTCCTCCTAATTTGACACCTATTGACACTTAAAACTAACTATTTAATACAAAGGACAACTAACTAGGAGTCCTAGACCTAATACAACTAGGAGTGTAACTCCTTATTATGATTACAACAACCTTATCTAAACATTTAAAACATTATTTGACACCTAAAGCTCCATGAAGTCGAATTTGATGGTGCTCATAACCTTCCAGCTGGCCCTTGATGACTCATCCTTTTGCTGTTCCTAGAAACTAGGAGACTGTCCCTTGCTCTGTTCTGGCTGAAAAATAGGTCTTGGGACAGAGCTCATAACTTCTCATAAAAAACGTATTTCAAAAAACTGAAGGAGGCGTTTGTGAACCAATCCGTGCTTAACAAAAACCTCTCTTGGTTTTTTGAAACACCTTTCCTACCGCCGAGAATGTGTCTTTGAAAAACCTATGTCAAATAGAGAAATATGCTTGTGAAAAACTTGCACCTAGAGCAGTTTCGTAGCGCAAGTTTTAGTCACCCGTTTCTCCCAGATCATAATGGATTTGAATAAAGTGGAAGAGGTTTTTGTAATTTAGTATCTTAGGAATGAAAACCTCTTTCAATTTTCAGAGATGAGTTTTCAACTGCTCAGAAACTCTTCTAGAAGTTGACTGGTAAAAACAAGAAGACAGTTTGACTGATAAGTTGACTGATAAAGTTTGGAGTTCAAAAATGTCTCTCCTCTACTTGTTTTGCCCTTGCTGAATGTTTACACCCTTTAAATGATTCTTTGTAGAGGTTCTCCTTCAAGAAGATTTGCCTTTTTCTTTCAACATTGGTCCATGAAATCATAATGTGCTCCTACAGCAGTTTCGTAGCGCGCTACGAAACTGCTGTGTAATTACAAAAACACAGCTTTTTCTCAAAAATTATTCTTCTTGTGATTTCTTCACAGCTTCGTCTTATGCCAATAGGCCACATATATTTGACATAATTCATCCATAAACAACTTCAAAAAGGTAATGTTCTAACCAAAATTGTGTTAAGGCTCCAATCACTTACTGCCCGGTTCTTTTATGCTAAGACTGTCCTCCTGGTTTTCTCAACTGAATTTGCAGGTCCTCAACTGTCTCTTCATCATCCTGATTTTAGTTCCTAATTTCCATTGATCATTCTGATATATTTTTCCTTCTTTATTGCAGGGACAATCCAAGTGAAATGTTGAGCATGGCTGTCAACTAGTTCATGTCTTGGAACTTTTACATCTTTCCAAATGACTTTTACTCTTTTGAAATTGGCTTCTGGTTACTCTTCTTTTCTTCAAACATGTCTATGAAATCCCTACAAGGAAACTTGAAGATAAAACTGCACTTTATTGGTTTGAACACTACCTTGCTTGAATTTGAATTTGATAACTGCCTCGCTTTAGATTTCAAAAAGTTCTGATGAGTGTCATCCTTAAGCTTTCCAATTGTCTTCTTATGCATGAAAGAAACATAGGAGAATAACCAAGACCAATTCTCCCTTACCTTACCCTTTTCCTTTGAAATCTTTTCAGTGATAACATCATACATGAATAGACCTCCTTTTCTTGAAACACTAACTCTTCTTGAGGTTTCACATTCATGGTCCTGCTCTACTCGCCGAAAACATAACCAACGGAAACAAACAAATCCTTGCAATATTGTTCATGTACTCCCTTGCTATTCCTCCATACCTTCTCCTACTGATGCATCCTATGCTTCTTTCTGTTGGAGTGAAGTACTTCTATACTTCCCTTTCTGCACACTCCCATTAGACATTGGATCCACTAATGCAACAATAATTTCCCATTGGGAACAAAAAATATATGCATATGTTTCATGGCATGTTCATCGAGCCCCTGAACCCCCCTCCTTTTCCCTAGCTCTGGTGACACCTCCACTAATCATGTGCCCAACCCCCATGACACCATAGAAATTGATGAATGACAATTCCTTTCTCAGCTACACCCTGGAAACAAGATGAAAATTGATGACCTTGACATGCTTGGACATCGATCTTTGACTATAACCACAATTGGATACTACCATTTCTCTCCCTTTGTAAGAGACAACCATACATTTTATAAACTTCAGTTGCTCATCCACCCAAATCCATTCTAGCCCCACTCTAGTTCCCCACTCGCTCACCTCACTATCACCCACCCAGAAAGTTGCTTTCACCATTGTACTTATCCACTTTAGGACAAATTCCTCCATTCCTCCACTTAGAATGCTGATCCAAGGTACTTCTAGCACAAGGAAGTCTCATTTAATTGATTGATAAGAGATATATTTCTTGTTGAATTTGCTCCCAATTCAAGTACATTGCTCCTACTCACTCCAACAGGTGTTACAACATTTAACATAAAGGCACTTACAATCCATTTTTCCCTTCTCATTCCTTTAGTGTCAATGCATCCTCTTGAGGGCCAACCACTTCTGCATCTCCAAGAAAAAAATTGTCATGTCAAATACATTTTAATTGATGAAATGAGATTCATTAGGCCTAAACTTCTTCCACGCATAGACAATCGTTTAAGAGAGGTATTTCCTTCCTATCAAAATGTGCCTTTTGACATTGGTTTATCATACTTGTCGCTGATCTTGGCCAACTACCTCCTGTGAAGGACATCCCGATGTATGTCGACACATCACGTGGCAATTCCCTTTGGTGCAACTTTGACACGATCGTCGCACTATTTACCATATTTCGTCAACAGGGGACCGACCCTCTTTATATTTCACTTAGCGAATTTCTCACAAATCTCAAAAATGCAAGACAAACAATCGAAGAATGGAACCTTCTCATGTCAAGGAAAATTTCCTTTTTGTCAAGTGATGTGCAGTAGGAATTTGACAATGTAATCCACCTATATCCAACCAACCTAGTTGTTGCATTGCATAAAAAACAAATGCTCAAAAAATTGAACATGCCAATTGCACGATGCTACACAGAGAAAAGGAACAACCATCCTACTGGTACACACGAAGATGATGAATAGTTGGATGAAAAAGTTCTTCTTTGAAATGAACAACAGGTGTTCCTCACATGTAACTTGTGCGTTGAAGAAGGTCTTGTAAATGGAGCACTTGGAAAAGTAGTTTCCATTTTCTATGCACCTGGATCAAAACCCCCTCAATTACCATCCTTTGTTGTTGTTGACTTTTTCCAATACAAAGCCTTGCCATGGGATGCCTTGAACCCATATTATGTTCCAATTCCCCCAATAACATGAGGCTCTCATAGGAAAATTCCCCTTCGAATGACATGGTATTTGACAATACATAAATCTCAAGGGATGACATTACCAAAGGCGACAGTGGACATTGGAAACACAATCTGACAAGGCTTAACATTCACTACCATCTCTAGAGTTTTCACATTGGTTTATATTCGCATCTCTCCACCATTTTCCTTCACCCGCTACTCCCACATGCAAGGCGATGCTTACATCAAACGTAGGCAACAAGAGGAATCCATGCTAACATCAAATTATTTACAGACACCTACAGTTTGATCGCTCCATCTAGCCCCTTCTAATTTCATTTAAGTATACTTTTGATTCAATTTCACAATAGTTGCTTTCTTTTACAAATAGTTGTTTTGAAACTTGATTAAAATTCCAAAAATTTTCCCCTTTCTAAAAAACATATAATGTGCATTTGTGTTTGGAACAAAAAAAATAAAAAATGAACAAAATTGACAAGTTCACGTTTCACTGATTAATGTGAGCATGGTTTTACAACTCTTCTTCAAATCAAATACTTTCAAAATTCTTGACATGAAGAAGACAAAATCAAATCTGTTGCCACTTACTGGAAAATCTCTTTTCAATTGTCCAAGAAGTAACTTACCACAGAAAGTTGGAAGGAATTTTCCCGAACAACAAAAGGACTCAAAGGCTATTCTGAACAAGCTTTCCAAACTATTGTGGTGAAAAATACAACACCCCCATTTTGATTGTATTATTATCATAATAATAATGGGGACCACTATGTATTTGCAACTGGCTTTTGGATCATTTGTTATTTCTTTTTTCCTTATGTTGTCTTGTTTTATTTTCAATTTGACTTAATCTTATTTTTAAAGTTTCTTTTTATTATTCATTAATTAGAATAAATGAAACAAATAGCCCCCGAGTCCAGGACTTATATTGTTGTCTAAATTTAACCCTTTTATATTGAACCAATGTTAAATGTTCCCTTTGAGTAATAACACACTATCGCAGTATTTAACTAATACTTTGAAAACCTTTCAATGAAACTTCACAAAAAATATATATAACGCACATCTTATATAATGAAATCATATAAAAGAAATTGCATATCGACATTTTGGTAATGTACCACCCCTCCAAACCTCCGATCGTCGATATAGTGTTACCTCCGATCTTCGATTTGTTTAGATCTCTGGTGTGCAATATCACAAGACCTCCAATTTGTTTAGAGCTCCAATACACGAACCAAATATGGGTATGCAATTCATTCAAAATAATATTGCGTTCGATTTACAATCCGATAAATTTATAAAAAGAAGTTAATTATCATCAACATCCTTGTTGAATGTTAATTATCAACAACAACAAAAATATATGTAGATTTGTACAATTCTAATTCTAATTTAAGCTACATTATTTCCCAAATATTCCCTTTTTTGCATCCAGTTTCTTCTTATGTAACTTTTCACTTCAAATTTAAATTTAAATTAATTATATATAGCAGAGATGGGAACCAAATGAAAGGATAAAATATTCAAAATGTTAATATCAATTTCTTAAAATTGTATCCTTTTAAGGAATTAAGAAATGAAAAGGAGATGCAGGAACTGCATTAAACTCTTTAAATAATAGTTTCTGCTGTTGTTTCAATTTACTAACCTCATAGAAAGAAATGTTGCCCTTAACCTTCTTCATGTGTTCCACAATATTATACTCAATGGTATCAGAGACTACAAGGGTCTTGGATGAGTGAAGGATATATGAATGTGAAGCTAATGAATGTATATCAAACTAAAAAAATAAATATAAACAAAGCCTTGTAATATCTATCCAAGGAAAATGTATCATTAATATATGTGACTTATGAATCTTTTCACTTATAGAATTATAATCTAGATCATCAAACCATTCATGAATATAAAATGAGTAATGATAGTTGCTTTAATTAAATAGTTAATTACATTAGTTGATATAAATAACTACACATATATGATACCGTTGTTCATCTATATACTTAAAAGATTTTGATTAAAACACATCAATCATGATAATGGTCCAATCACATCCAATAACATATATGGCAAAGTTGAAATAAAGCAGTAATTCAACTCATAAACATAGCATCAACATACAGATAATAGCACATGATACACATTCACTCTTCTCATACATAGAATCACAGTGGTTCTTCTTTCTATTAAGACTTCTTTACAACTACAATAGTGCAAACAAAAAGGTTTCTCACACAAAATCAGAACCCCCTTTCTTCATAACAATGAAGTGGATTTATAGTTTGAAATCAAAACTCAAATATAGAAAAGTCCATAACATGTTGGGGTGGTTCAAACAAACTGCACTTAAAATAAAAATGCAAGCTAATACTAGAGTGTTATTACAACAACTTGATCAAGACTTGGAGCAGGAATGCTCTCCCATTCGCTATTGAATTTCGCATATATCTGTCATTGGCTTCAAGTTAGGTGGATGTTGAGGGAAAATGTGCATCTGTGCAGTGAATAAAAAATCATTGAGTGTTGGCAGAATGTGACTGGTTGTATTTGCAAGACACCTCAACATCAACCATTGCCCATGTGGGAGATTGGCTGATTGGCCCTTAGAGCTATTCTGCTAGTCAATGAAATCGAAGATTTTCTCTTCAACTTCCTTGCTATATGTCCTTAGATCGAACAATTGATTCACAAGTGCATCAGCTGATTGGCACATGTCTTCGATAATGGCCATATTTTGGCAAAATAGAACCTGCTGATGAGCGAGTAGGTTATTCAGCTCCCCTGCTTCTTTCATGAATTCTTCCATCTCAGGATTAACCTTCAGTTGCTCAATCCTACACTCTAGCTCTTGTATATGGGAATCCTGACTCTTTATGTCAGATTCATATTGAATCTTCAGGCCATCGAAACTGGTTTGAAATTGTGCAAGTTGAGCTTTCCATTGGTGAACGATTCCTTACTTTTCATTTTCTAAATTTTGTTCAAGATGCCTTATTCTATCATCTTTCTCCCTTAGGAGTTGTTGCACTTCTATGGCTTTGTCAATTGTTGCACTAGCATAGGCTCCTACATATTATGATAGTCTCCCAAGATCTTCACTAGGGGTGGCTTGGGAATCTTTCCACAGTACTTGAAAGGAGGTATTTCCAGGGACCAAAGCCTGCCTTTGTTCAGTCCTTCTCCTCTTTCTCTGTCTGCTGACTACTGCTCTGTGTTTGGGACTATAAAATACATCCAGAGGAGGAATCTCCTCAATCTTGAGAATGACCTCAGAGGTCGGAAAAAATGGGATCATTTCCACATCATTAGTGTCCATAATTTCTTTAGAAGCCTCAATAGTGAACGAGGTCTTCTCAGTAATTACACCAGTCTGAGTGATCTTTGTCTGGGAGGGAGTTTGTATTTTTTAGGGTCAGTCTCTTTAAGAAATAGATCCAAAATCACATCCATATTTTCTTCCATCGTAACTTTCTCTGTATTTGATTGGGAGTTGCATGAGCTACATATTGACTCTGAGTTGTGCTTGTTTCGTCTCTTCTTCCATTCTCTGTTGATTTAGTTTCAATAATTCACTGAGCAAGTGGGAAATCCTTTTAACCCTGTATTGGTGAGACTACACTAATTCCTCAGGATTGAGCCGTGATGCTGCTTCTTTTTCAACCTATGCATATTATGAGGCTAATTCAAAGAGATCATCAAATTTATTAGGCTCATTTGTAAACTGCCTGATCTTTTCCTGTGTTGTAATATTTTTTGCAGTATCATTGGGATCATATTGCCGATTTGGAATGGTTGGAAAGTTCATCAATTGGATTTCCTCCATCTCCTTAGTAGCATGTTTGAAATTATCTAAGGAGTAGACTCCACAGTGAAAGGGGAAACTAGGCCACATTATCTTTTTTGTTTCTCTCATGACCTTAGATAGGCCATTTCCCATAGTCTGATAGGTTATTTTCCAGGCTAGGAGCTTATCGAGGTCATATAGGGGCAACACATGAGGGTCTGCAAGGATGCGAAAAAACCGAATATAGGTAAATGATTCCTCCCCAAACAATCTTCTGACTGATAGTAGGTCATTGTTGCCTTCAACGGAGATTATAGGGTACTTCTAATTGAAAATAAACTGGTGGATAGGAAGCATGACATCATGGCTAATCTTGTAAAAATAGGGTTGGAATTTTGACTCCCAAAGGATATTATGGTAAATGTGAATAGGAAAAGGGCCTTGACTAGTCCATTTCTATCCCATGGATGGGAAATCTGAAGTGAAACAAATACAGTCCATAATGTAGGCACTCATGTAGAATGGGGGAACAATATTTTCAGAAAACTTGCATTTTTTCCTATATTCTAGGATTTGGATACTTAAGTTATTGGACAAAATAGTTCCCCAATCCATTACATAACCATCAGAGGCAGCTTCAATCAGGGGTACCCATTGGTCTGAAAACTTTTGGGTGTTGTCATAGCCAAACAATCTACACATCATTGCAACAACATAACAATAGGGTCCAACAATAGAGGCTATAATATACATACCCTTGTCCTCACGCTTATGCTTGTTTGCATCTCTTCTCCATCCTCGAATGACCTCAGATTGGTCTTCATTTTCCTGCATGAACTTCTCAACAAAGTCTTTATCGTATTTATTCTGAGCTGGTGGGAGCTGGTACATTGCAGACAAATCTTTTGCAGTGAAAGAACCAATGATCGTCTTTCTCTTCATCATGAAAATCCTCTTTGCAATGTTCATATGATCAACAACCCATCCAATCATATCAATATAAAGCAATATACTTGCCTGAGCAACAATCCTATGGAGAAACGAATTGGCGAAATCATTGTATGTATTGTCTGAAACAGGAACCGTATCCTCTACTGTCACTGTTTTTCTTGTGACTCTTGGCTCTTCATCTTCAAAAACCTTATACATGGCATTCAAGCTAGCAACGCAAGAATCGGGGGTGCATGTGGTGTCAAAAAATAGTGCAGGGAGTTTTGTGACGTCAAGAGGAGGAGCAACTGGATGTTGTTGAACAAGAATTTTCCTTCTGGGTTTAGCCGGTCGCAACATTTCTACTGAATTCTGTTTATCGGGACTAACCTGTGAGGAAAAAACACAAGAGTGGCCAACAACTACACTTACATTGAATAACTTAGAGAAAATGACCAACTATGCATGAATCCAATACTTTTATGAGCCAAATATTCGACAATCATTAGTATTAATGAAATCATTGAGGATATCGAAAACCATAAATTCACTACATTTTGCCATTAATTGACACAACATGGATCCACATGGGATTTGATACATGACAACTTTATCAGAGATTTTTATTAGAGAAATCAGATGCTTGTCCTACTAAAACTTGCGATATCGTTTACCCCTGGACCCAATTAATTTTATCAAAACATATTTAATATAAAATCACATTTGCCCTTAATCATAGCTTTTGGAATGAGACTTCCCCTTAGATCTGTCGATATGTGATTGTGATATGTCTTGCAGACCCGATTGCCTTTATTATAACGAATTCAATGTAATATCACATTCGCCATATTGCAACTTTTGAAGCCTTGTAACTTTGAAACCTCTGATTATGATACATGTTGTGGACCCAACTACTCCATCATAACACACCTTAATATAATATCGCATCCACTATGACACACCCTTCATATCGTAAATTTTAACGTTGTGTGTCATGTCATGGACATTAAAATTTGCAATGGTTATGGTGTAAATAATTAAATTGAATGGATATGATGTAAATAAAGTCTCAAGTCGGAGGCTTCAGAAGTCTAGTCATGGACATTAAAGTGAAAATGTTGCTCGCGATATCCCAATATGCTATGTGGAAGTTTTATGGGGTTGGCGTCTTTATTACTATTTACATATATATGTTAGATTTTATTACATTTAGGCATTAAACCTTTAAAATTTATCTGGGAAAGGTTTTAATCACCATTTTTCTTAAAAGGAATTTTTAGGATGTTTCGATATAATACCTTCGCGTTGAGGATTTAAAGTTAAACCTAAAGTTTATCTCTCTTTTTAATTAAATTTTTTTGGGATCTTAAAACTAAGTTTTCCTTATCTTATTAGATATTTTTGGATTATATCCTAAATTTTAAAACAATCCCAATTCTTTTTTAATTCTATTATTAACTATAATGGAGGGTTGTTGAGTCATACAACACATATGTAGAATTTTACTCAAATGTTTCTTTTACTTACTTCTAAATCCCCCACTGCTCCTATCGACGTTACTTTGCACCTCTTTGTGCAAATGCTAGTAAATAGGCCTTGGAGCCTCATTGTAACACAATTCAGAGGCATGTAGCCACCACATCTTTTCTCAGAGATAATCTACCATTGCCCGAGCTAGTTTATTTCCATTTTGTTTGTAAGCATATTTAAGTATTTTGAGATTAATTAAATGAAGTGTTATTTTTGCTGCATTTTTGTATTTATGGTTATATCTGTAATTTTCTTCATTCCTTTTTAAGTTCAGATCAATCAAGTCACTTTTCTAGAAGTCGCTAGAGAGAAATCCACTTTTCTTAGTTAATATTAATTAATTAACCAATTTCCCTAAGTTAGAATTAGGAAAATAATTAAAAACTAGTTAATAATCCGATTAATACATTTTCACTTAGAAAAAATAAACTGGGCTTGGAGATAATTAATCCTCTTATGCTCTTAGCATCATTGGCACCTCCTGAGACTAGAACACCTATTTGAGACACATAAACTAACAAAGGTGGGGCTTCGTGGGACCCATGATTAAAGTTGAGGTGGAAAGTGCCACAGATGCACTGTGAGGCTGCACAGATGCCACATAGGTATCATGAATGATGTGGAAGAGCCACATGGGTGTCACATGGCAGCATCATCTTGTTGTGGAAAGAATTAATTGGTAAGTATTTGAAAAGGAATAATTTTCAATCCACGGGTCAGATTGAGGCAAGGTTTATATTGTTGGAAAGATTTTAACAAGTTAGATGTGATGGTTTTAACCCAAGTTATTTATGTTATCTATGGGAAGGAAGGAAATTTTGTAACCCCATTACTGTAATGAAACCTTAGAAGTTGGGTTAGTTAAAAGTAACACCTCTCATCAACCTGGAAAATTATAACGGGGTGGGATGGGGTGTTACAATCCACAACAGATGGCACATGGTGTTGCACATTGTTTAACAGACTAGATATCGTACATCTTTTGGCAAATCTAAAGGCGACAAATGTTAGGTGTAAATTTATGAGAAAAGGTTCCAACAATATACTCTTTACAGTTGGTGACAAATTTGCTTAACAACAAAGAGAAAGAGAATAAATATACTGGAAAACCCTATAATATTCAGCAAGATTTTCAGATCCGCAAGAAAGATGTTAGAGAAAACTTGCAAAAGAGCTCATAAATACTGAAAAAACATGCCAAAAATCATAAAAAGGAACCCAATGGAAAAAATAAATATATTTTATTAATAATGTCACTTGGTGAAGTAGAACATAGACTTGGGTCTTTGATGTCCTCCTCCATGGGAGGACCCTTTTGAGTCCCTACAATTCTTGTAGCTGCTTTCTCTCTCTCTCTTCCCAATTGCTAATGGGCGAAGAAGAAGGTTGGTTGAGCTCAAGATGGAGAGCTCATGAGTAATTAGAACATAGTGTCGACGATGATAATGATCGTGTAGAGAGTGAAGGAAAATCCTCTTGACTTATAATAAAATGCTAGGATAAATCTAGATCTAGTCAAATAATTAATTATTATTAGACCAAATAAAGATCTAATCGTCATGGGTATTTTATTATATTTAGGAGAGGAAAAGATTAATGAAATGGTAAAAAATCTATATTTAGTGAACTAAATAAAAAAAATGATTAATTGAGTTAATTAAGAAAAGTGGTTAAAGTAATTAATAAATAAAAATGATTTATTAATTACTTTAAGAAGATATGGTCAAGGTGAGTTAGAAATAATTACTAAATAGTGATTTAATAATTATTTCATGGGAGAAATGTGTAATGATTAAGGAATAATAAATAAATAATGGTTTATTTAATTATTCATGGGTAATATGGGAAAAATGGGTTAGAAATAATCACTAAATAATGATTCAATAATTATTTTAAGGGAGAGAAGTTAAATGATTAGGAATAATACATAAATAGTGTTATTTAATTACTCTTTTGGACAAGTGAAAATATTCTTAATTATTTTCACGATATGGGTAAATGTGAAAATAACATGAAATTAATTAAATGAATTTTAGGGTTATTTTCAAGTGGGTAAACATAAATAATTTAGGAAAAGTGGTTCTCTAAATTATTTCCTAAGGTGAAAGTGGGTTTTAATGTGCAAAGCCCATACTACATGGTGATTTAATCATCCTAGTGGAAAATGGATATGTGATCACTTTTTAGGTGATAACGGATTGTCCCCCATGGTATGAATTTTAGGAGCACATTGTATGACTGGAATACATTATAGGTTCACTTTCACTAGACACCAAATGGGAAATGAAATGGAGAGAGAGAGAGAGAGAGAGAGAGAGAGAGAGAGAGAGAGTCACTACGTCATAGGGAAGAACTATAACCAAAGGAGGAGATACCTATTTGTCAAAGAAAATCTCTTTAATGGTTTACTACTAGTGTAACCCCTTATTGTTATTAGTACAACCCACTTATTATATTGATGTACCCATGTAGTGCCAATATTGTTACTACTGTGCCACATAGAAGCCCACTATTGTTATTATTGTGCCCTTACATTATTATTGTTATGTCGGCTCTGATTATGTTATGACCCCTTGGACTCCTATATATAGAAAGGAGGTCTTTTCATTTGTATCATCCAAAATTTTTTCATTTATGTAATGTAAAGGAGGTTACCCCCTCAAAGAGGCTGAATTCTAAGGCGTTGATCTATCTTTTCTATCTTTTTCTTGAGCTGGTTTCATAACATTTGGTATCAGAGCTTTGGATTCTAGGGTTTTGCTGCTCCAAACAGGTCATCGTGGAATTTTCACTATAATTTTTTCTGCGATGTTTCAGAAGCTAAAAAAAAACCCATTTGAGAAGACATCGTGCTGAATATCGGGTCTGAATTTTAGAGCGTTTTGCGCTATATTTACGGAGATATGATCTGAGGAAGTTTGTCTTTTTGCAGACTCCTAAATTACATTCCAAACAGGTGACCTGGGGAAAATCGTCATAACTTTCTCTCTGGGCACCGGATTGAAAATTCGTAAGAAGGTGCATAAAGAGGACAGATTTTAGTTTCTTGTATATCGTTTTCAGATCCAAAGGTCGAAACAGTGACTCGTGGCACGTCATACAATTTCGCTCTATTGAACTAGTCTATAATCAGGTCATCTTGGGAGATTGTGCATAACACTTCCTTGGAGAATCCAGTTTTGATCAGACTTGTGGCATTGGAAAGAGGACACAGAGGGATACTACAGGCCGCAATTTCAGAACTTAAAGATCCAAAAGTACAGAGTTACAGTCGTTTCAAGATCGAGCTCCTAAAATCAAGAAAAAACAAGATGAGGAAGTTTGATGGCAAGGATCTGGTAAATCGGATACTTCAGATGGAGCAATATTTTGATCTACATGGGGTACCACTGTTACAAAAGGTATGTATTGCATCTTCATATTTAGAACTGGATCAATTTTTATGGTATGAAGGGCTTTGTTCTCGTAAACAACTTGTTACGTGGTCAATTTTCACGGAGGAAATGATAGCACATTATGAGGATATAAAGAGCAACACCTTCTTTAGAGCAACACCACAACAATTGGAAAGAGTAAAAGGGATTTGTGACATAGTGGAAAGCAAAATTATGGAAACCAGGAAGCATACCCCTCACAACTATAAAGTGTTAGAAAATTATATATTACAGAGCAATGGAACACATAAAATATTGCAGAAATATAAACACAGAAAACGCACAAAACAAGAGAGACACAGATATACGTGGTTCACCCAGTTTGGGCTACGTCCACCCCGAACAGCCAGTCCTTCCTTTCTATTATCTAGCAAAATGAAGAGACACAACCTACAGAAAATCCGCTGTAATATCCTCTGTTTTCTCTCACAGTCTCACCACTCTATTTCTCGCTCACGGAATACACATATATCACACAGCCTCAAATACAATGCCCTCATACAAAGAGAGGGGTTGCCTTCTAGGGCAAAAAACCCTAAACTAAACATAAGTTCTACCGTCAGATCATCCGCCTAATGAACGGCCCAGATTGACTAGAAATTACTATACTTTTTCAAGGCAATTTTACAGTTTTTTTTAGCTTCGGGGGCGCTGCCCCCGAAACCCCCCGCCAGGGGGGGGCTCCCAAAGGTTGCAGCCGCCCCCCTGGACCCCCCCTGCAGCGAATATTTTACGGGCGGCGTTGCCGCCCCAATTTCGAACTGGGGTCCTATGTGGCGATACCTTTGAATATAGAAGATAATCAGGCTCCACACCCAACATAAAGATGGAAGTGTTGCTTCTCCCAGCCTTCCACAACCTACAAGGGTTACACCACAACAATTGGAAGAAAAAAGAGAAAAAGGGCTTTGTTACAATTGTGATAGAAAATGCACTAAAGGTCATAAGTGTGTTGAGAAGAAATTATTTTACATAGAATATGAAGAGGAGGAAGAAAAGGATCAAGAAACATCAAAAGAAGAGGATATACGCCAGGACCCCACCCCAGAGAAAGAAGAAATGAATCAGACCATATCTTGTAAAGCATTGACAAGAATTACCACTCCTCAAACTCTTAAGATAGAAGGACATATCAAGAAGAAAAAGGTGCAAGAAGTGAAAGATCACATCGAGAAAGAAGAAATGAATCCAACCATATCTTGTAATTCATTGGTCGAAATTACCACTCCTCAAACTATCAAGATAGAAGGACAGATCAAGAAGAAAAATGTTCAAGAAGTGAAAGATCACATCGAGCATTGAGAAATGAATTCGACCATATCTTGTAAAGGATTGGAAGAAATTACCACTCCTCAAACTCTAGAGATAGAAGGACATATCAAGAAGAAAAAGGTTCAAGCAGAGAAATATCACATCGAGCATCAACAACAAGTTCTCCAACTTTTAAAGGATAACGCCACTTCGGTGCAAAATCAAACAAAACAACAAGTAGATCAACATCGTAGTGAAAAATGTTTTGATGTAGGTGATTGGGTATTTTTACTGCTACATCTAAAGCAAGCTATTTATGAGAAGGAAATGTTGGCAATACTACATGCACTTAAAAAATGACGACCTTACCGAATGGGAAGACTCTTCAAGGATGAGGATGTGGAAGCATTGTTTTGTGCTATTTCTATTATCCAACCAGATTGGATAAACGAAGCAAGGGATGAATGGAAGAAGGATGAAGAAGTATGGCCACTTATTCAAAAGTTGCAAAAGATCCCAATTCAAACAATATTGCCAGAAATTGAAGAGGAAGGAAAAATCATATTGGAACCTGGAGCAGTCACAGAAACAAGAACTTGACAGCTACGAAATCGATCAATTTCAGAGTATCTCATCAAGTGGAAGAACTTACCCGCTGAAGATACCACATGTGAGGACAAGAATTTTATACAGAAGCATCAAGAACTACTCAAGCGTTGAGGACAACACTTTTTGAAGGAGAGGGGCATGTTAGGCCCCTATACTACTAGTGTAACCCCTTATTGTTATTAGTACAACCCACTTATTATATTGATGTACCCATGTAGTGCCCATATTGTTACAATTGTGCCACATAGAAGCCCACTATTGTTATTATTGTGCCCTTACATTATTATTGTTATGTCGGCTCTGATTATGTTATGATCCCTTGGACTCCTATATATAGAAGGGAGGTCTTTTCATTTGTATCATCCAAGAATTGTTCATTTATGTAATGTAAAGGAGGTTGCCCCCTCGAAGAGGCTGAATTCTAAGGCGTTGATCTATCTTTTCTATCTTTTTCTTGAGCTGGTTTCATAACACTAATCGTCATGGGTATTTTATTATATTTAGGAGAGGAAAAGATTAATGAAATGGTAAAAAATCTATATTTAGTGAACTAAATAAAAAAATGATTAATTGAGTTAATTAAGAAAACTGGTTAAAGTAATTAATAAATAAAAATGATTTATTAATTACTTTAAGAAGATATGGTCAAGGTGAAATAGAAATAATTACTAAATAGTAATTTAATAATTATTTCATGGGAGAAATGTGTAATGATTAAGGAGTAATAAATAAATAATGGTTTATTTAATTATTCATGGGTAACATGGGCAAAATGGGTTATAAATAATTACTAAATAATGATTCAATAATTATTTTAAGGGAGAGAAGTTAAATGATTAGGAATAATACATAAATAGTGTTATTTAATTACTCCTATGGACAAGTGAAAATATTCTTAATTATTTTCACGATATGGGTAAATGTGAAAATAACACGAAATTCATTAAATGAATTTCAGGGTTATTTTCAAGTGGGTAAACATAAATAATTTAGGAAAAGTGGTTCTCTAAATTATTTCCTAAGGTGAAAGTGGGTTTTAATGTGCAAAGCCCATACTACGTGGTGATTTAATCATCCTAGTGGAAAATGGATATGTGATCACTTTTTAGGTGATAACGGATTGCCCCCCATGGTATGAATTTTAGGAGAACATTGTATGACTGGAATACATTATAGGTTCACTTTCACTAGACACCAAATTGGCAATGAAATGGAGAGAGAGAGAGAGAGAGAGAGAGAGAGAGAGAGAGAGAGAGAGTCACTACATCATAGGGAAGAACTATAACCAAAGGAGATACCTATTTGTCAAAGAAAATCTCATTTCTGGTGTGTACATGACCTCAATGAGGGTGAGGGAGGCATATCCATACCCACCAAGCTAACTCAATACAAAAAATAATGGGATGTCGATCTCATGTGGTATTGCATATATGAGTCAAATGGACTGAATTTCTGGGTCACAAATATGATGTCACCATGCTAAAGAGTGTATTTGGATATAATGAATCGATGCTCACCTAGATGAAACTATGGTTGAGCAACAACAATGTCTATGGGACTAGATTATTGAGATAAAATGAAAGAATGATTAAGTGGATGATCCCTGGGGTGATCTGGAGTGATATGGGACTCTAGAAGTTCCTCAAGGTGGGGAAGAATTATGGCCCTAGAATCAACGCTACCAGATGCACCTAGAGGGTTGGGGATAATTTCTTCAGCTAGACCCTCAAATATGGATGACCCCTTACCCAAATATTGTGTGGAAATGTAATTGCAACGAAGTGGATGTGGTTTGAATTCCTGGGTTTGAAGTAAGGGGTTATTGAACCAGTCATAGCCATGGGAGACATGGTTCACATATGCAATGTATACTATGGGAGACTAGTGAATCTTGGATGGAAGGTACACCAATGTTGAGACCAAAGCAACTTCAGAAGGTGAATCTAAAGATTGCATTCAAACACTCCCATGGAGTCTGTAGATGTTGATCCCATAGAGCATGAAAGGTAAAGGGTGGGTATGGAATTGTTTGTCATTCCACATCAGGAGGAGGAATCATGATAGTGGGTTGAGTAACCTCTTTCCATGGAGATGAATTAGTGCCAAGGTCCACAGGTAGAGGAGAGGAAGGGTTACTACAAGTGACATCCACCTCATGAAGAACTATAAGGTCATTGCGAAAATAGTAGAGATGAGGACAATGATGAGAATAATTTTCATACATATCACACAAAGTACAAGGGTGATTTGTGCAAAAACACTTGTTATTATTGGATGATTTAGGTAAGGTGACTTGCACCTTAGGGAAATATGGGTCTAGATGAATTTTTTCCTTAGATATCACATTATTTAACAAAGCATGATGAGGGAAATTATTGGTGGCATGGCAAGGAAGATCGCACAAAGAACATGGGGGAGTAGGCTTAGGTGTTGAAGGTGGAGTGGCCACCACTTTTTTTCTTCTTATCTTTTCACCCCTTTTTTCAGGCTTTAACCCCCTCACCAGTTACTTTTGCAACATGAGTAGAGTTCTATTGAGGTTGTGGTGGAACTGAAGCAATGTTTAGGGCAGTTGGAACTGGTTGTAGTGACATCAAATCCACATAAGGTTTGATCTGATCTAGCAAGTTGTTTTGAGGAGGATCAATATACCATACTGGGATCCCCAAGGTTATGTTAGAAGAAATCAACATAGCCATCATAGAGGTGGAGAGTATTCGTGGTGGCAGAAACAAGAAAGGAATTTGGCCAAATGGATGGTGTCCAAGAGGAACTCCTCCTGAGGCACCGACTGAGTTTGAAGCAATGGGTTATTGTTGAGTTGGATTCTAGGAAGACATATTGGGTTTTTTAGTAGCTTGTGATGCTTGAAGCATGCAAACATTGGAAGCTAGGCTCAGTGGGAGCAGGCAGTATGCCATAATAAGCCCTAACTAACAAGGAATATTTATAGACTCCTAAATTGATTTTAGTCAACGAAGGCATGGAATTGTTACATGCCATCGAAGAAATGATGTTTTGAGGTGATGTATTAGACCAAGGATCGTAGTAAGTCAATTGATTAATGGTGACAATATTCCCATTATGAGGGAAGCTCATGGTATGAAAGATGGAATAGGTGATTGCTTTCATAGCGTACATGAAACTACGACTAAGCGAGAGGTTATAATCGAGGGGTGCATCTATGAATTCAACATCAATTATGACCTACTTGTCGACAATGGCGACGAGAAAATTTTGTTATAAATTGATAGGTTGCGAGGGGTGACCATTGTATGCACGAAGAGTGATAGGTGATGGTGAAAGGTTAGGGGAACCATGTTTCTTCCAAACATTGACAGACATCACAAATATAGATGGGCCTTTGTTGACAATGCACCGCTGGACACCAAAGTTCTTAATGGAGATGGGTATCTGAAAGGAAACATAGGGAGGAAGGCAAGGATGATTTGATTTTTCAATGTCAAAGACAATCATACGATCATCTGAAGGTTCCATAATTTCCAAGGCAGATAGTAGAGTGTTTCTTTGAGATGGGCACATCGGGAGAACTTCTACCATTGACATAACAAAATGGGACTATACTAACTAATCTAATATGCTATAAGTGTGGGTGCCATGGGAATTTGAAGCATTTTGACGTAACGAACCTTTGGTGATTCTTGAAGAAACGTATAACTTAGGCAAAGAGATTTGTAAAGTACCACTGGTTGATGAAAGAGGCTTTGTGGATACTTTTGGTTGCACATCTATGGATGATTTCTTAGGAAGTGAATCATATTGGCGCAACCGTGTTTAAAGGTTGACTTCTTTGGAATTCATAAAAATATTTTAGTAAGGCCCATTCCCTGGTTGGTGAGAAGGAGAAGCTGGAGGATTCTGACCATCCTCTATGGCCACATATCCTTGGCAAGGGAAATGATTTCTTAACACTGTCGGCTACATATAGGTGTTGAAAATGTACTTAGGTTTGGTCTTCATAATTATCTTTGTGCTTGTATCAATATGTATTTGATGTAAAAACAAAAAAAAAAAATTATTATTCATTAGAGGAAATTTTAACATAAAAGTTCCCATGAAAGTTTAGCGTAATTTCCATGTCATAATATGTAAACCAATCAAAATTCTCTAAATTTAAAAATAGGTACATGTAAATATTTTGGATGGAAAATAAGAAAAACTACTTTTTTTTTTTAATTGTATTTTTGGCTTATCTCCTTATAGGTTTGCTCAAATTTCAAGTGTAGAAACTCATTGGATGCGGAATTAAATTCCACATCCAACAAGTACCCATTATGTATACTTTTGAGAAGAACCACATTGATAAAATATCCATATACATTAAAAAAGAGTGTCCTTATGATGTGAAGCAAGAGAGGACTCAAGCAACTACAACATATCTCCCTGGAAGAACATGTAGTCACTATTTTTTTGAGTATTGTGGTTGTTCCTCCCTGCTTGAGAGAGAGCGGGTATCGTCTCCTTGGTTGAGAGGGAGTGATAAGGGACACTATATTCTCCATGTATCATGCCCTATGGCCAAGACTAAAAATCATAAGCCTAGTGAAGTTACTGGTCAGGAGAATGGACGATTGGATAAGCATTTGGGACCAATACTCCTTCAGGATTGGGAATCCAAGATAGGAGTAGTCCCGAGGATCGATACTTTTTGAGGATTGGGAATCCAAGATAAGAGCATTCCTGAGGACTAATATTCTTTGAGTATGAGGGGATATGTCTAAGAGAAGAATAGTCCTGTACAGACATAGCTTGTGAACATCTGGATGGGGTATATGCCTTGAGAGGTGGTGGTGGTGTCCAAACATATTCCTCTTAAATTGTGCTCTAATCTAGTGGAGAGTTAGAGATTGTTAGTCAAGGCCTTGATATTTTTCAAATGACAATGTTGGTTATGATGATGCTTGATGAATGAATTTTTTCAATCTAAATTCTTCTTATGAGAATATTTCAATTTGAGAGTATCCTTGTATCCTATTGTGTAATTATGAATAAATCCCTAGTTAAGAGGGAGTGTTGAAAATGTAAATAGGTTTAGTATTCATAATTATATTTGTACTTTTATCAATATGTATTTCATGTAAAAGAAAAATAAATAAATTTATTATTATTATTTTGTAGTCAATTTAAGTGTGTTCTTCATGCTTCTAGCATATATTAAGTTAGAAAAAGAAAATTGTCACGAGTCAAAGTCCTGTTTGGACTATTTGTAAGAAAAATAAAAAAATTATTTTTGAGTCAAAAGAGTCAATTTCTCACCACAAGACCAAGTCGGCCCTACCTGGACAAGTCAGCCTAGAAGAGGCACCTATTCAACCTCCTAAACAACTATAAATAGAAGTGATTTCGACCTCATTTGATTGCTCATACACGCATTTTGATTTTTGTGCAAGAAGAAAGAGAAATTTAGCAAAAGTTAAAGGAGAGAGAGGAAAGTCAAAGAAAAGAGAAATTTGGAGTTTTTTTTCCTTAGATTTGCTCACACATGCGAATTTTTCTGAGGAATTACAGGCCCAAAATTTTAGGAGGGCCGAAATTATAGGGTCAAAATTTCAGGAGGTGACTAGATTTAAAATGTTTGACCATCATTGACTTTGTTGACTTTGACTTGATGGAGAAGCTTTGAAGGAGGGTTGGCTTGGGTCTTTGTGGCAGTCTTTTTTCCATCTTGGTTATTGGATATCTCACTTTGATATGATTCTATAAGAAGAGGGTTTTATTGGGTTTCCCCCTTGTGGGTTTTTTGCCTTGGCTTGGAGCCTAATTTCTTGTGTTCTCTATTTCTAATGATCTTCGTGTTTTATATTTTTGGTAATTTCTTGATGAAGAAGAACATAAAATTTAATATCAAGCCAACAAACATTCACAAGTAATTATCAAGGAAGATAAATCTATCTACTCTTCATGCCTGTTGATTTCTCAATAAGAGGGAGGTGCGAATGGAGGGATAGGCCGCTTCCCTCTAGAGGCAAATTCTTGATCTTCCCATGATTTGCACATCTAAGGGAGAAGGGGACAATCATGAGTACACTGCTCATAAATACCACAACATAGACAATATTTTTTTGGTTTGAAGGGCCTTATTTTGCTTGGGATGTTTGCCTTGTTGTTGGGTTGCAATATTAGATTGATCAACTTTATTGACATTAGGCTTACAATGTTGGTTGCCTTGGTGTCCCTGAGATGGTTGGTTTTGGTTACACTTCCCCTTATTCTTCCTCGTGGGGTTAGGGGGAGGGGCAACATTCTACTAAGCATACACCTACCCCTAGGGAGGTGGTGGTAGTTGCGGTAGAGGGGGCTAAAGCATGGGAACTTAAGGTGTTGGTTCCATTGGGGATGGAGCACTAGGCAGTACATATGGATAGTATGTATTAGTGGTAACATCTTGGTAACCAATCTAAGTAGCATCTAGCCCTCACATCGACTTATGTGGATGGGAAAATTCATAAGACATACTCATGCCTTTGTAATATTTAACTCATAAAGGATGAAGAGGAGGATAAGCATAGGAGGAATTGAGCCCCCCTAAGGTTGGTCATAACCCATGGATCGTTACGAATATAGGGAAGATGGTAGGAAATTGATCTAATTACATTGTCAGCAACATGAGATGCCCTAGATGTAGAAGAAGCATCAAGCCTAGGGAGATTGGGGAGAACAGTATAGACATAACCCGATTGGACATAGATCAAATCAAACTTCAAGGTTGTCTAGATGGCCTCTTCTTCAGTTTGGGGGAAATGGAAGCAACATATTTATCAATAGGGGTGAGGATGTATCAAAAAATCCAATAAAAGTAAAATTTGTCTTCAAACTTCAGAGCTTTGCACAAGCTTTGTCTTCTTCGCCATTCCTGAACATGATAGGAAAGGCGGGCGGCAAAAGTTTGATAGAATGAGGTCAAATGTTTGGTACCAATATAATAAAGGATAGGTAATTGGAAGTAAGATAAGAAGGCATTGGAAAGGATCACAAAAATCGAATGTGATGCACAGGGTTGGTCCACATACCATTTCATGGTAGCGCTAGTGAGGGTGCATTGAAAAAGGCATAGATGAATAGAATACTTTGTGATAGAATTAGAGGAACACCACATGTGAAATGAGCGAACATGGTTAGTGGGATCCTCTCCATAGTTCCCTTCGAATTTTGGAATATCAGAAGGAAGCTTGTTTGGCATAGGTGGACAATTTGGATATGTTGAAGAGGATCAATAATGAGTTAGTTTAGATCGAGAAGACTCAAACCAACCATAGAGGGAATCAAAGGTTGATTGCCATCCACTCCTTGTGAGTTCCAAAGTTACCTTTAGGAGGGGGAACCTGAGTATTACCAGTGTTACTCTCAACATTTCCTCCACTATTGGTTTAGACATTGGGACCAACATTACTACCAGTGTTGACATTATACATGGTAGCATCTCATGGATGTAAAGATTTAGAATAAAATGATGAACCAGATGAATTAGAAAGACTAGAGTCCAACCATGGACTAATGAAAGGGGCCTTGACTCATCTAGCATGTGTTAATGGAAGTCCTAATGGTAGCTGACGGGCCTCTAAATTAGACATAAATTAAGGCCCATGCCTCTAAATTAAACATAAATTAGAGTCCATCTAACCATCCTTCAACACATTAAACCTCTATTTTTTCATTACATAATGTATTTTTAACTTTAATATGTTCATTAGGAAGTTTTATGGATAATTGCATATTTGTGCCTAATATTATTTATTTTTGTGGAATATTGTGAGAATATTGGGTAGATTATGAAGATTTGGAGGAGGAGATAATCTAGGGACTTGATCCCTACTACATGAGGATCAATATTAAATAATAAATCAACAATATATTCTAGAATTATGGAACATATTGTGGAGCTCCAATGATTGAGAAAATCTAGGAATGTGTTTCCTACCATTTAATGCAGATTCCTAGTCTTGGGAACTAGATCCACTAATCAATGGATTTTGATGGGGAAAGCTTCCTCCTTTCATGGGGAATGATTCCTAATAATTTTTTATAAGTACCAAGTCGAATTTTCCTCTAGGAGTGGATTTTTATTAGTCTTCTTGTGGAGTGAACTCGTATTTTTGCAACTCCATTGTCATTTCTTGCATGGATGTAATTGTATTGATGGAAATAATAAAGATTGATGCCATGTTCAGCTTCTAAATCTTGGTCTCATCCATAGGACTCTAAGTTTCCTTGGGGTTTTCCATCCTAGCAGCCTCAAAGCCCTTTTGTATTATTTACTTTTCTTCTTTTCACTTCTTATTCACATGCATCTTTTGTTTTTGTTTCTTTCTATTTCTACATTTAGTATTAATGATTTCTTGTTGTAGGACTGGGTTAAATGGTTGAGAGTATGTTCTTTTACAGGATTAAAATCATAATTTCATCCTTGGAAAAGTTTTGGAAGGTCGTAGTAATCATTGAGCTACTTTTATTAGTTTGCTTATTCCCAAATCTAGATTTCTAGAACTCCTTTGTGAAAAATAACAATAAATTTTTTCTATTTTTTAGAACATTATAATGAGCTTCAATCAAGTTGATTCCACTTTAATTAGATAAAAAAAATTCTAGTTAATATCAAAAACTACCCCATTGCATTTTCACTTTATTAGGTTAGGAATTTGATAGATTTACTAGCTCACTAGTTCTCGAATTTCTATATTTTAGACTAGTAATTTTCTGTCTTTTTTAGCATGGGTTAACAAAGGTATTTTTGAGTGATTCCACTTGTAAAGGAGACCTAAGACATCCTATTCAATAAAAAAATTTGTCCCATCCAATTTGGATTTGATTTGGTTGGTCATTCGGTGAATTATAACTTCCTATAGCAAAACCCTGTAGTAGCCTTCCAACATGCATATACTTGCCCATATTCACTCAAGAAGCTTGGTTATTGTCCCTTAGGGTTGAATAAAGACCCTAGTCTCTAAATAAATGATTAGGGAAGACTAAAGAACACTTAGGAATTGCCTCTTTACCCATGCAAAACATTTCACTGATTTGGGTTAATGGATAAATTTATGAATTAGATAATACAACGATGATTTTCTTGATTGCCACACCCAATGAACTTTGTTAATGGATATAATGTCTTTGAAATTTAATTGTTGAAATTTAGTTCATGATATTTAATTTATGCAATTAGAGTAGGTTTCTTTCCTTGTACTTTCTTTCTTGCAATAGGTTAAGGTTTCCATTTCGAGCATTTCATTTTATGCAATTAGTTTAGGATTTGATTTCAGTACATGCACTTCATTACATCATGACATCAAAGGAAGGATAAATAGTATGCTGCACATATAGTGTCGATACCTCTTAAGTTTGTACAAACCCCGAGTTGATAATTAAATTGGGTAGCCTTAGGAGTTGCAACATTCTTGTGTCAATACCAAGGTTGATCACTTTTTGGCGTCGTTGTCGGGGTGGTGTCAAAGTATGAATTGTTTTCTTCCCTAGTTTATTCATTTCTTTTTACTTTTTGCAAAAACAAAAAAATATTTGCATTAGGCATATTTCATTTAAAAAACATAAAAGTGCATTGCATTAGTGTTTTCATTCAATCATAAAAACAAAAAAAAATCTCCAACACCAACCCACCCCCCCATTTGATCATGTGGTGCAGTAAGAGCCATATCACCATCCAGTTTTGTTGGTGAAGAAGAAGAAATGGCAAATAATGTAAAAGAAATGGTTGGAGATGATGACAATGAGGAAGACCCTCTTGGATTTCCCATTCAATATATTGATGGTAGTGTGCACATGAAGAACATCCCGCCATCGTTTCTTCCAAAATTTCATGGTCTAAGGTTAGAGGATCCAGAAACTTTCTCTTTGAATTTCAAATCCTTTGTAGATCTTATGGTTACCTGTTAAACACTCAAAAATTGAGATTTTTTCTGGAAACATTGAAGGATAGATCTCTTAAGTGGTTCATGAGTTCAAGGACTAATTCAATAAGATCATGGAGTCAGATGCAAAATATATTTCTAGAAAAATATAAAGATCATGATCTTAAAGAAGAAATACTTAGAATGAATCAAAAAGAAGATTAGAGTCTAGAGGATATAATAGACAGCTTCATGTATAATGTTAAGAGGGAAAAAATACATCATTTAGGATTAGACACACTAAAAACCCTCTTACTTAGAACAATTAGGGACGAATGGATTGATCTCCTTGATCTCATGAGTAGAGGTGATGTATACAAATTATCATTTAAATAAATTTGTGAAACATGCAAACAGATATCAAGAGGAAGGGCAAGAGTAAGTAAATCAGCATCAAGATCGGTAAGTCAAGCTAAACTTGGAAATTTGTTTGATAAATTTAAAATATAAATTCTTAGCAATCTAACCAAACAAGTAGAAATGTTAAGAATGCAAGATGAAGAGAAACAAGATGTTGATATTTGTGTTGTCCATGCAGAATCACATGATGTTAAATAGTGTCCATCATTACCAAGGTTGAAGGAAGTTTACCAAGAGGAAAATGGATCAAGTCAATTGCCAATGTAGCTATGTTATGTATCTCCAAGAGGACCATGATAGCGTATTCAACCTGATATGATGCAAGAACCTAAATCAAAATTTCAAGCTTATCCACATCGAAATCAAAGTAATTGGAACACACGCTTTCCTTGGCAACCTTGGCTGTCTCAACCCTAAAACCAATCTTGGAAACAAGATTGACAAGGACCTTATGGGATCCATGCACAATATCCTCAATATTTTCGTCAATATTGTCCATACCCAAGTCCATGTTATCCCTACCATCCACCTCCACCACAACCACAGCCCCAACCACATCCATCTCAAATATCCTCCCACTCAACTACCCATACCACCATTTCTAAACCCACACAATGAAGTAGCTCAACCCACTTACAATGTTGAGGTACAACACTTCCAAATATCTCCTCTTGGTCTAAATGGTATTAATATTAGCTCAGGAAGAGTATCACAAAAAATATATTCTCTTGATATCATTGAAGAAAAACATCCAGAAAATGAAGATTCAAAAGAGAAGACCAAAGAATCATGGGCTGCACTTGATGAAGAACAAACATCGAAATCAGAGATTGAGAAATCTCCCTCATGGTTGCCATCAAATCCTCCATGTATTCAAGAGAATAATCAGCAAAAAGAGGAATATTTGAAGGTCATGGTAGAAGAAGACATGAAGAATGATCTAGATAAGCAAGCAAACCAAGGGCATCAAAGTTATATTAAGGTTTGGTTCTAGACAGTCACAAAGTTGTAGCAATACTATCTTCTTCAACTATGCTTGATATCATCAAATTCAAAGCATTTGGTGTATTACATTCAGGTAAATGAAAAGAATGTTTTTTGAGCCTACACATGCTTTTATCTATCATCTAGTTATGTAAGTGGCTTCATTGGAAGTATTCCTACACTTGAAAATGATTTTGTTTTTTTCAAGTAGAGTAGGATAGGAAAATAAATAAAAAATGAAAAATAAGAGAAAAATAAAATCTTAGGTGAAAACCTCCTTGGGGAGCCTGAGATTGGTTCATTGATTGAAAACCTCCATGAGGCAGTCAATGGGTTGAGAAATAAGAAAAAAGGAGGAAAAAATGATCCTAGTGTGGAGTACCAAGGAAGGTATGTTTCGATGGTCATTTTGGTATCTTTTCATCAAAACTCAAAAGCCTTTTGCATGAGAAATCTAGATAATGATAAGAATTTATAATGAAACACGAGAGATTAATGAAAAGCACTGATAGTCGTCATTTCTATGTGTAGGAGGGAAGAAATACGGGAGGCGGCCATTCCAACAGTAAAGACAAGGATGAGCTAACTGCTGTCCCTTTGACGGAAGACTGGAAACGAACCAGATCACAACGAATCAACCCAAGAAAGGATGCGGAGATACCAGCACGAAACATAAAAGGGAAGAAGTAACGCAGTATTAATGATTCTGCAAATCCCTCAGGATCTGAGATCCTGAGGGATCGCTATTTTACCTATTTTTTGTACCTATATATCTCCGCCATATTCCCTATAAAAAGGGGTAGCACTGTTGGCTTCAAAAAGGATCTTTTGGGGAGTATAATTTCTTTTAAGGAAGATCAAGACTATGATCTTTATGTTCGGTTGAAGACTTGAGTTCCTGTAATTTTATTGCATGCTTTAATACAGACTTGTTCACTCTTTTATCTTTGAGCCTGGATCTATCTTAAGCGGTGTACCCTTGGAGGCTAAGGGCCCGGCCCTGGAGGACACTTGCTCTTGTATTATTACGCGTGGTTTCCGTGTGGTGTGTTCATAGACGTACTCTGGTAATCTGTTGTGTTTTGAGAATATTATATTACATGCTCTGTTGTGATTAAGTCATTTCGTGTTCTTGAACTTTATATCGATGCTATGTTATTTTACCAGTTCTTCAAGCATTGATTAATCCCTACAGGACACTGTTACTTTATTACAGAATTCTTCACGATTGTGTTTTGCATTATAACAAGTCATTTGGAAAGATCTGTTCTACATGGGTATCGAATGTGACTATTCTTTATTATGAGATACAGTCGTATGTGTTTCAACAGAAGCAAATTAAGTATGGTGTGTTTCTAAGGTTCTATAGTATTGTTCCATCATATAAGATTGAGGGATTGGTGTTTTGATTGGCATGGTTAAATAGAGTTGCAGCTTAAAGAACTCAGTTATTACTTATTTCGATTACTATTCTATTCTTGAACTGCTGTTCCATTTATTTGCTATTCCATTTATTTGCTGTTCCATTTCAATTTGCTGTTCCATTTCCAGATTGCTAATTTGCTGTTTCTTGAGGATGGACTTAGGTTGTAGAGGACCCCAGCATCTGCTACTTGGTCCCCAGACCTCTGATCTGCTCCCGTCAGCTATGAAAGGGATGTGTTATTGCTACCAAGCCCTTGGCTGATGTGCTGTTCCATTTCATTATCACTTCTTTTATCTGCTGTTTCATTTCTAATCATTAAGAACGATCCTAGGCTGTAGCGAGCCCAGCATCTGCTATTTGGCTCCCAGACCTCTGATCTATTCTCATCAGTTATGAAAAGGATGGGTTATTGCTACCGAACCTTTGGCTGATGCAATACTTGGTGTGATTTAGTCCTTTGAAGTAGTTAAGTTGTAGACTTGCATTAGTTTACTTTCGTAGTTGTAAATAGCTGTACTACAAGCATTACTCTGGCAAATGCTAGCCTCAGACTGAGACACCCTTTGAAATAACCAGACGATCCCGGATTGACATATTAATGTGAGGTAACTAGAGGTGAAAGAGACCCTTTTTATAGCTCTACATTTTGGCGCCGTTGCCGGGGAAGGAGTGTAGCCATTTGTCTTTTTCAGAGTAGTGTACGAACCTGCTAGGGAAGAATTGGGTTTTGAAAACGGAAGGTAAGAACCTACGTGCGGAGCATGTAAAAGCCCTGCTCCTTTGCCTGCTTTCCTACAGATTTGCTGTTATCTGCTTAAAATTTAGTAGTTAAATTGAGTGCATGACTAAGCAGAAAAAGCTAGAGAAAAATCCCAAACCGTTAGCGAAACCAGAAAAAGCTAAGGGACCGGTGACCCTTGGTCGATCGACATACATAGACGAAATCTATAAGAAAGCCGAATCTCAGCCTTCAGTAGGACCCAGGAAAGTTACTTCCAAACAACCTACTAGTTCCCTTCAGGCCTCAAGCTCACCATCTGAAGCCTTTGCTGAGGTGCATAGTCAGACTGACCAACAGGACTTTCAAGAAATTGAAAATTCTATTCCAGAACGACTGCAGGAAGGGAATCTAAGCAATCTTTGTGAAGGAGAAGGAGAAACAGGGGAAATTGGGGAGCCAAGATCTCCTCCTAGGATAATTCAGCCATTAAATAGCCCAGACAAGGGGAGCACGGTAAAAATTATTATTGAAGACACCCTATTTCCTCAGACAAAAATTCCAGATAGAGGAAGTGCTATTAAAACTGTTCCTGTTGAAAATATTCCCCCTCAACCTAGGAATACCCTCTTAGATCTTCCGGAAGGTTATTGGCATATATTTGACCCAATGGCTCAAAATCCACCAAACACCCAAACCTCTACATTACAATACCCCATAGTGGATTCCACAACAAATGCTCCTATGAAAGCAATCCCCCTTCAACACATTCCTACATTTCACGGACTGACATCAGAGGACCCCGATGCATTCTTATTTGAATTTGATGTGCTATGCAGGGGATATGATTACACCATTGGTCCCCAGAAATTAAAATTGTTCCCCTCCACTTTGAAAGGGGCAGCTTTAAGATGGTTTATGGGTTTAGGTGGTGGAGTTATAAATAACTGGGAACAAATGAAAGAATCTTTCCTAAAGAAATATCAAGATTACTGTAGGTCTAGAGAACTGAAAGATGAAATATTTCAGATGATAGCTAGACCAAATGAAACATTAGAAGAATACATGGAACGTTTCCAGTATAATCTGCAAAGATCCCCTTATGCATCGTTGCCCTTACCTGATAACGTGTTGAAAACAACATTAATAAGGGGCATGAAAGAACAATGGATTGAAACATTAAACATTATGGGGAAAGGGGATATATATCAGGAAAGTTTTGCTGACATAATTGATTTATGTATCAGGAGTTCGAGAGGCAGTACATGAATCAAACCAGCAGAACATGATCGATTTGCACGGGAAAATAAAATTTCATCAGAAGGAGTAACACGTGTGGAAATTGGGAATTTACTTGAAAATTTTAAAACTGATATACTAGGAACACTGACTACACAATTGGACGTTTTGCAGGCTAAGCAGAAACAAATGGAGGCAGAACAGAATTTAGCAATTTTTTTCCCCAGATGCAGGAAGAAGCATAGCCATAAGGAATGCCCACTAAATACAGTTCAGACATGCACTATTTGCACAAGGGATCACTCTACAGAAAATTGTCCCTCATTACCTGGACTGAAAGCGGTATATAAGGAAGCAGAAGAAGAACCAGAAGCAGTGTATCCACTTAACCAGCGTCGTCAATGGCAGCCGCGACAAACTGGTATGTTTTCAGACCCAACTTCTTCTTTTTAGTATCCGCAATACAATACTCAACAGTATAATACATGGCAAAGTCAGTTTCAACCCCCATTTCCAAATTGGTCATCACAGTCATACCCTTCTGCAAACCCGTGGCTAAATCAGACAAGCCAATCTGGCTGGTCGAATCCTCCTTATCCCCCACCATACTGGCAAAACAACCCTTATCCACCGCAATGGACTCCCCCCACTTCACAAAGTTCAAGCTGGTAGAATAACTAGCAGAGACCAACACAGCAGCCAGTAGGAAATATTCCTTTCCCTCAACCTACACTACCAGCTTTACAGCAAAACCCCCAATCTAATCTCAGACCCCAACTCCCAGCCCAGCCCAATCCCAATCCAAATAATAGACCGGTCCAAGCACTCCAAATTTTAGAAACACCAGAAGAAGGACCCGATCTGAGGGAGTGCAATGATCTGCAGTTAAGATCTGGGCGTATCATTCAAACACAGGGAAACAAAACAGTTCACATTGAAGATCAGTTACCTAGAGAACAACTGTCACAAGAAGAGGATGAAAACATGCAACAAACTTAGAATCAAGTAACTACATCCTCTCCCCCGTTCCCAGAACGTTTAGTCATACCTCGACCTATACAGCAACCTAATTTTGACATTCTCGGAGAATTACAAAATTTGTACATAAAAATCCCGTTCCTTTAGGCCATTCAGGATATCCCAATATACGCTAAAACTATTAAGGAACTGTGCATAAAAAGACCAAGAAGGAATGTAATAGATAATCCAAGAGTTCAAGTAGTCGGCACTTTATCTGACCTATTATCAGGAAAGGAAACACCTATTAAGTATGAAGACCCAGGAAACCCAATAGTAACTGTTCAAATTTATGGCCAAACCTTAACCAATGCCTTAGTTGATCTTGGAGCTGCAATCAATATATTGACCACCTCCACTTGCCAAAAGTTAGGAATTACATCTGCAGAACCTACTTCAACTTTGCTGGAATTGGCTGATCGATCTGTGGTCAGGCCAGAAGGCATATTGCATGATGTTATGGTCTCAGTTGATTCCTGGGAATACCCAACTGATTTTCTGATAATAAATCCTAAAAGCCGACTAGATGGACATCCATTGATCTTAGGAAGGCCTTGGCTCGCTACCGCTGATGCCTACATCGGCTGTCGACAAGGAAACATGATCATAACTAAGGGGGCAGATATTAAGAACTTAGTACTATACCCCCAGCGCAGCCAAGCATCACAATAGTCAAAACTAATAGGCACCCTGTATCATATCTTATTGACAACATTAGATCTCCATTAACTATACAAGAAGCGCTAGAGTTCAAAAATCAAACAGAAGATGATGCCATCAGTAATTTTATTAGTCAAACTGAACTCACATCTTGTACCCAGTGTCATATGATAAAAGCAGCATTTGATAACGAAGTAGAGGAGGAACCTCTGAAAGATGTGCAGGACCATACAATCCCTGTCACGTCAGTTACACATAGTAAAATAGTGGAAATCGAACCTGGGAAGACCTTAAACATTAACGCCAACCTTACACCAGAACAAGAAACAAAACTCATCCATGTTTTAACAAAATATAAAAATGCATTTGCATGGGACTACCCCGATATGAAAGGAATTGATCCTCAATTGTGTACACACCACATCTACATAGAGAATGATGCAAAACTTGTTAGACAACCTCAGAGAAGATTAAATCCTCATCTAAAAGAAGTAGTAAAAGTTGAGCTCCAAAAACTTTTAGATGTTAACTTTATCTACCATATCTCTGATAGTAAGTGGGTCTCCCCGCTTGTGGCGGTACCAAAAAAGAATGGGAAGTGGAGAATCTGCGTGGACTATAGAGAACTAAATAAGGCAACGCAGAAAGATCACTTTCCTCTCCCATTCATCGATCAAGTATTGGACACTTTGGCAGGCAAGAAATTCTTTTCTTTTCTTGATGGCTTCAGTGGGTATAACCAAAATACAGATTGCCCCTGAAGATCAGGATAAAACTACTTTTACTTGTCCTTGGGGAACATTTGCCTATTGAGTTTTACCTTTTGGTTTATGTAATGCCCCTGCCACATTCCAAAGGGTTATTCTTATCATATTTGCAGATCTAATAAATGAAGGATTGGAAGTATATATGGATGATTTTACTCCATATGGGGAAGAGTTTGATCCAGCATTGGAAACACTAGAAAAAGTCCTACAATGCTGTATAGCTACCAGGCTTTGTCTAAGCCATGGAAAGTGCTACATGATGATGACAGAAGGACTTATTCTAGGGCACTATATCTCAGTAGCTGGCATACAGGTAGACCCAGCCAAAATCCAAATACTTTTGCTTATTCCTACTCCTACTACTCAAACAGCGGTACGTAGCTTTCTTGGATTCTCTGGTTATTACAGAAGATTTATAGAACATTATTCACGTATTGCTGCACCATTGTATGCACTAACTGGTAATGTTGATTTCCTTTGGACAGAGAAATGTGAACGTGCTTTTAATGACCTGAAAAATCTTGTATCTATAGCCCCAGTCCTTCGCGGACCAAACTGGGATTTGCCATTTCAGATATCATCCGATGCCTCAGATACAGCCATTGGAGCGGTCCTTGGTCAGGAGGAGGATAGAAAACCATACGCCATTTATTACATTAGCAAAAATCTATCCCCTACTGAATTAAATTATACTGTAACTGGAAAGGAATTTCTAGCTGTTATACATGCTATCAATAAATTCAGACATTACATCACTGGATATCCCGTTATCTTGTACACAGATCATTCTGCTATAAAGTATCTAGCAAATAAACCTGTCACAAATGGCATAATAACCAGATGGCTGATTTTATTGCAGGAGTTTGACATTACAATCAAAGATCGACCTGGCAAAGAAAATCCGGTAGCTGATTTCCTCTCAAGAATGCCAAAACCAGTCGATGCAGCAGCAGTTGAAGATCAGTTTCCAGATGAGCATCTCTTTGTTGTTGCTGTTCAAACACCCTGGTATGTTGATGTCGCCAATTACCTAGCAGTAGGTAAGTTACCAAAACATCTAACCCCTAATGAGCGAAAAAAGATTGTCCAGCGAAGTACCAGATTTTCCTGGATTGGAGGCTATCTGTTTCACACAGGGGCAGACATGCAAATCAGGAGGTGCGTTCGACAAGATGAAATCTTTGATATATTGAAAGCATGCCATGACCAACCATGTGGTGGACATTTTTCTGATCGCAGGACTGCACATAAAGTATTACACACAGGGTATTATTGGCCCACAATTTTTAAAGATGCAAAGAAATTTGTCCAAGCATGTGATAGTTGCCAGAGGGCGGGACGTCCTAGTCACTCAGATGAGATGCCCTTGAAACCACAGCTAGTCATCGAACCATTTGAGCGATGGGCCCTTGATTTCATGGGGCCAATCAACCCACCATCAAACTAGAAAACATACATTCTAGTGGCAATAGAATATGTCACTAAATGGGTTGAAGCGGAAGCCTTGCCCAGGGCTACAGAAGAATTTGTTATACAGTTCCTGCTCCATCTATTTGTGCGCTATGGCCTCCCTAGAGAGATAATCACAGATGGAGGGCCACAATTTGCTGGAAACAGAATAGCAACAACACTCAACAATTATCATGTTCAGCATAAAATGACCACCCCATATCACCCACAGGCAAATGGGCAAGTAGAAAGCAACAACAAGATAATAGAAACAATTCTAACCAAAATAGTTGCATCACATAGACGCGATTGTGCTGCCAACTACCAGAAGCACTGTGGGCTTATAGAACAACATGGAGAAGCACCACTGGACACTCACCTTACCAGCTTATGTTTGGAAAACAACCTATCTTTCCTATAGAATTTGAAATCTAGACATTACGAACAGCACAAGAAGTAGGGTTAGACTTAACCGAGGCACAAACTAATCGATTGCAACAGATTAATGAGCTGGATGAAATTAGACTCTCTGCACTTCAACATACTACCCTGATACAGCAGCAAAGAGCTAAGTGGCATGATGCTCTCATAAAAAATAGAGTCTTCCATGAAGGAGACTGGGCTCTTTTATATGACTCTAGATTTCAGGACTTCCCCGGGAAACTCCAGACTCGTTGGTTGGGACCATATGAAATTCAGAAAGTACATGACAATGGTACCCTCACACTAATTACTATTGATGGTTCTGGGTATACCTTTAAGGCAAACGGCCATCGAGTCCGTCTCTATCGCAAACCACTCACTAGGGAGTCCTTTTGCCAGCAATTACGCCAAGATTCAGATATGGAGATCTTGCGGGAGGAAGACAAGTCTCCTCCACCTATAACTCGCTAAGAAGTTTATTTTTCTTTGCAATTTGTATATAATTCTTTGAATTATTTTTGTACATATTTTTTACAGCATGTTGTGATTTTTGCTGTTCCTTTTTCAAAAGGAACAACACTTGTGATTTTTCCTGTTCCTTTTTCAAAAGGAACAGCGCTTGCGATTTTTGCTGTTCCTTTTTCAAAAGGAACAGCACTTGCAATTTTTGTTGTTCCTTTTTCAAAAGGAACAACACTTGTGATTTTTGCTATTCCTTTTTCAAAAGGGACAGCATTTCTGATTTTTTCTGTTCCTTTTCTAAAAATGAACAACACTTGAGTGTTTTTGCTGTTCCTCTCTAAAAAAAAAACAGCATTTGTGTGTTTTTGCTGTCTCTGAAAGAAATAGCACGGTTTGATTTCTGCCGGTCTTTTTCCAAAGGAACGAAATTTGTCTGATTGAACTGCACCATTTATTTCCACTGCTCCTTTCTCTAAATGAACAACCGTTGTTGTATCTTTCCTTAAAAATGCACTACAGCTTGTCCCTTCTCAAGGATGCAGAGTGCTAATGGTCTTTAGAATACAGCTATCTACTTATGTGATGGAAACAAAAGCACAGTATACGAAAATCGGTAAATCATAAATTGCTACCCTTATAAGCAACTGCCCTGAATTGATGAAAGGATGTAGGGAAAAGATATGCTTACTTATCACCTTTTGTTGCCATTGTTCTACTAACTCTATTCTGATTGGTAATCTTTATCATGCTGATTTTTTATCTATTTTAATTATCATTCGCCAATAAGATCAAAAAGTTTATATCTTCCTATTGGGATTTTAAGACTTCTTCCACCATTCCTACTCTTAAGGAGTGTGGAACCACCCTTTGTGTATAACCAGGAAAGGTTCTCTATTAAAACCAAAGAAAAAAGAAGCAAGCAAAGCAGTCTTGTCAAATTGCAGGATAGGGAGTCTCATTACGAGCTGGCCTACCATGATCATCAGGATGGAAGCGAAGTGGCATTCCCATTAGGGCCACCACACCCGGGAAATGGTCCAAAAGGTATATCAAAATAAATAAATAACCCTTGGAATAGGAGGTCTCACCACGAGTCGGCCTGCCCACTATTCGCTCCTTCCTCGTGAATGGCACTATGACTAACTGGTTACCAAGCCTGCATAGTGGCCTACAGTTTTGACATCACTTAACACTTCCTCGCATACACAAAGGACTATGGTTCCCGAGGTGAAATAAACAACTCTGCCAAGGTTATGGACACTTGTTGGCAGCAGAGCTCTGTTAATGGTATCGAAGTCGTAACCTTTATACCAATGGGTAAGGAAATTATAACCTTTGTATCTTATAACGTGATAATTTAATTACCCAGCCATATACCGCATGACTATTTATTACCGCCCATCATTACGGAGCTACTGACAGTGACCACATGGGGCTCGCTAATTATGGAAATTGTCTATTCCCAAACTTCCATCAACTCACTACAGTCGCTTACGTATTAAAAGCGATTTAACATTTCACCTCGATTCCCGTAATACGCTGTTTTTGCGGACATGACATATTTTCATCAGCTGCTCCATAAAGGCCTTGTGGACGAAGCAGACGGTGCTCCTTATTTGACGGTTGGGACAGCCTATCATATTGCGAGGGGGGGGAGTAACCTCATCATTCCCCAGAATATGTGTCAGCCCGTTATTCAAGAAGATCTTGTACTTGAGCACAACACGACTCAACGGTGTGATCATTTGCCATTTTTGTTTCTTCTGCATGAATCGTTGTTTGAAGTTATTTCCATTGCATATGCCGTTGTATTTAAATTTGAACGAGAAACTCGCCACCAGCTTCTCTGCGTCTTAACAAACAGCTGCTGTTCCTTTGAGAATTTGCAAGTGAAGCCATGGGTGGAAGGTCAGTCTGCAGAGAACCACAGACATTGACTGCTTCAGCTGCAGCCCGAAGAATTATGAAGAAAGCAGGATGGTTGACCTACCTCAACCGCCTGAAGGAATCTAATGAAACTATGGCGAAGGAATTTTTACAAAATCTGCGGGAAGAACATTCCACAATCAGAGGAAAACAAATAGAGGTCACAGATGATATAATAGCAAAAGTCACAGGACTACCGGCCACAGGGCCTGTGTGGACAATGAAGAAGGAAAGGCTGCAGAAGATTGTGGAAATCTTTCAGGACGAGGGCCACAGCTTAACAGTTTGAGGAAAAGGGGTGCTACTAGCAACGCTATGAGAGCCATGGGCGGAATTGGCGAAAATTGTCCAGAGCTACATTACTTGTGAGGGCAGAAAAGACGTGGTAAGACCACGACATCTAAAACTCCTAGCTATCTTAAAACAAAAATGTTTTGTGAATTTACCTGCATTGCTTAATTCGCTATTGCATGATGTGGCACGAAGCATGAAAAAGGCACAGCACAAAGATCTGTGGTTAGCCACCACGGATTAATTCGTTTGATAGTAAACCATAGTCTTACCCAGCAGCAGAGCAGCTGGAAAGAATTAATTGATATTATTAATAAAGGGACGGCCACGTCTAGACGCCCAGAAAAATGAAAACAAATTGATAGCACACCCCAATGCCCAGAGAAGTGAAAGAAGGACGCTTGCACAGAATTGCAAGCTGAAAGACAAGCCGAGAAACAAGCAGAAAAGCAACTTGAGAAACAACCTGACTCTGATACATCTGAGCAACCAGCAAAACGTAGAAAGTCGGCATGGCTTGCAGGGTTACAAGTAGAGCTGAAGAAACCCTGGGCTCGCACGAGCCAAGCAATAGAAATTATAAAGGAGCAATCGGCAGAGATAGATACAGAAGAAGAAAGTAAGGAGGACGCAGAACAATCCACAGGGACAGAGGCGGAAGAAGAATATAGCAGAGAAACAGACCAGTCCGCAGAGGCAGAAACAGAAGAGGAAGACGAAGAACAGTCAGCGGAAACAGAAATAAGAGGAGAAGAAGAACAGGATGAAGAAGAAGAAGGAGACAAGAAAGAAGAAGTTGAGCGGCCCGAGCAGGAGGAAGAAATGGAACAGCAGGGAAGAAGCCCAGTACAAAACCCGATGGGGGAAGATGAATTGGCCAATATTCTGGCCAATATGGGCACGTATGGCCAGCCCTTGAGTCCATCCAACCTCCAGGCCGAAGAAGAAACCCAGGAAAAAGATGCACCCAAGGAAGTGCATACGGAAGAAGCAGAAGTAGAAATTTCACCCGTCCATGATGAGAAGGAAACGGAAAATATCAGGCAGGAACGACCCGTTCCTAGTCAGAAGGAACTAGAGGAGAATCCAGAGGAAATAAGGGCAGAGGAAGAATTGGCCCAAGAAATGACAGAGCAAAGAAAGGTTCTTACCCCGGATCAGCCACCTCAAGAAGAAAATCCAGAAATTAGTCACACTCCAACCCACGGCAAACAGTCAGCTATTCTTTCTGAGAAGTTGATGAAAATAAGGGAATTACAAAAGGAAAAAGGGACGCTGTTAAACGTGATAGTCAGGCTTCGCCAGCAGATTAGGCTTTTGAAAGCAAGACAAAGGGGGGTAGGGACCTCAACAAGAAAAAATTCGGCCACGCCAATAAGACGCCGTAAGAATAAAAGGCGAAGAACCGGGAGCCATTCCACTACTCAAAATTCTGACAGAAGCCAAACTGCTGTCCCTAATGAAGCAGAAAGACAAACTGTTGTTCCAATTAAAACAGAAGGACAGACTGCTGTTCCATTTGAAAAGGAACAACAGTGGGCTGGAGTTCGTGTTAAAATTGAAAAAGATAATAAGGAGGTTCAGACGTAGGCACCACCTTCGGGAGTAATAAGGGTTATGAATTCAAAGCAGCATAATAAGAAACTCCAAGTAAAGCTCCCAGCCTCCACAGATGCATGGAAAAAGGACCCAAAAACAAGAACCCTCCACCATCATTTGAAGCAGGCTCAACAAGAAGCAGAAAAGCTCTGGGAACAAATGGTCCCCCATGAAAAATATGAGGAATTACAGCAGCAGTTAAGGAACGTCAACCTGTCAGAAAGCCAAGCCTTCGAAGGATGGCGAAAGGAGCAAGAGGAAGTCGCCAAGGTAACTCGTAGATTAGATGTAGTTATTAAACAAATGGATACCTTGTGTGCTCTGTACAATGATGCCCTAGCATGTAGAGCTCCTGCCAAAAATTATGCCATGTTCCTAATGGAAAGATACTTACAATTGAAAATTAAAGCCGTTAGGGCAGGTGCTCCCATAGAAATTAACACTATAGACGATTTTATAAAATGTTGTAAGCATTATGGGGTAAAAGTACAAAGGTTATTGTGTGAATTTTACATGCATAACCTTGTACTAGAACAAGAGACCGAGCTGAACCCTGGCCCTTTTGTCGGAGATATTCAATTACAAGCATTCATTTCATTTACAGTCAACCAGATTAAATGGCTCAAAGCCTACAATGCATTTCAGGGACAAGAAAATGGATTAGACCTATGGGTAAGAGCTGAGCCTAGAGACCCGGAACAGTTATGGAGAAGTTATAGAAATCTCATGAGGGCTCCAGGCGTGATTGAAGCATTAGGACCCATGCATGAAACAATCATTCGGCAAGGGCTTGAATTCTTTTCTTCTATTAAAGACCCTGCCATTGAAGCAGCTAAATTTCGATATCGGGTATCTAATCCAAATATTCAGCTCCGAGAACCGTTTAAGTATGAAAATTTTAAGCTTGCTGCTAACCGATTCCCCCTCTATGGTGAAATTGTTTTGAGGGCAGGGCCATCCTGGTTAGGATATAGGTTCCAGAGTCCAATCATTTGGCATCCTGCACCCGGATACCAAGCCCTGTATGAAATTCCTGAGGGCCAGACAAGCCATTTCTTTGATCATCTAGTTTCGCATCATGGGTGTAGGCCTCCACACGAAATTCCATCTCCAGCCTACTCCCTCACTGCTCTGCATGTCAACTACAATGTTTTCATGAGGCCATGAAAATGGGTAAGCTGGGGGGTGTGTGGAGTACCAAGGAAGGTATGTTTCGATGGTCATTTTGGTATCCTTTCATCAGAACTCAAAAGCCTTTTGCATGAGAAATCTAGATAATGATAAGAATTTATAATGAAACACGAGAGATTAATGAAAAGCACTAATAGTCGTCATTTCTATGTGCAGGAGGGAGGAAATACGGGAGGCAACCATTCCAACAGTAAAGACAAGGATGAGCTAACTGCTGTCCCTTTGACGGAAGACCGGAAACAAACCAGATCACAACGAATCAACCCAAGAAAGGATACAGAGATACTAGCACGAAACAGAAAAGGGAAGAAGTAACACAGTATTAATGATTCTGCGAATCCCTCAGGATCTGAGATCCCGAGGGATCACTATTTTACCTATTTTCTGTACCTAGATATCTCCACCATCTTCCCTATAAAAAGGGGTAGCACTGTTGGCTTCAAAAAGGATCTTTTGGGGAGTATAATTTCTTTTAAGGAAGATCAGGACTATGATCTTTATGTTCGGTTGAAGACTTGAGTTCCTGTAATTTTATTGCATGCTTTAATACAGACTTATTCATTCTTTTATCTTTGAGCCTGGATCTATCTTAAGCGGTGTACCCCTGGAGGCTAAGGGCCTGGCCCTGGAGGACACTTGCTCTTGTATTATTACGCGTGGTTTCCGTGTGGTGTGTTCATAGACGTACTCTGGTAATCTGTTGTGTTTTGAGAATATTCTATTACATGCTCTGTTGTGATTAAGTCATTTCGTGTTCTTGAACTTTATATTGATGCTATGTTATTTTACCAATTCTTCAAGAATTGATTAATCCGTACAGGACACTATTACTTTATTACAGAATTCTTCACGATTGTGTTTTGCATTATAACAAGTCATCTGGAAAGATCTGTTCTACATGGGTATCGAATGTGACTATTCTTTATTATGAGATACAGTCGTATGTGTTTCAACAGAAGCAGATTAAGTATGGTGTGTTTCTAAGGTTCTATAGTATTGTTCCATCATATAAGATTGAGGGATTGGTGTTTTGATTGGCATGGTTAAATAGAGTTGCAGCTTAAAGAACTCAGTTATTACTTATTTCGATTACTATTCTATTCTTGAACTGTTGTTCCATTTATTTGCTGTTCCATTTCAATTTGCTGTTCCATTTCCAGATTGCTAATTTGTTGTTTCTTGAGGACGGGCTTAGGCTGTAGAGGACCCTAGCATCTGCTACTTGGTCCCCAGACCTCTGATCTGCTCCCGTCAGCTATGAAAGGGATGTGTTATTGCTACCAAGCCCTTGGCTAATGTGTTGTTCCATTTCATTATCACTTCTTTTATCTACTGTTTCATTTCTAATCATTAAGAACGATCCTAGGCTGTAGCGAGCCCAGCATCTGCTATTTGGCTCCCAGACCTCTGATCTATTCTCATCAGTTATGAAAAGGATGGGTTATTGCTACCGAACCTTTGGCTGATGCAATACTCGGTGTGATTTAGTCCTTTGAAGTAGTTAAGTTGTAGACTTGCATTAGTTTACTTTCGTAGTTGTAAATAGCTGTACTACAAGCATTACTCTGGCAAATGCTAGCCTCAGACTGAGACACCCTTTGAAATAACCAGACGATCCCGGATTGACATATTAATGTGAGGTAACTAGAGGTGAAAGAGACCCTTTTTATAGCTCTACACCTAGGTGAAAACCTCCTTTGAGGCACTTAAGCAGACCTACAATTTGAAAACCTCATTGAGGTGGCTAGTAGGCCTAGAATAAAAAGAAAGGAAAAAATAAAAAATCTTCTCTCCATGTATCTCTTTGATGAATGTAGGTGCTATCCAACATCTGCAAGCAACAAAAACAAGTTGGCACCAAAGAAAATAAAAATTTGGTCAAAATTCTAGTAAAAGGAAGTCAAACTTGGACTTTATCCTCCTTTTCTCAGAAGCTCCATACAGACCAAGGCAATGCAAATCCATCACCCTAATCTATTTCCACCATCCACTCATCATTCCCAAGATTTTACCACTCATTTTACTTCTTGTCTTAAAATACTACAAGAATGATCTGTTTTACTGCATGAAATAGAAATACATAGAGCATAAAACTATTTTTGTCATATATTTAAAACCATGCATCCATTTGCCAAGTTTTTTTAGGGGGAGATGCATATGGACGATGGTAACATTCTCAAGCGATTTCAGCAAATTCCACTACACAATTTTTGAGAAATCAAACTCCATCACCTACTGGACCATTTTTTAATTTTTTCTTGATATTCATGCATCCATTTAAAAATATGTTTCATTAAGAGATGCATATGGATGATGGTAACATTCCCAAGAAATTTCAGCAATTTCCAATGCACGGTTTCCAAGAAGTCGACCTTCATCAACTTCAACTATTTTTATTTTTTCTGGAGCTTCGTGCATCCATTGGACAAATTAATTTTATGGGGAGGTGCATAATGGAGATGAAAACATGCTTAGAAAATTTTGGGTCAATCCATTCTATCATTTGGGAGATATGGACAAAACAAGGAAAATATGTTGTTTCTTGTAGTACTACTACAAGATGTCCTAGTTCTACTACAGGATGCCCTGTTTTACTACAAGAAACAAGCCAAAAGATTAGGATATCGTAGGAAAGGTAGAATGAAGAGTGGGAAAGCTGTCTAATGGTGGAATAAGGTACAGGGAAGGTGAAAATCACTCATGGACAAGCCCATCACTCCCAGAAGGCTGGATTTGACTAGGATAGCTTTCTCATGGTAATTGGAAGATAGAGGTTTAGAATAACCAAGCTATGAAGATTTGTGTAGAAGAAAACAAAGAAAATTATGACCTCAAGAGGACCATGGATTTATCATCAACTCAACAGCAACATGCATTTATCTCCAGAAACCATCAAGTAGGTACAAGTATGTAATATTCTTGACCTCTTCTCTTGAGCATATTATAGTTTTAAATTTGTTGTAAATGCATGTAAGATAAGGTTTTATAAGCTAAGGATGGGCTAGCTGTCTCAGTCACCTTCAACTAGTTAATTGCAACTCACTCCTTCACTCATGCAATGTGGAAAAGCCAAATTATGAAGGGTGATGATTTCGAGGAATGGGGATAATAGTTAAAAGAGGAAATTTGTGTAAAGGCAAAGTCACCAAAGAACTCCAAGCCCTCCATCCACTTCATATCCACTATCTATCCATCATTCATCCATCCCATTTCATAAAGAAAAAAATAATATTTTTCAAGAACAAACCCTACACTCTGTCTCACCCTGAAAATTTCTTGAAAAAAACAAACAACACATCCTCTCCATTTTCACAAACCTACACTACTCCCTTTGAGCCCTAGCATCATCCTCCAAAACCTCTACATCATTTCTCATCACTCCCATACAATTACAAGACCCTGAAAGAGGAGGAATGACCGCTACAGGAAGGAAGAATGTTGCTACAAGAAGGAAGAAAGGAAAAAATTGTGCTAAAACCCAAAATGGAAGTGCCTAAGAGAGACCTAATCAAAATAGAGAACTCCAAGGCCATCAGGAAATAATCTAGGCCACAAAAGAGAAGAAGAAGAAAACAAAAGGAAATAAGGCATTCACCATCAAAATAGAACTGAAACTGCAGTGATGAAAATATGCTTTCCAAGAGGTCTCTAATCTCTTTCTAGCTTTTTTCCAAGGCCTAAAATATGTTATAGAAATGGGAGAAAGGCATGGAAGTCAAGTTGAGGGCATAACCTAGCCTCAGACTATAATTTCCGCTCAAAACAGGTTTAAACAATGTTTCCTGTAGTACTATAGGAACTGCTACATGGTTTCCTATAGTACTATAGGAACCGCGATAGGGTTTCCTGTAGTTATTACAGAAATTACTACATGATGTCCTAGTTCTCATATAAAGGCATTTTGAAGGTTCCATAGGTGTCCAAATGGTGAAAAAAAGGTAGTAGGAGGTTGGAAAAAGATGTGGAAGACCTTGCCAAACGGAAAAAATATTCAAGAACCTATCTTGACTAAGGGGAAGAGGGCAAGTTAATGGTCTCAAGAAACACTGTGATTTTTTCTATGCACAAACAATTTTGGAAAAATGAGTGAAAATGGAATGAAGGTTTCAAAGGAGAGGATGAATGAAATGGATCTACAGGCCAACAAAGTTCACTTGAAACGGGGAAGTTACGTTTTTTGCTTGAAATACGTTTAAATAATCATGATAAGAACAACTACATTTTTTTGCTTGTCCTTGCAGAAATGACGACCAAGATTCTTAAGAGAAAGGACTGAGGAATGCACCAGAGATATGCCACTAGGGCCATGAATGAGGCACAATGGGGTCACTAAGTTGCTCAGAGGATAAGCAACACTTTCAGCAAGGGTGTATGATGGGCCTCTAAATTAGACATAAATTAAGGCCCATGCCTATAAATTAAACATAAATTAAGGCCCATCTGACCATGCTTCAGCACATTAAACCTCTCTTTTTTCATTACATAATGCATTTTTAACTTTAATATGTTCATTAGGAAGGTTTATGGATATTTTCATATTTGTGCTTAGTATTATTTATTTTGTGGAATATTGTGAGTATTGGGCAGATTATGAAGATTTGGAGGAGGAGATACTTTAGGGCCCTGTTTACTACTAAATGAGGATCAATATTAAATAATAAATCAACAAGATATTATGGAATTATGGCATAGATTGTGGAGCTCCAATGATTGAGAAAATCTAGGAATGTGTTCCCTGCCATTTAATGCAGATTCCTAGTATTGGGAACTAGATCCACTAATCAAGGGATTTGGTGGGGAAAGATTCCTCCTTTCTTGGGGAATGATTCCTAATCATTTTGGATAAGTACCAAGTCAAATTTTCCTCTAGGAGTGGATTTTTCTTAGTCTTCTTGTGGATAGAACTTGTATTTTTGCAGTGCCATTATCATTTCTTGCATGGATGTAATTGTATTGATAGAAATAATAAATATTGGTTCCATGCTCAACTTCTAGATATTGGTCTCTTCCATAAGACTCTGAGTTTCCTTGGGCTTGGCCATCCTAGGAGCCTTAGATCCCTTTTGTATCATTTTATTTTCTTCTTTTCACTTCTTATTCACATGCATCCTCTGTTCTTGTTTCTTTCTATTTCTGTGTTTAGTATTAATGATTTCTTGTTATAGGATCGGGTTAAATGGTTGATGTAAGTTCTTTTGCAGGATCAAAAGAATCATTTCATCCTTGGAAAGGCTTTGGAAGCTCATAGTAATCATTGAGCTATTTGGATTAGTTTGTTTATTCCCAAATATAGATTTTTGGAACTCCTTTGTGGCAAATAACAGTAAATTTCTGCTATTTTTTAGAGCATGTTAATGAGATTCAATCGAGTTTGTTCCACTTGAATTAGATCAGAAAAAAAAAATTCTAGTTAATACAAAAATTACCCCATTTCCTTTTCACTTTATTAGGTTAGGCATTTGATATATTTACTAGCTCACTAGTTCTTGAATTTCTAGATTTTAGACTAGTAATTGTTTGCCATTTTTTAGCATGGTTTAACAGAGGCATTTTGAATGATTCCACTTGGAATGGAGACCTAAGACACCCTAGTCAATAAATTGTTTTTTCCCATACAATTTGGATTTTATTTGGTTGGTCATTCAGTGAATTATAACTCCCTATAGAAAACATGTTGTGTCATGTAGTAGTACTACAGGAAACCTTATAGTAGCCTTCCAACATGCATATACTTGCCCAGATTAGCTCAAGAAGCTTGGTTATTGTCCCTTAGGGTTTAATAAAGACCCCTAGGGTCTAAATAAATGATTATGGAAGACTAAATACCACTTAGGACTTGCCTCTTTACCTATGCAAAAAAATTCAGCGATTTGGGTTAATGGACAAATTTATGAATTGGATAATACAACGATGATTTTCTTGATTTTCACACCCAATGAACTCTGTTAATGGATATAAACTATTTAAAATGTAATGGTTGGCATTTAGTTCATGATATTTACTTTATGCAATTATAATAGGTTTCTTTCTATGTACTTTCTTTCTTGTAATAGGTTAAGCTTTCCATTTCAAGCATTTAATATTTTGCAATTAGTTTAGGATTTGATTTGAGTACATGGGTTATAGCACCATTTACCACCCTTGGTAGATTTGATGCTCTGTGTTGTGGCCTAGGGCAACCCTTCCTTTCCATACTTGGTCCAAATTCTAAAAAATGATGTTTTAAATCTCATACATTGTCTTTCCCTGTATAAAGAGTGTGTACACGCGGGTCAGTCTATAACCAACCTGCATATGTGTTAAAACATTAAAAAATATATAATCTCCTTAAATTCGGGAGGAGTTTACAGGTTTTAACTGTTACTCACTGATGAGCCCCAATTTTTGGTATAATTTGGGCTCATTTGGCCTACTTGTTTTGCTCAAACCATTCACTTTTTACTGCTTATGCATGCATTTCTTAGTTTATTCGTGTTGTTTGTAGGAAGAAGGGTAGACACTTTATCTACATGACTAATGCATTATGATTTCAGGTTTTTGCATTAAAATGGAGAAAAGACCACGTGAAAAGGAGACAAGGAGACAAGGAGGCGGCACTGCTGGTTTTTAGGAGAGGATGTCCACAGTCTTGGGACCTTCCTCGTGTTTCCCACCAAGAACTCCGAGCTCCAATCCATCTCCCCACCGAGCTTAGAAGCAGCCAGCTGTTCTACAGGAACAACAGTTATAACTGTTCTACAGGAATTATGACTGTCCTACAGGATCAACAAGTTAAACTTCAGTTGGACAGCCGAGCTCCTAAAATCAAGGACACTTGTTGGATGATCGTTTTGCATAAGTATGGAGGCCGTAGCCTTTGATAGGTTGTTGAAACTTTCGCATTACTATTGTAATTTTTGAGCACAGCTCGGTGTTAGTTCTTGTTGTAAGCCAGTTTTGGCATAACATCAGATTATGAATAAAGAAGGCAGATTCTGATCTAGTTCTGAGTTTTCTTAAGGAGACTATAGCTCTCAGGTTAGGGCCCAACCTGAGAGCCATAGATCCCCTCTGCTGTAGTGTTGTTTGCATTTCGTTTCAGCACTCTGAGTTTTCATTTTCACATGCAATTTGAATTACAGGTTGTTGAATTAGTCTTTTTCATGAGTTTAGATAGGATTTGCTTATGGTAAGTTTGGTTCCAGTTGCTTAGGTTAGCAGAGGATAGATATAATCTATTGGAGCTCCAGCAAAAAGGTTGTTAAGGCTCACTGCCATCTCATTTGGGATTGGGGTGCAGTCCATAACTAACCACCAAAAATACGCATTTCTTTACTTGATGATTGCTGCAACACAGTCACGGTTATGTTAGATGCTTCCACATGATTCACACCTGCACCACACACCTTCATCACAGCTTCATGCACATTCTCCTTCGCGTTTTGGATTGCTGTTCATTGAATTTATACGCACAGGTAGTTTAGGTTAATGCATTTTCGGTTTGGTGACAGTCATAAGCATTTGTTTCATTTACACTGCTCTCTCTCGTTCCATTACCTCATTCTCCATCTTGATCACGCATGCAAACACATCTTTGACCCCTGCTCCACTCTGTTATCCCCCAAAGTCTTTCACTCCTCACGTACTTCCATTCTCTAGCCCTTTTGTTGACCTAGCCCTCTATCTTCCAACCTACTTCCTACACTCACTCCCTATCCTATTCCTCCACTTCTGAGCCATCACCAGCCTTATTCCTACCTTACACATCTCCCCCTACCATTCCATCACTCCTCCATCACTTCAAACACTCACGGTAGGTCATCTTGTAGCAATTCGTAGACATCCTATAGAAATCTCTGCGTATCCTGTAGGATTCCCTGCAGACATCCTGTAGGAGGCCACTCACTCGGTTGCTGAGCTTCTGAATGCGAGGAACTTCTGTGGATGGATGCTAAGGATCCCTAGGGACCTCTCCTAGCCTCCCCAACCTGTCCCACGCTTTCCTTCCTTCTCCATCCCATCTGCACAACCAAACCCTAGTTAGCACAAAATCACAATCATTCCATCCACTTAAAGGAAAAATACAAAAAAATGTCTTTTATGATGCAAGTAGCTTAGATCCATGCATTTCCACTTATTAGAGGTAACAGCAGCATTGGTAGAGGTTTCATTCACATTCTTTGCATTATAGAGGTTAGACTAGTTAAATTAGGGTTTCCTAGGTTTACATGCTTTGATTTGCTTTTAGTCCATTTTGTCAAGTAGAGTAGCTTTCCTTTGAGAATAGCTTTCGTCCATCAATTAGCAAGCTTCTTCTGAGAGCCTATAGAAGTTGGCTTGAGCCCTAGCGGACTTGTGCCAGCTGACCAAGTGACAGCTGCGACAAGAGCTAGTACTTGTGCATATAGCACCGTCGCTTCCAAGTTTGTACGAACTACCGGGTTGATAAAATGAGAGACAGGAAGCCCCAGGAGTTGTAGCATCATTGCTACAATACTGGAGCCCACCATCTTTTTGGCGCCGTTGCCGAGGAAGCGTCAGAGTATTAGTAATTGTTGCTTTTCTTCTACTTTCGAACTCTTACTTCTGCTCAGTAGTTTATTTCATTTCCATTCTGCAAAAGTAGCTTAGTATTTCTTGCTTTCCTAGCTTAGTATTTCTTGCTTTCCTAGCTTAGTATTTCCTGCTTTCATAGATTAGCATTTCCTGCTTTCATAGATTAGCATTTCCTGCTTTCATAGATTAGCATTTCCTGCTTTCCTAGATTAATATTTCTTGCTTTCCTAGATTAGCTTTCCAATTCCGCAATTTCATTTGAGAAATATAGTTAGTTGTAGATCACTCTGTTTCAGTTTTGCAGGTACCAAAGAAAAAGCAAAAGCACTCAAAAAAGAAAAGTCCTTTCCATTTCATGCCTCGTAGGAACCGAGATAAATCAGGCAAATTCCTACCCAACACCCCCACCACATCACTAAGTCACCCTTCTCTCTTCTTTGGTGACAGTGACCCAGAGGAACCTATAGGTGAACATCCTGAGATATACCAAGACCCTATAGAAGAAGAAGAGTTAGAGACCACTCCATCTGAAGCCATGGCTGATAATAGAAGAAAAGATGAGAGAATAGAAGGAGATTTCCCCATCCGAGAGACCAATGGAGAGATGAAAATGAAGAACATTAGCCCCTCCGCCTTGCCTCACTTCCATGGACTGACCACTGAGGATCCTGATACCTTCTTGTTTGAGTTTGTTGTCCTTTGTAGAACCTATGACTATACTGAAGATGAGCAAAAGCTGAAGCTTTTCCCTTCCACTCTCAAGGATGCAGCACTACGCTGGTTCATGGGATTACCTGGGAATAGTATCGCTACTTGGGCTCAGATGCAGCAAGCCTTCAATACCAAGTATAGGGATTACTGTAGGTCTAAGGAAACCAAGGGAGAGATCTTTTGGATGACCATGGGGAATGATGAGTCTTTAGAGGATTATGAGGAGAGGTTCCAACTTAGCTATAAGCGGTCCAGGTGCACACTTGACCCTGAATCCCTCAAGTTGGTTCTACTCCGAGGAGTCCCTGAAGATCTCTTAGACACCCTTCACATGTTAGCTGGGGGGGACATTTACCAACTGCCTTACGAGGACATCAAGACTGTGTTTAGAAATCATTCCAGGGCAGCTAGGAAACGAGGTAGAGGAAATCTCCTCTCCACTAGTGTCCCTTTCTCCAAACATGAGTTTACAAACCAATTAGAAGATCTTAAGAGTGAGGTGAGACAGACCATTGCCATGCAGCTGGACACATTCAGGATCCAACGGAAGAAAGAAGAAGCTGAGAGAGCCTTGGCTGTCTTCTGTCCTAGGTGCACCAAAAGACACCCTAAGAATGAATGCCCATTGCATTCGGTTGAAGTGTGTTTCGTTTGTGAGGAGGACCACCCAACAAATCAGTGTCCAACCTTACCTGGGTTTAAGGCCATGTACCAAGGAACCGAAGCCCCCACTGAACCTCTCTACTTCATCAACCAAAGGAGGCCTCAGGGATCTAGACCTTATCAGCAGGGAATGCAAGGGGCATCACAAGCTTATTATAACCCCAACCAATCGACTCCCATGCCTTCTTGGGGTCCCCCTGCTCATCCTTCTTGGTCCATGCCTCCTCCATGGTCTTATCCACCTCAGTACCCTACTCAACCTACTTCTCATTCATATCATTCACATGCCCAGTCACAGCCTCAATGGAGTGCTCCTCAGTCGGGGTGGAGGCCCCAATACAACACTCCTCCTGCCATTTTGCCTCCACCACCAGTTCAACCTCAACCTTTACCTCCTGCTCCTCCAAGGCAACCTCAAATGCCTGCTCAACCGAACCCGAACCCCAACAATAGACAGGCTCAGCAGGTATACACTGGGGAAACATCATGTCCTACCTATGCTGTGGAGATCCAGGAGATCAATCTTCGATCTGGAAAGATCCTTCCAGATCGCCAACCTCCTCCCCCAGAGGATGAGGAAGATCTACAGGAAAGTGAACCAAAAGCTATTCCACCCTTTCCTGAGAGACTAACTGCCACCACACAACCCAACCCTGAGGAAGATGAGCTTCTGGGTGAGCTCAAGCAGTTGTGTGTAAAAATACCACTTCTCCAAGCCATCAAGGATGTGCCCATATACAACAAACTGGTTAAGGAAAAGTGCTTTAAACACCCAGGCTGGAGAAAGAAAGATGCCTCAACCATCAATGTCATAGGATAGCTGTCTGACCTTATGTTAGGACAAGTCATCTGCCCCAAGTATCTAGATCCTGGAAGTCCTGTAGTAGATGTTCACATCAATGGCACCATTATCCCCCACACCTTGATTGATCTGGGGGCGGCCATCAATGTGATGACCAGGGATACCATGCTCAAACTCAATCTTCAGGATTCCTTGAGGAAGACCTCGACAGTACTGTAATTAGCAGATCGCTCCACCGTGACTCCCGAAGGGATTGTGGAGGATGTCATGGTCTCCATTGATTCTTGGGAGTACCCTGCAGACTTCCTGGTTCTGCAACCAAAGGCCAAGCTTACTGGATATCCTCTCATTTTGGGAAGGCCTTGGTTAGCTACTGCAGATGCTTACATAAGTTGTCGGGCAGGAAACATGACCATCAAAAATGGTCCCATGTCCAAGCAGCTAGTCCTATACCCTCCTGCCCAACCCTCTTTAGAGCGTGATTTACCACTCTGGTTGGAAGAAGGAGAAGAAGAAGAGGTGTACTCAGCACCTCTGTGCACCTTAGATACCACTAGAAGAAACCCCCCAACCGAGGATGACTTGATCGAGAACTTGATCCAAAACCCACCTTCCAGTGCACTACCCTTAGAAAAATTGGTGGAGGATGCCCAAGCTAGCACCTTAGTGGATCTTTGTACAACCAACCCTGTCACTCCCAGAGTTAAGAATGTGGAGTTTGGCCCTGAGAAAGCATTGAAGATCAGCTCCTCCTTATCTCCTTCCCAGGAGAAGGAGTTGTGTAGCCTGTTGGCTAGCCACCTCAATGCTTTTGCTTGGAGCTATAAGGAGATGAAAGGAGTCCATCCCTTGGTCTGTACCCATCATATATACATCAAAGAGGATTGTAAACGAGTTAGGCAACCCTAGAGGAGAATGAATCCAGCCCTTAAGGACATTGTCAAGGAAGAATTGCAGAAACTGTTGGATGTCGGATTCATCTACCCCATCTCAGATAGTGAATGGGTGTCCCCTCTGGTCTTGGTTCCCAAGAAAAATGGGAAATGGAGAATCTATGTGGACTATCGAGAGCTGAACAAAGCTACCAAGAAAGACCATTTCCCTATGCCTTTCATAGATCAAGTGTTGGATGGACTGGCAGGAAAGAAGTTCTTCTCTTTCCTGGATGGGTTTAGCGGGTACAACCAAATTCAAATCAGCCTGGAAGACCAAGATAAGACCACTTTCACTTGTCCTTGGGGTACCTTTGCCTACCGTGTCCTTCCCTTTAGGCTATGCAATGCTCCTGCTACCTTCCAGAGAGCTGTCTTGAGCATCTTCTCAGAGTTGGTCCATGATGTAGTAGAAATCTATATGGATGACTTTACTCCTTACGGGGCTAACTTCCAGGAAGCATTGTCCAACTTGGGAAAAGTCCTAACCAAGTGCATCGAGATGAACTTGTCCCTTAGCCCTGAAAAATGTGAATTCCTAATGATTGAAGGGACCGTGCTAGGCCATACCATCTCTCGCCAGGGGTTACAGGTGGATCCTAACAAAATCGCTCTAATCAAGAAGGTTCCACCTCCACAAAAGGTAAGGGATGTTAGGAGTTTCTTGGGATTAGCGGGATATTACCGAAGATTCATTAAAGATTTCAGCAAGCTAGCCTCGCCATTCTTCAGGCTATTGGCAAAAGATGTGGAGTTTAATTGGACTGACGATTGTCAAAAGAGTTTGAATGAATTAAAAGACAAGTTAGTGTCGGCTCCAATCCTGAGAGGTCCAAACTGGGCCCTACCATTCCACATCCACACCGATGCCTCGAACAAAGCCATAGGTGCAACCTTAGGACAAGTTGAGCAAAAGCTTCCATATGCCATTTACTTCGTTAGCAAAAACTTGTCCAAAGCAGAGTTGAATTACACTGTAACCGAGAAAGAATTCTTAGCTGTGGTCCATGCATTGAACAAGTTCCGACATTACATCACCGGCTATCAAACATTTGTACATACTGACCATGCTGCAATCCGATATTTGATTAATAAACCAGATGTGAATGCTCGTATTATTAGATGGTTACTTTTATTGCAGCAGTTTGATTTAACCATTGTTGACAAACCAGGTAGAGAAAATGTTGTTGCTGACTTTTTGTCTAGATTGGATTTGTCTGCAGATGAAGATGGGATGGTGGATGACCAGATGCCTGATGAGCATCTGTTTGCTATCTCATTACTCTCTCCATGGTTCGCTGATATAGCAAACTACCTTGTTTCAGCTCAGTTCCCTCCGCATCTCTCTTCAAAAGAGAAGAGCAGAATCATCAGAAAAAGTGCCTCATTCACTTGGATCGGGGGCAACCTGTTCAAGCTTGGCCCCGATCAGATCTTAAGGCGTTGTGTAAGGGAGGAGGAAGTCTTTGATATCCTCCTCACTTGTCATGATGGGCCTTGTGGAGGGCATTTTGCAGCAAAGAGAACTGCCTTCAAGATCCTGCAGGCAGGCTACTATTGGCCCACACTTCATCAAGATATCAGAAGATATGTCAGTCAGTGTGACCAATGCCAAAGAATGGGGAAACCAACCCAAAGGGATGAAATGCCTCTCCAACCTCAAGTGACTCTTGAGCCATTTGAGAAGTGGGGCATGGAATTTGTGGGTCCAATCAATCCCTCTTCGAGGCAAAGATCCTACATCATTGTGTGTACTGACTACTTGACAAAGTGGGCAGAGACTAAAGAAATCAAAGCAGCAACTGAAGAGAAGGTGGCCGAGTTCCTAAGAGAGAACATCTTCTATAAGTTTGGCTATCCAAGAGAGCTGGTCACCGATCAAGGGAGCCAGTTCACCTCCAACCTGGTTGAAGATCTCCTAGCTCATCACAAGATCAAGCATAGGACTTCCACTCCCTATCATCCTCAAGCAAATGGGCAGGTGGAAGTCACCAACAGAGCATTAGAAGGGATCTTGACCAAAGTGGTGAGCAGCAGCAGAAAAGATTGGGCAGATCACCTGGTTGAGGCCACATGGGCCTACAACACCACTTGGAAGACCACCACCGGTTTCACACCATATGAGCTGGTCTATGGGAAGAAAGATTTGCTGTCCATTGAGTTTGAGTATAACACTTTGAGGATGGCAGCTCAGCTGGACCTAGATCTCAGCCATGCACAGCAAGAAAGGTTACTGCAACTGAATGGCCTGGACGAGCACCACATGCAGGCCCTCCTTCACTCAGAAGTGGTTCAACTTCAGAGGAAGGTGTGGCATGACCAACATCTCCATGACAAGCAATTTCAGCTGGGAGATTGGGCCTTATTGTATGACTCCAGGTTCAAAGACTTCAAGGGGAAGTTGAGAACCAGATGGCTGGGACCGTATGTAGTGGAACAATGCCATGACAATGGATCTGTCCTCATTCGAACCATTGATGAGGAAGCCATTCCCATGCTTCTCAATGGGCATCGATTGAAGATCTACAGGAGACCTATCTCAAGACAAGAGTTTATCAAAACTATGGAGAAATCTATATTGGTCATAGAGAAGGGTTCTGCCTCTGCCTCTGGCACACCCTGAAAGAAGATCTGAAAAAAGAAAGAAGAAAAAAAAAGAGAAAAAAAAAAGAAAAAAGATCCTTGGGTGAAAACCTCTCTGAGGCGCCCAAGGCAGGTAGTAGGGGTGAAAACCTCATTGAGGCGCTCCTATTGCTTTTTCAAAAAAAAAAAAAAAAAAGAGAAAAGGTTGAAAAAGATCCTTGAGTGAAAACCTCTCTGAGGTGCTCAGGGCAGGTAGCAAGGGTGAAAACCTCATTGGGGCGCCCCTGTTATCTTTTCAAAAAAAAAAAAAAAAAAAAAGAAGAAAAAAAAAGAAAAAAAAGAATAAGCACAATATGAAAATTGCATGCAGGTTGCAGATGTTCTATGGAGGAGAAGAAGCCTCTTCAATCACAGCCAAGGGTCCTTATCATGCTATCAAGGAACCTCATCAGTACCTCCTCCAAGAGCACCCATGTTTTCCAAGGTATGTGCAATTTTATCATGGTTTGAATCTTCTACAGGAAGCTGTTGTCTTTCTACAGGAAGGCACAGTCTTTCTACAGGAGGGCGCAGTCTTTCTACAGGAAGGCGCGAATTTTCTACAGGAAAGTGCAGACTTTCTACAGGAAGGCCGAACTTTCTACAGGAAGCTCTATGTTCTACAGGAAACTTCCTGTAGAAGTTTGGGACGGCCAAAAATTTGTTTCAAACGGAGATCTAGCGGCTGAGGAATGGGTAGGATGCATGCATGCCACTGTTGGCACCCCTGAACATTGCTGTTACCTTGCTCCACCATCCTCGTCGCCATGCAACCAAGATCCCTGCACCAGCAAACCGGATCCATGAGTTCTCGTGGTAAAGCAATTTGTCAAAGAAAAACAAACACCGAGAGCTCATACCACATCCATGTCGAGCATCAGAAGCTCCGGGAGCGTGATCAGAAGATTCTATCCATCGTTGTGCAGCATGCACCCAAGGAGGCGAGACTATTACGAGGCACCCCGCGGGAATCCTGTAACAGTCAAACCTGCATGAGTGGATACCATTCACAGCACCGCCCTCTGCAAACAAAACACGGGCGCAGGCAACCAGATCATCCACTCCATCGCCAGCATCCTGTAACCATGAGCCTCCGGGACTGTGTAAGCCGCATGCAGCAGGTAGATCCGCTCCCCGTCGTCCAAAAACCGAAAAATCGTGTGCAGCCGCGCGCAGGTAAGTGTCTCAACCCTTTCTTCCACCAAATGGCATGAGTATTACTTTGATTTGTTTGCATGGCGTAGAAATGAATGGTTGAGCAGCCGTATGGCCAGTTGACTGGCCACGTCGGCTAGTTATGGTATAGTCAGATGCTTGGGTGGCAGCCACGACAAAGAAAATACGCAGCACGCACGTGAGGATAATCCCGTCAACCAAGAAACGAGTTTAACCGAAAAGGGCGGCGGCAGATCTGTGGGAATGAATGCGGCAACGACTGAATGTGCAGGTGAATGATGGGTGACGTCGCCCAATGGTTCGGCGGGGACAGCTCACCCCCCGCGCCACGAGCTGCGCCGATTCAAAATCTAATCGGCTAGATTATGCGCATGTATTCATCAACCTCCACTTCAAAACTCGAGTGGCTCTTCTGATTTCCTTTAAACGTTGATACGCCGAGCTTTCGGCTACCAGAATACCGGTGAAGCACCTCTCGACCGCTGGCCAACTACAGTCCTCCCCGAAGTTTGCACACTGCTCCTACAGGAACAGTTTCTACAGGAACGCAGTCCTACAGGAAGCAGTCTCTACAGGAACGCGGTTCTACAGGAAGGTGAATTCCTCACGTAAGAAAAGGTGGCAGAAAAAAAAGGTAACCCTAAAACTCCTTCCGCAATTGGCTTTCAAAGGTGGCAAGATCATTATTCACAGTCTGGTCATAAAAATATCGGATTGTTGTGCCTATACTATCGCTTCTACAGGATAGCAGTATAATTAGACTGTGTTTTGTGAATTGTATGCATGCTCTGCCTGAAATAGGCCGAATCTCCTTTGCATTTGTCACCTGTAGTCAAAACCCCCGTGTTCATCATGCCGGGTGGGTTTATCAGGCGGGAACCCACAGATTCCACCAAATTAAGGAGAAATCCCGCAGTGGTAGAGCTCTTCACCAAAGCACAATGGATGCCTTTTTATGATAAGCTGCAGGGCTACGATGATGAAGTAGCCGAGGAATTCTTGCAGGCTTTGAAGCCTAAATCCCAGACACTGGCCACAGTAAGCTTCAGAGGTCTAAGCCTCAAACTCACCCCAGAACATATCAGTCAGATCACAGAACTGCCCATGGGTCTGCCGTGGGATAAAGAAGAGCGGAAGCAGAGCCAGCAAGCAAAGAAAGAATTCTTTCCACCTGAGGAAGAATTCTCAGAGGATAAAAACGGGGTGAGAAGAACGAGTTTATCACCACCTTGGAATGAAGTCAGTTTGCAAATCATGAAATATATTACTTGTGAAGGCCGGTTCAGCATCGTGTATGCATATCACTTTCAGTTACTCACTGAGTTGAGGCACCGAATTGACCTTCCTGTAGAGCAAAAACTGAGCATCCCTCATTATCTCCTGCAGTCCCTAATGGACTGTGCTACAAAGCTAAGAGAGGGCATACCTGATCAGATAGCCCACCATGGGTTAATAAAATTGCTTGTGGAGGATGCACTGCACTCATATAAAGTTCCCCTCTCCTGGGAGTCATTTAGGAATCTAACACGAGATGGGGACATTAAAATGTTGATTGAAGATAGTGGCTCCTCCAGCAGTGAAGACAAGGAAGCAGTGGCGGAGGAAAAGAAGGACGAAGAAAAGGGTGGCACACCTATTCTGTCAGCAAGGGAAAAGAGGATGAAAGGTAGAATGGACAAAGCAGAGGAGGCCCACGTCAGCCCAAGTACCTCCACAGCACCTGCACCCAAAGCAAAAAGCAAAATTCAGGCAGGCAAGCAAGCAAAGACGGAGACACCTGTACCTACAGGAAAACAGAAGCAGGCTTCTACAGGAAGCCCGAAAATCACTAAGGAACAGACTTCTACAGGAAGTTCGGAAACAAAGACACAGGCTTCTACAGGGAGCCCAAAACCGGTCAAGAAAGGGTCTTCTACAGGAAGCCCAAAAGTGCTGAAGGAAAAGGCTTCTACAGGAAGCCCAAAGATCAGTAAGGAGCAGGCTTCTACAGGAAGCCCAAGAGCAAAGACCAAGGCTTCTACAGGAAGCGCGAAAATCGTTGGAGAACAGGCTTCTACAGGAAGCCCAAAAACGGAGACAAAGGCTTCTACAGGAAGCCCGAACGTGCAAATACAGGCTTCTACAGGAAGCCCGAAGATAGAGACAAGGGCTTCTACAGGAAGCCCGAAATTGGAAAAAGGGGTTTCTACAAGAGGCCCGAAAGTCATTGAGAAACAGCCTCCTACAGAGAGCCTGAAGACAGAGAAAGAATCTTCTACAGGAGGCCCGGAAGTGGGCAAGGCAGGGTCTTCCACAGGAAGCCCGAAATCTGAAAAGGAGGGGCCCTCTATAAGGAGCTCTGAGAGAGAAAAACGCAAGAAAGAGAAGGCTGGCATTCTCGAAAAGGAGGCAGCAGCGGCACTGGCTGCCCTCAGCACACCTCCAAAACCGAAGGAGAAAAGGGAGAGGGAGACCCCTCTACCGTCTGAAGCCAGGAGAAGCAAGAGGATGACCACGGGCAAGCCACAGCCTCCACCCAGCAGCCAAACCACTCTAGGGGACGTCCCTACTTCACCCAGTGCAGGGACCCCCTCTAAAACATCATCCACCCCCGAAAAGGGGAGCCCAAAAATAACTTCCTGGACACGAAAGATAGGCCAGTCGCCTTCCGAAGCCCGGCTCAAGGAAATAGGAAAGGGGAAGGAAGCATCACCTTCGTCACCACTAGGGGCAACAAAGGCAGGGCCGCCAAAAACGGGAAAGGAAGAAGCGCCACCCTTGGCAGAAAAGGAAAAACCACCAAAATCAGGGGAGGAACAGCATGTTCTGGGCTCTAGTTCTCAGCCAAAGACAAGGAGCCAGGGAAAAGTTGCTCAAGGATGAGCAAATAGTTTAGCTGGGGGGTGATGATGAGCCCCAATTTTTGGTATAATTTGGGCTCATTCGGCCTACTTGTTTTGCTCAAACCATTCACTTTTTACTGCTTATGCATGCATTTCTTAGTTTATTCGTGTTGTTTGTAGGAAGAAGGGTAGACACTTTATCTACGTGACTAATGCATTATGATTTCAGGTTTTTGCATTAAAAGGGAGAAAAGACCACGTGAAAAGGAGACAAGGAGACAAGGAGGTGGCACTGTTGGTTTTTAGGAGAGGATGTTGTTGTGGGGAAAAGTATCCGATGCGGATGACCCTATCCCTACTCTAAAGGTGACAGTCTTTAGCAACAACTGAAAGTAAAGCTTTGATGATTTCCTTTATGAAAGTACAGAGAGAATGAAAAGAAGGCCAACCAACCTGGTGTCTTTCGCTTAGTCGATCCTTGGCCTCTCTCCTTGTCTCTTGTTCCCAGCTCCTTGCTCTCTTTGCCGGTCCAGCTACACACAGATCCTGCACAAAACAAGAGAGGAAACTACAAGATACATGTACTCATAACTGATGCATGGATTAGAGTGAATCAAATATACAAGTAAATACAATACATCAATGCAATACAAGTATATAGGAGAACATGCAAAACTTTATTGATAGAAGTAACAGGGTTCTGAGAAGGTTACAACCAATGATGGCTCCAATCCAGCAGCACCTCCCCAGCAGCAAGAACTCTCCTCTTCACCTCTAGTAAAACAATCACCCAATAGCTCTAACTGTAAACCAACAGCACCTCCTTGCTTTACACAAAATTCCAACCTCCCTAGACCTCATAGAAGAGCTCTATATATAGGAGAGAAGAAGAGAGGATGAGTCAGCTTGAGGCTGGCATAGAGCTGACTAGTGTCCTCTCCCTCTTCAGTTAATCTTCAGTTCTTGAGTCCACTTGGAGATCCTTGCTTACACATGGTGATCAAGTACCTCTTACTCATCACAGGGCGAATCTCATGAACCAAGTGTCAGTTTGGAAGCTTCCTGGGCAGTTGACACCTTGCAGAATGACTGTGCCACTTGGCCAATCTCGCCCAGCGCAGGTAGCCTTCATAAGATTTGACTTCCAGCGCAGGTACAAGGAGGAGCAGTTGCATTCCAGCGCAGATGCTCAGTGGAGCGGCTGACATGATCCAAAATAAGCCTGTTTTGAAGTGTTTTCAGGTGGAGAATCGATTGGAAGTGCTGTTGTTTGATGACCTTGTTCTTTTAGGGGTAAGAACAACATATTTAGGGACTGAGGATCCCTGTGATTATTGACATTTCATGCTCCATGATGCGAGGCACAAAAATGCCTATAACAGTTGCCCCCTAAAGTATGAGGCTGTTTATCGGGTGAAATGCTTTATCTAGAGGGTCCGAAGTTCATTCCAGTGCTGAGGAGGCGCCCTGTAATACAATACAATACAATACATTATTTTTCATTCTATTTTCATGATCTAGCTGAGGCGGGCATTCCCATGCTCAGCTTTTATAAATACATTTTGGTACATATGACAGACGATCGTCTGAAGGTAGACTGATAATTTTCTGCTGAAATTATCATCCTTTGAGTAGGATGATCATCTGCTGTAATGATGTACATGGCAAATGCTTTTATATTTCCCGAATATATATCGCAGCCCGGATGGATGAAACTAGATCCGGGGTCTTCAAACTCGTTCGATCTTCACTCTAAGTACAAGTCGATCCATGTGAGAATTGCGCTGAAGTCGAACATGGAAAGACATCGCTTGATTACCGGTCAATAATGAAAACCGTTAACAAGCGCGAGAGGAATCACCAATAATGACGATGACCCTCAAGGTACTGCAGTACAATTCACGTGGCGTGAATAAAGGACTTGGCGTCGAACGCCACGCAAAATCTTCTGGTCGAAGGTCATTGATGTATACCTGTCGCCGGAAGTGAGAAACTTGCCATTGAGGCATGCAAGCTTCAAAGTACTGATGGGGGTGTTCCTAGATCAACTTCTTGGATAATGAGCTGAAGTCGACAAGAAGCGATCCGTCAAAGGAGGGCCTTAATGAATCCCACATCAATGACACGGAACGGAGCTAATGATTTTAGTGGAGGTGAAAACAAACTGTGACATATGATTCAGGGTGGCGATCATGAATGGATGAAGGATAATGTATGGCAGTGGATGGGACACGGTTGACACTTTCAGAATGACCCCTCTTGAACATGTAACGACACTGATGCGATGGATTGGTAGCATTACCCCAAATGTGGATGGTTTGGCGAGGACCATGGTGATGAGACCGGTGAATGAAACAACCCAACCTGATGTGGTACGGAGGAAAAGTGTCATGTTCAAGAGTGACTTGCTACCATTAACCTTTGATGTTCTCCCAATTTTTCCCCAGTCATTTCTGACCAGTACCTCTTTATTTTTGTCAAGCTTGAGGAGGATAACATATGCTTGTTCTATAACCTGCCCTTCGGTCAAGCCCATCGCTATGATTTAACGAGCCTAGCGATAGGGAAACTCGTTCTCGTCTAAAGACAAGTTTGTCGCTATTTAATCATTTTAACGAGTCTAACGACAAGGAAAACTCGGTCCTTTTCATTTTTAGAGAGTCTGAAAAGGTACAGAAAGTCAACTCCATGATTCCTTTTTCGTCATCTAATCCCTTAAGTCCGAAAAAGTATAAAACAATACAGAAGGGATGGCTGTTCGGTACTTTTACGAGCCGAACAAGACAAGCGCTCGATCTTTTTGTGCAATAATCCCTCAGTTCCAAAAAGATTAAAATCTAGAGGAGGGATAGCTTTCGGTCGTTTAACGAGCTAGAAGGCCAAAACTCGGCAAACTTTTCATATTTTACGAGTCAGTGAAAAGAGCTCAAAGAAGACTCGTCTTTTTGAGGAACGAGTGATAAACAGGGATAGCAACTGATTCCAGATACAAATTGGAATTTCCAATCACGGTAGTGTCACAAGGATGGCTAGGTGAAATCACTCTTCGCAGCTGTTCCTCAAAATAGGTAAACACACATATGGGGGTGAACGATCGGCCAAATGAAATGGAGGTGATGGATGAAAACACGACCAAGGCTTTTAAGGCTTATAAATTTACGATCGCAATGGTTATTTACCGAGATAGGTTCATTTTTTAATGAGCTTGAACTTTGGCGAAAAAACTCTGCTCACACTTTTCTATTTTTTAACGAGCATAAATTCCGTGGTAAAACTGCTTGATTCATGGTCAAATTTAATTTTTTACTTTTACTAGCTTTTCTCTTTTCAAATGTAGTACTTCATCTTCAATTGCTGCAACAAATTTTGTTAGAAATGGACAATATTTGCATGAAAACGAGATTATAACCCTAATATTTAACTTTAAACTGTGTAAAAGTCATAAAAAGGGTTTTTTACCTCTCATTTACCATTTCTTTTGCATTTTGCTTGTTGGAGCTCTGGAGGTGCCTCTTTTTCCTTGATTTTCACCAGCTGATTCCGGGAGATTCTGTGGACGATTTTCGGCGCCGTTTGGACCAGGTAGGAGCTAAACCTTAGCCCTTCACTTTCATGGTTTCCTTTTTCAGTTTCATGCATGTTTTTCAGGGTTTCTGAGCCCCAGGGGTTTCATCAGGGCGCCCTGGCATCAGCGCAGGTTCCCCTTTCGAAAATTGCGCTGTATTTCAGGCAGCCTTAAGGCAGACTGCCTTACAGCGCAAGGGGAAACCTCTCTGCCTGCGCTGGGCCTAGAAAAGCTGACCTTGCATGTGTTTTTGGATGAATTTTTCGCCAGATTTTCATCAGAATCAGGAACTTACTCCTTCTCTTGTTTGCTTGAACAAAATGTCCCTTACATGGCGAGAACGAGAACATGAAGCAGAGGACATGGTTGCACTCCATGACCCAGTCACGGTGAACGCGCTTCGGAACTGTGGCCTGCTGAAGTTCTTCCGTATCTCTAGCATGAGAGCACAGATTTCTTTACTGCAGTATATGCTTGATGCTTGGGATCCTGTTAACCAAGTATTCCAGATTAGGGGGAAGTCTTTCCCCTTGACCATAGAGGACATGTACTTCTTGACTGGGTTGTCAAGGCGGGGTGCCCCCATTTCTTTGTCAGGTACGGCTCGAGGGACTACTTCCACCAGAGACTATATCCGTCAGTATTGCCGGGAAGGTTCACAGCCGAGCAAAGACGGCAAGATCAACATCCGTGACATCACTGACAGGTCTCTCAGGTCCATTCTGTTTACTATTGGTAGGATGGCCGGTAGCGCAGCTTTACATGTTGCCAACAGATCTTATATGCAGCACGCCTTGGAGTGTCTCCAACCGAAAGTGTTTAACTGGTGCGATGCAGTACTTGTTCAGATGAAAAGTCAATTGACCAAGGTAAAGGACGGGGGGCTGAAGAACTTTGGATTTGGTTCTATTCTGACTGCCTTTGTCTTGGAGAAAATCCCATTGATGCAACTTCAGCACATCTTGCTTGATGTGCCTTCTCCGACCGAGCCACGCATGCAGAGGTGGGTTGACCATATGTCCCGGCATGCTGGCCAACCTCATATTACATTCACTGAGTCCTTCTTTAGGTGGTTCGAGCGTCAGGAGATGGCATTTTCTGAGTATCCATATGTGGGTATGGACTACCGAGGTGATCCGGACTTGGTGCTTCCAGACGGCGAGAAATGGGGCGCTATTGGTAAAATCTCTGACCATATCACTGTTTATTGTTTTTATTCATGATGTTTACTGTCCAAAACTGATCAAACTCTTGGGTGCATGCAGATGTTGGTCCTGTTCGTCCAGTAGCTCGTCCACGATCGCCAGTTGCTGCCCCAGCAGCAGAGCCTGCTAGGAGAGTTGTTATTTGCGACCTTGGTGATACTGAGATACTTGCAGCTGTGCAGGAGCAGGTTGAGGCCTTACTCGTGGTCTTCCGGATGTACAGATTGACGAGTTACCTTTACAGTTGCAGCGGCACACTATTGGCGTGCCTAGACGATGGACTCGTCTCTTGCGCATGATCGCACAGACCGTGACGTACTTTCATGAGCACCACTAGGCTAGGGTGCCCCCTAGCATCTTTTTGAGTTCTAGGTCATATGACCAATTTTGTTTTGATTACAGCACATTATGTACAAACTATAAACAGCTTTATATATTTTGATTTTCGGAGTTTATTTCAGTTTATTTGTGATCCACTTACATAGCACCGATGCATCTCTTTTTATATATGTTGTAAATGTCTATCTAATACATAGTTTGCTAATGAATCTGTTAATGTGTTCAAGTTTCTGGAAATATGTTGGTATTGAATTGAATCAAACTCTCTTTCCAAAATCTTAACTCTTAGAAACATACGATAAATAGCTGGATTGCGGACTGAATATATACCAGTGAGTTGTAGTATCACAAGTTGTGAGTCTAGCCTGACAATTAGTCGGCGTATACCATGAGCGATGGTATCAGAGAGGAGTTCAATCAACGCACTATACTCAGCGATATTGTTCGTTGATCGTCCAATACACACACCTCTGAAACTCACTAACTCGCCGCTTGGATCAAAAATGGCCCAGGCTGCGGAGGATAAATTCTGCGTACTACGACTCGCTCCGTCGGCATATCCCACATATGTATCAGAATAATCCGACATCTGCAACAAACGAGAAAGGTGGATTACTTAACCGAAACAAACATTTTAGCGAAAACAAAATACAACAAAAGCACTCAGGTTACTATTTAGGCATAGTAACGCTTGAGGTACAACCCGTTACGGGGTTGCGCCAGTGGTATTCCGTCATAATCCATTAACTCGTAGGCTCCTTTTGCTAACACCCTTTTAACAATATAGGGACCCATCCATAAGGACTGAAATTTTCCTGCTCCTAATTTGTCGGATTCTTGGTCGTAAAGCAAAACCAAGTCACCCTCAGAGAAGTTGCGAGGTTTGACATTTTTGTCGAACTGTGCTTTGACTCGTTTCTTATGGGCCTCGTTCGCCAAAGCGGCGTCACGACGGTTTTCATCCAACTGGATCAATTCCAGGAAACGAGCCTCTTCTTCTGAGGTTCCGGGGAGGAGGTCAATTGCGAGTTTAAGAGACGAAATTTCGCACTGGATCGGTAAGACTACCTCCAGGCCATACACCAATTGGAATGGTGTGAACCCAGTGGCGTTCTTTACCGAGGTTCGGTAAGCCCATAATGCTGAGTACAGGATTAGATGCCATCTTCTTTTGTGAACCCCGATCATCCTTTGCAACATACGCTTCAGGACCTTGTTGATTGCCTCAACTTGTCCGTTGGCTTGTGGATAATATGGGGTAGAGCTGTCGTGAGATAGCCCTAGTTTGGCAGCTAATTCAACCATCATGTGATTGCGAAAATGCGATCCATGATCTGTCACTATAGCTTGCGGAACGCCGAACCTGGTGACTACATGATTGAAAAAGAAAAGGGCAGCTGTTTCACCAGTGTTATCCAATGTAGGCATCGCCTCGGCCCATTTGGTAAAATAGTCAACAGCGACTATAATATACCCATGCCCCCCGGTCGAGGTGGGGTTACATTGCATGAAATCGATGCCCCACTTGGCGAAGGGCCCAACAGCAACTATCGGCTGTAAGGGTGCGGGCGGTCTTCTGGTTTTGCTATCAAAGATCTGACATGCATGGCAACTTCTGATAGCTATTATGCAATCTTTAAACATAGTTGGCCAGAAGTATCCTGCTCGTAAGATTCTTTGTGCTGTTGCATATCCAGATTGATGCCCCCCGCACGCGCCTGAATGACAATCATTCAGGGCTTTTTCGGCCTCCTCATGGGTAAGGCACCTCCTCAGAACCGTATCGACGCCACGACGGTAAAGTGTATCACCGACGATCATGTAGTCTTTAGATTGGTATCGTATACGTTTCCGTTCCGAGTGTGAGGTATTAGGCCTAAATTTTTGGGTTTGGAGATAAACAATGATGTCTCCATACCACTCATCGCTTACTGATATCAGAAACAAATTTTCATCCACGATTGACTCTTCTGATGTTTCATCGTTGGATGACGATGGGAGATCGCATAATAATTCCGCGAAAACTAGAGCTTTCTTCGATTTGGATTTTACAAAATCTAAATCGAACTCTTGAAGGATGGCTATCCATTTTGAATATTTGCCCCCAAGCAACTGTCGCGACAGTATATATGTCATGGGATTGCAATCTGACAGAACGGTAGTTTTCCTAAAGAGGACATAATGTCGAAACCTTTGAATCGCTTGAACAGCAGCAAGCGCTAGTTTTTCAACATAGGAATATTTACTTTCTGTTTCATTTAAGTTTTTACTTAAATAATAAATAGGATGTTCTATTCCATCGACTTCTTGCACTAAGACCATCGCAATGGTCGTATCTGCTGCAGCTAGATACAGGTTAAAATCTCTTTGATAGTCCGGGGCGTACATTAATGATGCTCTTACTAGAGAATCTTTCAGAGCGTCGAAGGAAGCTTGCGCAACCTGGTCCCAGACAAAAGGTACATCCTTTTTCAAAAGACGAGTATAACCTTTGGCAAGTTCTGCGTAATTTGGAATGAACCTCCTCAGAAAGTTTGCTTTCCCTTGGAGTTTCTGAATCTGAAGCAAATTTGAAGGTGGAGGCAAATTAATGATTGCCTGAACCTTACAGGGGTCGAGACGAATCCCATCCCTAGAGACCACAAAGCCAAGTAAACGACCAGAACCGATGCAAAACACACACTTGTGCGGATTGAGTCTTATCTTGTAATGTCGGCAACGTAGAAATATCGCTCTCAAATGCCGCGGATGATCAGTCCGCTTCCGCGAATGAGCCGGAAGATCGTCGAGGTAAGGTTGAACAATGTTCTTGATGTCATGGAAGGCATAATTCATTGCCCTCTGAAACGTCGCTCCTGCGTTCTTTAAACCACGGACAGATGAATGCAGTCTTAGACTGGTCCTGTGGGCGGATATTTATTTGATTATACCCGAAAAATCCATCCATAAAGGAAAAGATTTCACATCCGGCGCATTCATCAATTATCTGGTCGATGAAGGGTGTAGGGTAGTTGTCCTTTGGACAAGCTTTGTTTACATCCCTATAGTCGACGCACACTCTTATCGTCCCTTGTTTTTTCATAACAGAGACAATATTCGATACCCAATCGGTTAGAGGAACCGGGTAGATGAATCCAGCATGGAGAAGTTTTTCAAATTCCGCCTTAATGGCAGCGGCTTTCTTCGGATGTACCTGCCGAAGCCGTTGTCTTACTGGTTTGACATCAGGATACATTTTAATCTCATGTTCAACTATGCTCGAGTCAATGCCTGGCATTTCATCATATGACCATGCAAAGACATCTCTAAATTCGCGAAAGAGAGCACTATATATTTCCAGTTCTGAAGGGGAACAACTTTTGCCGACATGAATATTCTCAACAACATCAGATTTTGTTGAGATGTTTATGGCTATGGTTTCTTCAATATTGGCTAGGTTTCTCTCTGAATCCACCGTATTTACAGTATTTGTTAGGAATTCAAACACTGAAGGGTGGTATAGGTCGTGATGAGTTTCTTCTTCACTCTCTGGAAGAAGGGAACGATGGTGGTGATCATTCCATGGTGCCCCCTCAATCATCATTGATTGTAAGATTCCTTCGTCAGTCCCATGAACTTCTGACCATGGATCTAATGGGGTACCATATTCTTTGGACCTACCTACCCAAACGCTTGACGAGCGTTCATTTGGGCTCGCCTCCCATGCCTGAAACATTGATTGCTACAATATTTCAATAGGGCTAGGTGGCAATACCACTTGATGATCCATGATGACTTTGTCTTCTGCGACCTTCGATGAAGATACCATGTTGCATGTTGCTACAAACGGGATATTCCCTTCATGGAAAGGAGGTGGCAACGTGAAAGTTCCCATCATTGTGGGATCTTTTAGCAAGCCTACTCCTATATCTTTTATTGAATGGTCGCTCCCATGGATCAGGGGAATGCTTCCAGTAACTTGTGAACCATTAGGGAGGAAATTCTGTTGGTTGACGATCGTAATCCCTCCTTCAAACGGGAATGCGATCTTCCTAAAATATGTCGAAACTACAGCTGCCATGGCATATATCCATGGTCTTCCCAGTAGGATGTTATAGTCAAGATTGCCATCAATGACTTCAACATCAATCTCTACTGTTTTTTCTCCTAGTTCAACCTTAAAGTTATTTAGGATACCGTACGGAGTGTACGACCTACCGTCAAATGCTTTCAATGTCGTCGAAGATCGCGACAAGGTTGGAGATCCAAGAGTTTTCCAGCAGCTCATCGACATGATACATGTTGATTCTCCCTCATCAATAATCGTTCTATGAACAGTTTTGTTGAGTGCTTTCACTTGAATAAGGAAAGCTAATTGCGCTGGTAACTGAGGATCATATCCTTTGTGATCAAAGGATACAAGATTGGAATCTTTAGGATCCACTCCACCAATTGCTGATAACAATGCCTGTCTTTGGGATGGGCAATTTTGTAGTACCTCAAGAGTCGACATAGCAGATGGCGATTGGGCCAAATCCTCCACTATATTATAGTGTTGCGCCGCTCTGGCACGAGGGTTGAATGTCAACTTGTGGACTACTCCCTTAGGCGGCTTTATTGTTAATTCATGCGTGAGGGGGGGTACAACTTCTGCCGAAGTTGTTGTCGAACTACTGGGTTGATCTTTCCCTTTGTCGTTCGACACCGGCGGATTCCCATAATCTTTATTCCTAGTCGAGATCAAAGCATCATTTTGCTTAGAAACCGACAACATAAGCACTTGAGACGGAGAAGCATTTCCACTATCAACCATATTTTGACCTGGGGTGGGAAATGGATCAGTCAACACAGCTGAAGTTTGGGAACTTTTAAAGAACCTCTTTAACTCAGCTTTGAACGGACAGTTCTTTGTTGAATGATTTTCATCGCATATTTGACATGGAGGAAATTGTTTCCCTTGCCCAGGAGGGTTTGAAGAAGTTTTTTGAGGGGATGACCCACCTTGTTTCTTCTTCTTCCCTTTGTTTTGTTTCTTCTTGCTTCCTGGTTGATTGGAGTTTTTGTCTTTATCCGTAGATACAACATTTACCTCCGAAGCAAGAATCTCTTGATTTGCTTTTTGATTCGAAGTCTTACGGGCTTTCTTATTTGAATCCCTTGTCGACTTAGCGTTTGCAGTTCCAATCACGCCATCACCGGCATGAGAGTCACTATTCGATCCGGGAGGAGGAGGGATTGAAAATTCCGGTCTGGGGGCATCAGGTATCTTATCATAGAGCGTGCCCGACTGAGTATACACTAAGTCCAAATATTGAGCACGAGCAATCACTTGCTCTTCTGTTACGACACCTCCCTTGGCCACATCTTCTGTTATTGCCGGCAGAAGTGACTTTATAAACCACTCAGCTAATAGCTGATCTGGAACATAGGTTTTTACCATTCTGCGACGACGACGCCACTCATGTATATGATCAGATATATGTGTGGTGTTGTCTGCTTGAAATTGGTCAAGATCTCTGTCCCAGTTTCGTACCTTATAGGTAACTGAAAGTGTGTTAAGAAAGTCGTGGCTAGGGAACTAAAATTGTCGAAAGAGGCTCTAGGTAATTCAATATACCATTTGGCCGCCGGACCAGTCAATGTCCTCTGGAAAAGACGAAGCCTTATCGAATCATCATTCAAGGTATTCGACGAACACCACAGATGGAATGTCATCACATGATTCGACGGGTCTTCGCCCGGATTTCCATTGAATTTAGGAATGTCCGAAGGAAGTTTGTGAGGAATCGCTGGCCACCAATGGGCATAGGCGATTGGATCGTTCGTTAATCGATGTAAATCTGGTAATTCTAAGGTCGCCACGAATGGCAACTGCTGATTCAGGTTTGGCGAGGCGTACCCAGGATATGATGGAATCGCCTGAGCAGTAGGTCTTTGCATACCAGCATAATGCAACTGATGTTGATATGACTGATATGGTTGGTGGGCTTGGCCACTGTAAAGTGGTTGGTTTAACCCGTTCTGAATATAGGGTTGCCCACTATTTGCAAAGATCTGTTGCTCAGACCCTTGGTACACCTGTTGAAACTGAGGTTGTTGGTATTGCACCATCCATGGTTGTGAAGCCATGTTTTGCTGTGCGACACTAACCGACGGACCAAGATGCGGGGTTATGGTTCCCGTTTGTATCTGTGTCGTCCCGGTAGTTGGCGATCGTGGTTGTGTTGCAGGGTCAATAGGCTGTTGCATTACAACTTGGGGTTGACATACAACAGGCATCGATTGAACTTGCGACACGGTTACAATTGCTGGCGTCGTCGGGATACTAGACATAGGTACACATTGTTGCATGGAATATACAACTCTTGGTTGTTGGGGTAACATAGGTACCCAACCACTCGTCGTTACTTCAGTCAAACCTGAATGTGGTTGAAAACTGCCGTATGGGTATCCCCCCGAAAGGGGAAGTGAAAGGGCATATTGCCCCCCATACGGTAACAATCCGGAGCTCAAGGGTATAGATGGCCTTTGAGGACTGGATGGCCCAAACTGATTCCCAAAGGGATCAATTTGTCTCGTTTCAACATAAGAATTACCGGGTATTATACCGGAAGAACAAACTGGAACAGACCAAGTTGTCATAATAGTCCCTGGGTGGACTCCTTCTAGCTGATGGGAGCTAGTCGGGACGGCTGGTATGCCGGCAAACATCGTTGGATTGGTAGCAGGAGCTTCTGCTATCGCTGTGTCATTTGGCACAGTCCTAGATGTCGATGGTTGTTCAGACATTTTAAGTCTATCCAATAAACTTCCTAACGATTCTTCAGGAACTTCCGGTGGCGATAGACAAACTTCTGATGCAGAAGGAAAAAAAAGGGTACCTACTCCAAAATGAATTGGAGTATTTGCTTGCTGGTCCTCTACGATTTCCTCTATTGCAATCAGACCAGGAGGAAGAGGAAGACCGTCAGGTCCGTAAAAGATTTCTGGTGCCGAAGAAGGGGTTGCTTCGACAGCGACAGTCGTTTGAACAACAAGACTCTGTGGACCGGTTTCAGATGGAACTGGTTCAGTTATGCAAGTACTTGTCTTCAGACTAGGATCAGTACCACTGTCCTTCTGTTGCTGTTGAACTTCTTCAATAGAGGCAGGGATTCCAGAAATATTGGGAGTGACCAGAATCTCAGATGTTGTTGGAACTTCCGTTCTAACTTTAAAAGGAGATTTTGACCTGGTCAAGCGAGTTCGCTTCGTCCGTACTACTCTCGGTTCCGGAGACAAAGGCGGTTGACTCGCAAGCCTCCCTGAACGACGGGGTTTTAATTGATTTTCCTCCATGGTTGCGGATTACTTGATCAACTAAAATACAAAAAGGGGAATTATGTTTCCGTATTGAATGAATTTTATTAGACGCTTTTAGACACAACTTTGCTTTTTCATGTTTTAAGAGTCGAGAAAAAGCTAAAGATGACTCTAGTCGCCTTCGATGTATTAACGAGCCCGAAGTGACAAATGCTCGGTTGGACCTTTTCAGTTATAGAGTTTGAAAAGGGCCAAAAGAAACTGCTCTGGAGATCTAGGCAGAGGGTGTGCCAAACCTTTCACGAAACCACAGAATACGTTTTACGGTACGGGTGGTCATCTTCTTCGTGAATGCTGTGTTCACTGCATCGCGATCAGTAGGGCGGTCGACACGGCTTCCTAAGGATAAAGGATAAAAGCCTATAGGGGTCTCCCAATATACGCGACGGTACGCGGGAGCTCAAGTCCGTATTAGTGCTATCGTCCCTCAGGAGGAATCACCCACCTTCGTAGAGATCGACAGTCACTACGTTTAACGACGCCGGAACACATCTCTACCTAGACCTTTACTGTGAGCGTTATGTTACAATGCGTTTTTAGATTCATTCAATATATTTTAAGTTGATCTTGTTTATCAGTTTGTCTTTCAGGATCACCACGAGATGTATTGGTACAAATTCCTAAATGCAGCTAAAATGATAAGCAAGCTTTCACAATCTTTTTAGCTTTGAAAATCCTAACTACTGAGGGGAGAGAAAAACAATATCTTTCCACACAGAGCACAAAGCACAAACTAATCACTTTCTCCTAGATCAGACACACAAACTTATCAAAAATGCAAATGCAAGATGCATGTATTTCTTTTCTTTTCCTTTAATGTTGATGTAGACAAAAGGAAAACTGTTGTATGACTTTCGAATTCAATTTGAAGCGTAAACAAACAAGCTTTGTCTAAATGAAAAGACGCTTTACAAGTACTTGTTTCAACACTCGAAATATATGAATTCAAACCATAAAGCGAAAAACAAACAAACTCAAACAGCCATGAACAGTAATAAAACTAGCTCATAAGATCACAAAGATACTTTTTCAGTTCAGGATCTAAGAGGTCACAGCTATACTGGTTCGCTTTTCACAATGGGAAACTGTAACTGAAACAAGAAATACTGAAAGAACATTCACAGTTTCATCACACAACTGAGGCGGAATAATGTCAAGGAGAAGTGGTTTACAGCAAGTACAATGACCAGCAAGAAATCAGCAAAAAATCAGTGAAAACAGGGCCAAGACACAATGGGAAAACTGAGCAAGACAAAGGCTAACTGGACCAGCGCAGGTTCTAGTCTGCCAGTTTGACTCTCAGCGCAGTTCCCGAAGGGAGTACCTGCGCTGTAATGCAGACTGCCTGTGGACAGCCTGCACTGACTCACGAGAGTTTCGTCTACAAAGAATTCCGGGTCATAAAAAGCTCAAAAATGCACTGTTTTTGCTGAAATAAAAAGCTATAGGTCAAGTACAGGCTAAGGGATGATCAAGAGGATGAAGATCTATCACAAAGAGTAAAGAGTCTTTTGTAGATAAGCTCTTCAAATCTTGAATTTGCTCAGCAAATGAGCAAGAGTAGCAGTCCCTCTACTTCGCTTTTGATATAGTCAAAAGCTTTTCGATTTGGTACTCTTTTCTTCAAGAAATGAATAGCAAAATACTACAAACACCAACAAGATACTAGGTTCCCCAGCGGAGTCGCCAGTTTGTTGTGGGGAAAAGTATCCGATGCGGATGACCCTATCCCTACTCTAAAGGTGACAGTCTTTAGCAACAACTGAAAGTAAAGCTTTGATGATTTCCTTTATGAAAGTACAGAGAGAATGAAAAGAAGGCCAACCAACCTGGTGTCTTTCGCTTAGTCGATCCTTGGCCTCTCTCCTTGTCTCTTGTTCCCAGCTCCTTGCTCTCTTTGCCGGTCCAGCTACACACAGATCCTGCACAAAACAAGAGAGGAAACTACAAGATACATGTACTCATAACTGATGCATGGATTAGAGTGAATCAAATATACAAGTAAATACAATACATCAATGCAATACAAGTATATAGGAGAACATGCAAAACTTTATTGATAGAAGTAACAGGGTTCTGAGAAGGTTACAACCAATGATGGCTCCAATCCAGCAGCACCTCCCCAGCAGCAAGAACTCTCCTCTTCACCTCTAGTAAAACAATCACCCAATAGCTCTAACTGTAAACCAACAGCACCTCCTTGCTTTACACAAAATTCCAGCCTCCCTAGACCTCATAGAAGAGCTCTATATATAGGAGAGAAGAAGAGAGGATGAGTCAGCTTGAGGCTGGCATAGAGCTGACTAGTGTCCTCTCCCTCTTCAGTTAATCTTCAGTTCTTGAGTCCACTTGGAGATCCTTGCTTACACATGGTGATCAAGTACCTCTTACTCATCACAGGGTGAATCTCATGAACCAAGTGTCAGTTTGGAAGCTTCCTGGGCAGTTGACACCTTGCAGAATGACTGTGCCACTTGGCCAATCTCACCCAGCGCAGGTAGCCTTCATAAGATTTGACTTCCAGCATAGGTACAAGGAGGAGCAGTTGCATTCCAGCGCAGATGCTCAGTGGAGCGGCTGACATGATCCAAAATAAGCCTGTTTTGAAGTTTTTTCAGGTGGAGAACTGATTGGAAGTGCTGTTGTTTGATGACCTTGTTCTTTTAGGGGTAAGAACAACATATTTAGGGACTGAGGATCCCTGTGATTATTGACATTTCATGCTCCATGATGCGAGGCACAAAAATGCCTATAACAGATGTCCACAGTCTTGGGACCTTCCTTGTGTTTCCCACCAAGAACTCCGAGCTCCAATCCATCTCCCCACCGAGCTTAGAAGCAGCCAGCTGTTCTACAGGAATAACAGTTATAACTGTTCTACAGGAACAACAATTACGACTGTCCTACAGGATCAGCAAGTTAAACTTTAGTTGGACAGCCGAGCTCCTAAAATCAAGGACACTTGTTGGATGATCGTTTTGCATAAGTATGGAGGCCGTAGCCTTTGATAGGTTTTTGAAACTTTCGCATTACTATTGTAATTTTTGAGCACAGCTCGGTGTTAGTTCTTGTTGTAAGCCAGTTTTGGCATAACATCAGATTATGAATAAAGAAGGCAGATTCTGATCTAGTTCTGAGTTTTCTTAAGGAGACTATAGCTCTCAGGTTAGGGCCCAACCTGAGAGCCATAGATCCCCTCTGCTGTAGTGTTGTTTGCATTTCGTTTCAGCACTCTGAGTTTTCATTTTCACATGCAATTTGAATTACAGGTTGTTGAATTAGTCTTTTTCATGAGTTTAGATAGGATTTGCTTATGGTAAGTTTGGTTCCAGTTTCTTAGGTTAGCAGAGGATAGATATAATCTATTGGAGCTCCAGCAAAAAGGTTGTTAAGGCTCACTGCCATCTCATTTGGGATTGGGGTGCAGTCCATAACTAACCACCAAAAATACGCATTTCTTTACTTGATGATTGCTGCAACACAGTCACGGTTATGTTAGATGCTTCCACATGATTCACACCTGCACCACACACCTTCATCACAGCTTCATGCACATTCTCCTTCGCGTTTTGGATTGCTGTTCATTGAATTTATACGCACAGGTAGTTTAGGTTAATGCATTTTCGGTTTGGTGAGAGTCATAAGCATTTGTTTCATTTACACTGCTCTCTCTCGTTCCATTACCTCATTCTCCATCTTGATCACGCATGCAAACACATCTTTGACCCCTGCTCTGCTCTGTTATCCCCCAAAGTCTTTCACTCCTCACGTACTTCCATTCTCTAACCCTTTTGTTGACCTAGCCCTCTATCTTCCAACCTACTTCCTACACTCACTTCCTATCCTATTCCTCCACTTCTGAGCCATCACCAGCCTTATTCCTACCTTACACATCTCCCCCTACCATTCCATCACTCCTCCATCACTTCAAACACTCACGGTAGGTCATCCTGTAGCAATTCGTAGACATCCTGTAGAAATCTCTGCGTATCCTGTAGGATCCCCTGCAGACATCCTGTAGGAGGCCACTCACTCGGTTGCTGAGCTTCTGAATGCGAGGAACTTCTGTGGATGGATGCTAAGGATCCCTAGGGACCTCTCCTAGCCTCCCCAACCTGTACCACGCTTTCCTTCCTTCTCCATCCCATCTGCACAACCAAACCCTAGTTAGCACAAAATCACAATCATTCCATCCACTTAAAGGAAAAATACAAAAACATGTCTTTTATGATGCAAGTAGCTTAGATCCATGCATTTCCACTTATTAGAGGTAACAGCAGCATTGGTAGAGGTTTCATTCACATTCTTTGCATTATAGAGGTTAGACTAGTTAAATTAGGGTTTCCTAGGTTTACATGCTTTGATTTGCTTTCAGTCCATTTTGTCAAGTAGAGTAGCTTTCCTTTGAGAATAGCTTTCGTCCATCAATTAGCAAGCTTCTTCTGAGAGCCTATAGAAGTTGGCTTGAGCCCTAGCGGACTTGTGCCAGCTGACCAAGTGATAGCTACGACAAGAGCTAGTACTTGTGCATATAGCACCGTCGCTTCCAAGTTTGTACAAACTACCGGGTTGATAAAATGAGAGACAGGAAGCCCCAGGAGTTGTAGCATCATTGCTACAATACTGGAGCCCACCACTCACCTACTGTAGCCCATCGCTCAACTATTTCCCAACTCAAAAACTAATTTGGAGAAGTATAAATAGACCTCCATGGGAAGGCCTAAAGGAGGAGAAAAGATTAGATATTAATATTATAGTTTATTACATCCATGATCAGGTTTGAAGAAATCCCTGTACCTTCAACACTCCTAAGTAATAGGAAACCTTTGTTTCCTTCTTGAGATGTCCTTCATCCCTTTATGACATCACTGTGTATACCTATGGAGGAGGATTGCTGAGGCCTGGGTAGGACGGATCCAGAGGACGGTTTCGCTTGGAGCTAGCGAATGAATCAGGTTGTAGTTCTTCCATACTTTCTTTAGTTTACATCAATAAAGAGGCGTTGTCTTGTTCCTGGAGTTTATGATCTTAATGCATTAATCTATGTTATGATTCTCTTATGTAATCTTATGTTAATTATTATTTTCTTACATTCTTATATGACCTAACACCTATATCATGAACATGATTTCTATTACTGCTATTGTATATGCTTTGCTTGAATGAGTTGCAGGTTCTAAGGCATTAGAAGAAGCAAAGGGTTTGGACCCTATGGGAATGACCTCAAACATAGGACCTCTGGGTAATACCTCTTCTTCCTAGTTTAGTAGTTTAAGTATTAGGATTGTCTATTTGCATGTCTCTTTATGTTGTATGCCCTTCGCTTTGTTGGGGTTCTCAACCCAAGACCCTAGGGTGATTTTACCCGATAACGGAATTGGCGACTCCATTGGGGAAAACATTCTTATTTTTCCTAGATTGGGTTGTTTCTGCTTGATCAAGGCTTGTTTAATTGGTTTCTTTCTTTTGTAGTGTCTATGACCTATTTTCTTCCTAGGCATCAAGTCTGATCTTTTGGATCAGGCCTGTATTTTTTGTTTTTCTTGATTGAGCTTTATATACACATTTATCAGAGGATACAGTAGCGTATGCACGCTAGTTTCTTCAAATAGACTTGCGTATACGTGAGTTTCATATGTTTTAGTCGTGTATACATGCTTTTGTGTCTTTACACAGTCGTGTATACCTTATTTTGAATTAAATTTTCAAAATATTTGGCCCAGTTGAGATTGTTGCTTGGTGATTTTTACTATTTTCTGGTCATTCACTATCAAAGAAGAACTGCTTTCTTGCAAGTTATCAATTTCTAATATCCTTCTTGTTGAAAAACCTAGTTAACCTAGGGTTTTCTTTTTAAGTAAGGTTTCAGTTTGGGCTTTGGGTTCAAGGCTTCTTGTGAAAGTTCTTGGTTGTTCTGACTTTGCGGAACAAGAAACTGATTGCAGTTTTGTTTATAACCCAATTTTTAGATTTCTTTGCTTTGCTTTTCTTGTTTGGTTGACCTATTTTGTTTTTCATGGTTTTTTAGTGCCTCTTTTGCAATCTTGAAAGTCTTTTTTTTTGACATTCTTTTGGTTTGCTGAATTCCTTTATACTAATGTTCAGATAAATCTATGCAAGTTTGTAGTCCTTTGTCATTTCGAGTTTCATTATATTAATGATGTGCATAACTCGCGAATTTGGGACTCTTTGTGCTTTTTTTTGGTCTTTGAAGTTTAGTAGTCTTTGTGTTCGCAAAAAATTCTTTGGATTCTTTAAAAAAAGAAAAAGACAAAAACATAATTCTTGCCTTTCTTTTTCTTTTTCAGTTTTTATTTTTGGTTTCTTTGTTACTTTTGAGCAATTGTGAACTTTTTTCGATTGGTTTTGCTTGGTTTCAAGGGAGGATTTTCATTGAATTTATGCCCTCCTTGTAGTCAAGTTGGCCTATTGATCTTGTGAAGGAACACATTTGCTTATTGTATGAACAAGAATCTTGCACCATAATTCTAGTTTGCAGTGCAAGCATTTTAGTCTTTTTGTTAAATTTTGAGTGTGTGGAGCGTGTTTTCTGGAAAAGGGACTTTTTTTCTTTTGTAAGTTTTTTAATAGAACCTCGTATAAATCTCTTTTCATCAAAGAAAAATAGTTGCATTTGCATATATCTAAATTTCTATTGATTTCTTTTGCGTCAAAACACCATAAGTTTCACTCTCATTGTACTTGTGACCTAAAGAACAACCCTTTAAAATCAAGCGCTTAATTAAAAAGAACTAGAACATTTTTTTTAATTTGTCATTAATTACACCAACAAGTCTAGCTCTTTAGGGCCTTGGAATAGGTGAGTGGAGAGTTAACTCTCCAAGGCCACTCAAACTATTAAACATAGATGTTGAATAATGAGTGAAATCTAGTGTCGTTAGAAAGACCAGGAAAGCTTCGTGACTAGGAGTCAAGCATGAGGGAGAGTGAAGATAAGGAAGAGAGATACCCCCTCTCCTACTTGTTGGATCCTGACCTGAGACTGTTCCACCTGGCTTTTGATATGAACTGGTGTCCATAGTTTCTATTCCTAGGGACCACATAGGTGGATGCGGAGGGAATCTCGTGACACCTAAGGCAGACGTTCTATCATGTTCATTAGTACTTCTGGAGGGTACTCTTGCGAAGCTCGGGTACTGACACTGGAAAAAGTTTTTGTCTGGGGTCAACATAACTATTTCTGTTACCTTCACTGGTAGGCTTGGGTCGTTATTATCCCAAACTATCTTTGGAAGGTCCCTAACTTCACTTTCTAGTATTTTGGTGTCCGGTCCTCATTACCTAGAGTGGAAATACTTGGAAGTTACTTGATTGGTTGCATATTTAGGGAATTTATAGTCTATTTCTCTTTTCTCTTTTTATTTAGTTGGCTTTAGGTGGATTTGTCTTGTCACTTTCTGACCTTAGATTCTAAATGACTGACCTACCACTCCACCGATCTTGAAAGGATTTTGATATTTCTTATTGAAAGTTGTGGAGTTTCCTCCTTAAGGGAAAAGGTTTTGATTGTGCATCTCTATTCCTTGGAAAGTCATTTGTACATTCCCGTAAGGTAAGGATTTGAGAATAAATTTGGTATGGCCAATATTAATGTGGAGGCCAACCAAGGAACCCTTCCAAAAGGGGATCCTTGTGCTTTTCCTTTCTTTGGAAACATTGGTACCCGTTGATGGCCACTTTGAATATTCCTAGATTGAATGTTGGACTACCGGTATGGCCGTGGTCCACTTCAAATATTCCAGATGTACTTGAAGCTTCTCAGATGAATGCTTTATTTCAAGGGAATCAAATGGGTTTTAATTGTTCATATTCTTCAAAAGAGAAATCTAGGATTCCTCTTTCTCCTCCCTCTTGTAATAAGAGATCTAAAAATAAGAGAAAGAGGAAGAAGAAGAGGAAGAATAGTTCTATCCATGAATCACCACCAACCTCTACTAGTCATGTTGGAGATGAGATTTTAGATGCTACGAGTCACACTGGGGGCATAAGTCTAGTCACTGTAAGTCATACTAGCAATGAATCATCACCAACCTCTGCTAGTCATGTTGGAGATGAGATTTCAGCCACTGCAAGTCATGTTGGGGGAATAAGTCTAGTCACTGCAAGGCATACTAGCAATGGGTCACCTACCTACGTGAGTCATATTTATGTTGACTCACTTGCTTCTGTGATTAGGGCTGGGGACAAAAATCTTATCTCTCTTGAGAAAGAGCCACTAACCTTTGCGATACTTCATGTTAGCGACTCTCCACTAGCCATTGCTATTCATGTTGGTGGAATGGATGTTGATCAAAAACTTAGGCGTAGAATTTTTAGGCCTAAGTTCCCTTGTAAGATACACAAGGGAGACCATCTTACTCATTTGTGCCCTATTATTCTAGTGGTACAAAAGATATTGTCCGAATCTGAAGGTTCTTCTACTCCTGAATCTGTTATGGTTTCTCAATAGTCTCATCAACCATTCATTGATGATGTGGTTGAGCCGGTGCAACCTCTAGTTGATTCCACTCCTCTTTTGGGGGATGAAGTGCCTAATAATAGAGTATTCTTGATTTTTAGTACATAGTTTTCTGGTCTAGGGGGCATTCCGGTCTCTTTGAATGTACTCCCTCCAAGTTCTAGGAGTGTCTCCTTTGATTGGGATAATCTTCTTGAGCCTCGTCTTCCTTCTTCTACACCTTTCTAGATAAAGGTTAGATTTAATTCCACAAATTTCTATCGATGTATGGTGGATGAAGGATCCTATGCAAGTATTATATCCTCTTTGACTTGGAAAGCTTTGGGTTCTCCAAAGTTGTTGGCAACTAATAGTCAGTTGTTAGCCTATGATAGAAGACCTAGTGAATCTATGAGTGTTCTTCCTTAATTTCCTATTACTTTAGGTGGGAAGACTATATTACTTGATATGATGGTGGTTGATCACCCTTTAGACTTTAATATGCTACTTGGTCATGATTTTGTCTATGTTATGAATACTGTGGTGTCTTCACTCTTTCGAGTGATGTGTTTTCCTCATAACGGAAACATTTTCACTATTGATCAGCTTGCATTTGATAATCACACTCCTAGTTCGAATTTACTACAGAATACCCCTTGGTATGTTCCAAGTGTTCAGGTAGACTCTACCTGGACATAGGTGAACTATGTGGCATTGAACCCTCAATGTTAAATTGCTTTTGAGAAGGATCTTCAAACTACTATCTTCCTTCTTGGTGCTTGGTCACGGCAGTTGACCGAGTGATTTCTTCTATGGGGATATGGGACCCCTTAATTCCCTCTTTGGATCATTCTAGTTCTCATGATTTATTGGAAGTTGATTTGCCTTCACAGGAGGAACTTTTTGAAGTCATGAGCTTTAGCTACCAAAGGAGTCCTTGGCCTAAGCCCCGTGAGGGGCTTGTCCTAAAGAACTATTATGCGTAAGCCGCAAGGCATTGTACATATAAGGTACACATTTTCAAGTTTTGTATTCTATAACAAAATATTTATCGGAAGTTTATATATGGGATGTATTAACTTCTTTTCTAGTGTTCCTAATTATGTCTACAGAAGTTGAAAGACTTTTCCTTTGGGAATTTTTATGGTTGATCCACTCTGACAGGTCTTGGTTCTGGAAACTGACATACAAGTTAGGTTTTTCACCTGCATTCTACATTTATCAGTTTCCTTTCCCATTTTGGCCTTAGGATCAACCCCACCAAGTTTTGACTTAGAACCTTCTCATTGCTTAGAAGTGTCATAACTTGTGTGTTAGAGCCTCCCTTATCATGGGCACCCTAGATAGTACCTTGTTGTCACTTGGCACCCATGCTAAAATTTTGTTCTTAGGCTTGGGAGTCCTCTTTAGTCTCGCCACGACTTTTGCGATGAAGCTTCATTCTCTTAATTCTTCGCTATTTTTCTAGCTTTATACCCTAGAGGCTCCTTTGTGTTGAGTTGTACTGCAGCATTGCATGTTGACTATTTGTACCTTTTGGCCTTAAGCCGGCTTCACTTGGACTCATGTATAAGCCACTTTTTAACCATGTCTTTCTACAAAATCAACCTTGAAATCACTTAGCCTATGCAACATGACACCATTTTCCCATGGAAAGAACATTCCTTTGAGTTTCATTAACCAATTTTGTCACCTTTCATTGAGCATAGGAATTTTCCCCTCCTAGGAACTAATGCATCTGTATTTAGACACTCATTCTTTCCATTGTACCATAGGCATTATTTTATTATTTTTTTAGGCTTTCTAACTATGAAAAAGACAAAAAAATTAAATATTTCAAAAAGAATGGGAACAAGACATTACTTCCATGATTGATGGCAGCTAGAGTCTTTTGTATCACCCTTTAACAAAGCACTCAAAATTAAGTATTTCCTCCATTGGGATGGGCTTTAGTATGACATAGGAGAACCTTAACCTTGTTATTGAGTTAATACTCCTCTGGTTGGTTATTTATTCCAATCATATGGAGAGTTTGTTTGTGCCTCTTGCATGACAAACTTATACAAAGTGATCATATGCTACCATATTATCACATTTGGGTCGTGCTTTTGTTCAAGGGAAGTAAACCTGAGTCGGCCTTTCTGTGGTGTCCCTTGACTTATTATCAGTCAACCATCCTTGGTTGTCGGAGTCATGTTCACTATCACATCAACTATTTGGTTCTTTTCTCGTGTTGGTTTAGGAAGGTCTCCATTGACTTCTTGCTAACGAGTCTTGCTCTTATTGACTATGACAAATTTCTCTAAGAGTATACCTAGAGCCGCACCTTGGCCCTATTTTCATTATTGATAGGTCACCTTGTGATCGACATTGATTAGTATCATGGGTCTTTGACTGAGTGGTTTCCCTTATGTTCGACGTCAGCTTTCATTATCACACATTGGGATTCGCACAGTACCTTGGTTTCCATTTGACCCTATTGGTGGATTCCTCGCCTCCATGTCAACTTTCATTATTGGTTGGTTCAAAGGGTTTATATAGTGCACTAGATACATCTTGTGTACGCTAGAAACGTGCTTTAGTTTGGTTACTACATCTTTCTTCGTTTTATTCCTTCCACATTATTGGCCTATGGGTTACATTCGTGCTGGATTGATGAAGGATGCCTTAATGCCTTCCTTCCAACAAATCTTTTCCCATCAACTTCAACTCATTGCTCTGGGAACAAGGTCTAGAGTCCATTTGGAAGTACCTTAGCGTTTGCAGTCATCAATCATAGACTCCTTCGCTATCGATAGTGGGAAAACATCATTGTCTCCTAATTGATAGATTCTTTCAAGTGTTCGACTTCAACTCATTGTACTGGGTACCTTGGCTCTGATTATCATTATCAGTGAGTAGTCTCGTGTTTGTTAACGATATACATCAATGACCAGTAATCAAACAATTTCTCACATGGTTGACTTTAGATAATTTATTCCCATTGTGTAGAAATGTACCACGACAATCGGTGAATACCTCGAGTTTGCATAAGCATTTGTTGGTTCACTTGCCAGTCCCTCCTGTTTCTGCCAGTGACACCATCCACCAAATATGTTGCAGTTCGTTACAACGACATCCTATATGTTGGAACCCAAGTTGCGTGTGATACCATTTGTTCCACTATTTGACTTGGTACTTTTTGGATCAGCTTTATGACTTCAGTGATCAGATTTCTACTTTAATATCATTGATCAGTTTCTTATATGTGATATTGAGACATGTACTTCTATGGATATGATCAGATGATCCACTATGTATTTTAAATCTTTTTATACTTGTATATGTATTGGATCTACTTTTGTATTTGATATGTGGACATGCTTTATTATCTTTGAGCATGTGTATGCCCACCTCAGACAACAACTCTCTTTCTAATCTCTTTCATTGGCTTGGTAGGCTGAAATATGGTGAACTCCTCTAAGGTCTTGGCATTATTCCTTCTATACACTTAATACGTTTCGGCTATCATGTACCCCTTCTGACCTCATATATTAGGGGCATATGTTATAGCACCATTTACAACCCTTGGTATATTTGATGCTCTGTGTTATGGCCTAGGGAAATCCTTCCTTTCTAGACTTGGTCCAAATTCTAAAGAACGATGTTTTAAATCCCATATGCTATTTTGTCCTGTACAAAGAGCGTGTACACATGGGTCAGTCTATACTCAACCTGCGTATATGTGTTAAAAGATTAAAAAATATATTATCTCCTTAAATTCGGGTGGAGTTTACAAGTTTTACCTATTACTCACCTACTATAGCCTTTGGCCCAATTGTTTCTCAACTGAAAAACTAATTTGGAGAAGTATAAATAGACCTCCATGGGAAGGCCTAAAGCAGGAGAAAAGATTAGATATTGATATTATAGTTGATTACATCCCTGATAAGGTCTGAAGAAATCCCTGTGCCTTCTGCACTCCCAAGTCATAGGAAGCCTCTGTTTCCTTCCTGAGATGTCCTTCATCCCTTTATGGCATCCCTTTGTATACCTATGGAGGAGGATTGCTGAGGCCTGGGTAGGGCGGATCTAGAGGACGGTTTCGCTTCGAGCTGGCAGACGACTCAGGTTGTAGTTCTTCCATACTTTCTTTAGTTTACATCAATAAATAGGCACTATCTTGTTCCTAAAGTTTATGATCTTAAGGCATTAATCTATGTTATCATTTGCTTATGAAATATTATGTTAAGGCTTATTTGCTTACATGCTTATATGACCTAACACCTATATCATGAACATGCTTTCTATTACTATTGGTTTACATGATTTTCTTGAATGAGTTGCATGTTCTAAGTCATTGGAAGAAGCATAGGGGTTGGACCCTATGTGAAAAACCTCAAATGTAGGACCTCTGGGTAATACCTCTTCTTCCTACTTCAGTAGTTTCAGTATTAGGACTGTTTGTTTGCATGTCTATTTATGTTGTATGCCCTCCGCTCTGTTGGGGTTCTCAACCCAAGACCCTAAGGTGATTTTACCTGTAACAACATGCACTCCATTACATCATGACAACAAAGGAAGGATGAATTGTATGCTGAACATATAGTGTCGATACTTCTTAAGTTTGTACGAACCCTAGGTTGATAATTAATGTTGGTAGCCTTGGGAGTTGCAACATTCTTGTTGCAATATCGAGGCTCATCCATGGGTGAGGGTTAAGACCATAGAGTCTCTACAACAAATGCCCGGGGGGAACAATGATGTCAGGATAAAGAAGACACTATAGGCTATAGGAGAAGTATGAATGAAATTAATAATAGAGAGAAAGAAAACACTATGTGCAGTGGTGAAAAGTGCAATCTAACCATTATGTAGTTCTATTATAATTCAAGTAAGCTCATCCTATAAACAAAAAAATGACTCCTAGCCTAAAGGTAAACTACATCTCAAACAAACCCTAGTACTATGTTTCTTATGGCCTTCCAAAAAACTTCTTACTTTCTAGACCTTATATCCTCAAGAAAAACTATTGAGTGAAAGGTAGGGTAAGAGGGATGGTTGCTTCCCAAAACCACCCCTATAGGGTGTTTTGATCCTAGGAATGGAAACTAATGTTACCTTCATCCAACGGGGGTAAGTGAGTCTCATCTTCTGGGTGTTAGCTTTGAACCCAAATTGTTGACCATGGAGTGGGAAGCTCCAAGGAGAACTTCCAGTATCCTCAGACTAAGCCCTACCCCTTTTAATGGTTTTCTATCTCAAGCATCAGGTTTGACCATTGGATGATGGAGGATCTTAAATCTCCCTAATTGGAAAACCACTATGTCTCATTGTACAATTATTGGTGGGTGTTATTGGTATGCATACCCCAACAACCCTAACCTAGCTAACACTGAAACAAATCCCTGTGATTAGATTCCTCTTTAGCTCCCTTTTTTGTTTCCATTGACTGTTTTAGTGTATTTTTATCCACTTTTTGAAAATTCGGTGTTATTTATGGGATGGTGCTAATTTTGGCATTTTTAATGTCAAGCATAGACAATAAGCACTAAAGTAGGCACTATTTAGCATATAATTTAGCACCCAATTTAGCCTCTCCTTTAGCTCTTAATGTAGCTTCTTGTCACAACTTCCTCTGTAACGTCTTATTTTTCTCCTGGTTATTGCATTTTTTTTATCATACATTTTAGCTTCCTTTTTAACTTTCTTTGTAGCTTGCTCTATAGTATTGTATTTTTATGCCCATTATGGCATTGGATATGACTTTTTCTGTTACATATGCCACAAAAAACTTTTTTAATTAAGTTGGGTGGAGGAGTGTATGGTAATCCAAATTTAGTAATTACTGTCTAGCATATGCACAATACACAGATCCTAAATTAGTAATTACCCACTTCCACCCTTACTCCTTTTTTCATTTATGAAAATAAATGTGAATACTCATAAATTAGTCCTAATAGTTGTCATTTATCATTGAAATATTGAATTCATTGAAATGGTGACCTTAATTATTCCCTACCCATTTCCAAATTTCATTCGACTGATATTCTCTACCCAAATGTTTGTATTTACCAAGTGCCACCTTATAACAGTCTCTAAACAGTTCTAAGTAGTAACAGTCTCTAAAAAAACCATGGGAGGAGTGCTTGTCTATCATGAACCAGACTCCATTGATGTGCTACTACACCACCTAGAAGCCCTAGAAATATTTAGAAATGCAGGGTGGTTAGTCTACTTTGAGAAGCTGCAGGTTTTCAGGGAACAAATTTCTATGGAATTCACAAAGGCTTTACACGAGAAACATTCAGAGGTTAGAGTACTCATAATTATTGTTACAAAGGACATAATTTCCAGTGTGATAGGTTTACCTTAGATAGGGGCTTGCTAGTTTTGTAGGAAAATAATTATTCCAGCAGCTATGGAAACATTTTTACAATGAGGAGAGGAAGTGAGAAAGGGGAGAGGTATTGATAGAACATCCCCTCCTCTCCCTTAGGATGATGTGGATTTATTTATTCATATTAAGTTCATTACTTGTGAGGGACATTTTTCAATAGTATTCAATTATCATTTTCAGTTATTCACACATTTTCATAATGGACAACTAATAAATTTTCCCTCTTATTTGCTAAAATGTTTACAACATATGGAAAAGTATCCGATGCATATGACTCTGCTCATGAAGTAAATAGCTCTAGTCCAATATTTTTCATTAAGATGGTTTCAAAAGTACAAAAGTGCAAGCTTCCAAATCCTTCTTCACAAAACTTGAAGATGCTGATCTAGTCATTCTACTAAGACAAAGTTTAAAAGTACAAAAGTGAAAGCTTTTAAAGAATTTATTTATAAAATTGGGGACCTTTTCTTCATAGAAATGAAAGGGTTTATATAATAAAAATAAAGTACAAAAATAGATATTACATGGAAGTTCTGAGGAGGTTTAAATAACTCATTAAAATAAGTGATAGAAATACAAAAATAGAAATTGTTGCAATGACAAGCTCAAGAATGTAATGGTGTCTACTCTTTCATTCGTTGTATGAGCTCATAAATCTCCATCATCGGCTTAACCTCAGGAGGCTGACTTGTCCTCATGTGCAACTTGTTGGGTGCAGGAATTGCACTTAAGCAAACTCCTCAACACTTAATTGTCAACCCGGGGGATTCGTAAACTTAGAGACGAAGCACAGGCAATGCCAGAGATGGTATGAATATTTATAATGTCAATCCCTACTTTCTTTAAAGGAAAGATTGTAGAATCAAACTAAAGAAAGAAAAAGGGCAACTTGAACCATCAAAATAATCTAAGACTGGAACAAGGAAGAATGCAGTTGCAAAAGAGATTTAGAAATAAAGGAGCAATCACTCTAGCTGACTATTGATTAGATATTGAGTGTGTGTTTTTCTTTAACAAAGACACTTTAGAAGTCTCAACAGATGGGCCCTTCAAACCTACTTATATAGAGATTTCCTTCTTGCACTAATCTATCTTGCATTGGTGCAGTCTACTTGCACTAGTGCAAGAACAGAAGTTTATGCAAAGGGTATAAATGGTGTCTGTACTGAAAGTGTTTTCCTTCGTGCAAGGGCTTGAACTTTATCAAGTTCAGAGCACTCAGATCCCGTGGAAAGAAACTGGCTCGTGAACCAAATCAGAGCTTCTTACACTTAATATTTAATTCTTGAAATAAAAGCTTAACTACTGCAAGTGTTGTGAAATCAAATTGCACACGTAAAAATGAATGTTTCCAATTCTCACAGAGTGCAGAAAATAAAGAAACAATCCTTACAATTTATCCTATCATGAAGCATTAATGAAAGCAAGAAAACTGTTGGAAGTAAACTAAAAAGACTTACTACATCACACCAACGTGCACTGGTGTAGGTTCATTTCTCCTGCTTGTACCAAGCGGGAAAACCAAATCAAACAGAACTGCAGAAAGTGAATAGCACACCAACGTGCACTGGTGCAGGGTGATTTCTCCTGCTTGGACCAGGCGAGGAAAACCAAATCAATCAAACTGCAAGAAATGAATAGCACACCAACGTGCACTGGTGCAGGGTGATTTCTCCTGCTTGGACTAGGCGGGGAAAACCAAATCAATCAAAACTGCAGGAAATGAATAGCACACCAACGTGCATTGGTGCAAGGTGATTTCTCCTGCTTGGACCAGGCGGGGAAAACCAAATCAAAATCAGATGTAGGAAAATAAATTCTAACTACTTCACACTGTGGATCCGCTTTCATTCAAACAGGAATTCATGTGCTGTACATTAAAACACACTTAGCAGTATAAACATGAATTACAAGAACAAAAATAGGGTAAACGTGCTAGGTTGGCTGGGCCCTAGCCAACCAGTGCGTTTCCATTTTTAAATCAAAACACTGCTCAACACTTTATCAATACATCAACTTTTAAACAAAAATACGATTCATGAAAACATAAGGCGGAGCTCCTTTCTTATTAATTCATAGAGGCAAATACATGCGTGATTACACAGTCCAGCCCAGATTTGGGTGATAACAAAAATACAAGCCTATTACTGCCTTCCTGGTTATATCTCTGTTCTATACAAACTTATCAGAACTGTCTCGTCCTATTTACATTTCACATTATATAGATCCTTGGCCGAAGGCCAAAAGGATCGTTTAACTGATTACATAACTAATATGCAGAAATTAGCTTTCGACCTTCAAAATTAGGCAATTTAACAAAACTGGCCATAGCCAATGTCCAGTTGTTCGTTCTTCATAAATCTGATCTCAGCTACCTTTAGATTGCCTTGCTGTCGTAGCTGGAGCTCGGCTGCCTTCAGATCTAACCTGTTGTCGTGGCTGAAGCGGCACAAAACAAGGTGGTGATCAAGGAGGTCCAGATTTGCTGTAAAGATTCGCTGTGCTAGCACTGGTGCGAGATCCGATCCTGCACTAGGATCAGCAGTCATGGTAAGCACTTGACTATCAAACAACATTGGAGATATTGATAAGTTGCAAGAGTGATTATAAGCAAGAAATCATGTAATAAATAATTAATTAATGCTAAGTTAAGTTAAAAATATGAAATATAAAGTTCATGCGAAATATGTCATCATTCTTGGACTAGTGCAGGATGAGGGTGTGTAAGAGAAGTAAAACAATGGTAAATGGTCATGATTTAGGAAGGGAAAAATGGTAAAAAAGGAGCAAATTTGGGGGCTAACATCCTCCCATCCCTAAACTATTGTGTGTCCTCACATAACTCTTTACCTCTGCAAAAAACTTCAAAAATTTAAGCACTCCCTGCTCAATCCTGCTCTGGCATATTGTCATCACCGTGCAAAGTTTCAGACTTCTTCTTTTTGGCGCTTTTTAACATCTTGGTCACCTTTTTAAGCCGCCTGAAACATTGCACAGCTCGGTACTTCTAGAATTTAACTTCCCTTTTCTTCTTCTGGATTTCTGCTGTCAATTCTCCTCTGTTCTGTTCTTTGTCCTCCTGTGCTTTGGCTACAAGCTGCTCTAAATTATGTAGTTTGGAGTTCTAACTCAATTACCCGAGCATCAAGAGTCACCAATTCCTTCTCTTTTCCTATTTCGGCAGGAGCTATGTCTTCCTCAGGGAGCTCCATATCTGCCATGGTTACATTAGGAAACTCTTCTCCCTTTGGCCCCTTTTCTTTCGGTTCCTCCTCCTCTAGTTCTTCTTCTTCCGGTTCTTCCTCCTTTGATTCTTCTTCTCCTACCTCTCCTTATCCTGCTTCTTCTTCAGATTCTGCCTCTTCTTCTTCTTTTTTTGCTTCATCTTCTGTAGGGTCTACCTCTTCTTTTTTGGGTTCCGCCTTTTCTTCTTCGGATTCTGCTTCTTCTTCTTCTGTGGGTTCTTCGTCGTCTGGTTCTTCTCCCTCTGTCTCTTCTTCTTCTACTTCTTTGTTTTCTGCTTCTTTCTCTGGTTCTTGCACTGGTTCTTCTTCCTGTACTGGTGCAAGAGGGGATTCCATGCCCTGTGGGGATTGTGGTTCTTTGCTTTCATAAGAGACTCTACTCTTTTTCCAGGGCTTCTTGATAAAATCGGCCAACAGGGCATCATCCTCAACCTCTACAATCTTGGTTGGGTTTGCAAGGACCGACATGTTTTCCTCTTCGGGGGTCAAATTGGTCTCTTTAGCTGGTGTGCTAGCTGTCTTCTCATTTGAAGGTGAAGCCTTCTCTACTTGTTCAGATCACTTCCTTTTTGCACTGGTGCAAGAAGGACTTCCCTTTTCATTTTTTCTCGAGCTCTTGCTTGTGTCAACCTGGTTTTCCCTACTGTCTTGTATGCTTTTGGCCATTTTCTCCAAGCTTTTGAGCAGGAAATAAGGGAAATTCATCCTCCACCAGACGTGCCGGCCGAGTTCAATATGTTGCAGCATCCTAAAGTGATATACCAAGGTGTAGGTATATCTTCCTTCGCAGGTCACAAACTTTTGTAAAATTAAGAGGAGGTCTTTCCACTAACCCAGTAGGGTGCTGCATGGAACTCCTACTTTCCAGTCTACCTCTATCTTTTTATCAACGATGAAACACCTCCAGCGTTTCCTTTCTAGCTTCTGGTTCTTAAACCATTGTTCTCCAGTATTCTCTAAGCCTGTCGCTGCTGCTATGAATTCCTCTGTGACTTTGAATTTGAGAGGCCCAATTCTCACTCGGCCGCTTCTAAAACTCCTTGTGAATTGTAAAGCCACTTCCCTATCATACCCATCAAACTTCTGCAGAAACGAAAGAAAACCCAAGTCTTGCAATAGTGCAAGACTATTGCGATACTCGACGGTCTGCTCTATTTTGCTGAGAGACAGGGGTTCATTCCGAACAGGCGGCATTGCTGCTTAACGGCTATGAACAGTCGAGTCCTGAAATTTTACATGCAATACCGAGGAAATTGGTCCTTATAAATAGAAATCTAACTGTCCCCCGTCCTTTCCATCAGATCACCAGTTCATTCACCGTGGATGCACGTCATCTTTGAGGTCAGGCCAGGTTGGTACTTATGGCAGCGGTTTAATGGCTAGGTGAGGTAATAATTATGAGAAGGTCGTTTAGGATTATGGCAAAGAGGGGTAATCATGTCCAAGCAACGGTTAAAATATTCCCACATTCCTTTATAATTCAAGAAAAGAACTTAGCATTTATTAAAAAATATCATGATTTCTAACTTAAAAAACACCTTGTACTTTAAATAATTTCTCCTAGTTAGTATGATAGCATAGGTACTTAGTCGGTTAAATGAAAGGATTTCATATAGATTTCATGATGACCACTTTCCTATGCCATATGTTATAAAAAGAACTTGTACTATGTTGCTAACGAGGTGCATTCTTTCACTGATCTGCTTGCACTGCTTAAATCATACTATTCTGTTGGTACCCTTCAGCTTATTTTATCATATAGGACAACATGCTTGCATTAGTGCAAGCATAATATCTAAAACAGAGAATTTAGATAAAACATAGGCTGGAGTTTCACATGACTTCCTCAACTTATACTGAAAATTTTCTTCGACCTTTCTTGATGTTTCAGAGCATATCCTTTTTCTCTTTGTGCGAGATCCTGCAATAAATTCATGAGGGAATAAAGAAGTGGGAAAGGGGAATTTTTAGAATGGGAAGGAATTCTGTTACAGGGATTCCAGGAATAATACCAAAAGAGGGAATAAATAGAAATGGGATAGGAAAAAAATTCAAGTGTAAAGTGGGTTTTCTTCGAAGCGGACAGGGTAAATTTAGAAGAATGTGGGAAGGTTAATCATATGGGATTGAAGAAGAAAACTGAGGGAATATTACGAAAGTGGAATATGAAGAAAGGTAGAAATTTTTCTGGAAGGTCTGCCTACACTGGTGCAAGAAAAATAACTGCAGCGAAAATTGAGCGTTACTTGAGTAAAAACATCCATGCTAATTACCCCAACTGTATCAAGATTGGTTCTGTTGAACCTGCTTTTACCTGGTGGTAGCTAGCATATTTATAGATTAAGAAACATTTTCTTTTTATTAGAGATTTTTGATCTTCTTTCCAGTGAGTTGGTTTTTAGGTCGATCCTTCTGCAATCATGTCAACAAACTGATTTTCATAATTACAGGAAAATATATTTTCTTTACTTTTTTTTTTATTAAGAAGAAAGAGAATTCATGTTTTCAAAAGGTTGGTATTACCATTCACCACTATCGTCCCAAATTGTTGTTGGACTTGTTGTGTAAAATCTTTCCTGGTAGGTGGCTGAAAATACTTCTTTAACCTGTGTCCATTTACCAAGAATACTGAATCTTGTCCATCAATAGTTTTAACTTCTACTGCTCCCATACTCAAATACTCAGATCACTTCATAAGGTCCCACCCAACGTGGATGGAATTTCCCTTTAAAGATTTTAAATCTAGAATCATAAAGGAGCACCCAATCACCTGGTTGGAACTGCTTTTTCTGAATAGACTTGTCATGCCACCTTTTACGTTGTTGCTGAATTAGTATGTTCTGTTGAACAACATCCCTACAAAATTCATCTAACTCATTTAATTGGAGAAGACTCTATCGTTGTGCCTCAGAGAGATCTAGTCCTAACTGAACTGCAGTTCTGAATGTTTTGATCTGGAATTCAATTAGTAACAGAACCTGTTTTCCATATACCAGCTCATATGGTGTATGTCCCGTGCTATTTCTCCAAGTGGTTATGTATGCCCACAAAGCCTCTGGTAATCGTTCAGCCCAGTCCTTCCAATGCATATTGACTATCTTTGTAATAATGGACTCGATCAATTTGTTCGTGGATTCCACCTGGCCATTTTCTTGCAGGTGGTACGGCGTGGATTTCCTATGCTGGATCTTATATTGATCTATCAAACCCTGTACTAGATTAGAAATAAACTGCAGACCATTGTTAGAAACAATTTCTCTAGGCACACCAAATTTAGTAAAGATTTCAGTAAAAAGAAAATCAACAACAACTTTTTCTGTAGCAAAAGAAACAGCTTTATCTTCTACTCATTTTGTAACAAAATCTATACAAACCAAGATATGCTTTTTACTTAATGATGTTGGATTTATTGGCCCTATAAAATCAATAGCTCATTTTTCAAAAGGCTCAATCTTAACTTGAGGGAATAAAGGCATTTCATTGGTTTGATTAGGCTGGCCCATTCACTGACAACTATCACAATGCTTGACATACTGTTTGGCATCCTTAAACAAGGAAGGCCAATAGTAACCAGCACACAATACTTTATATGCAGTCCGCTTATCAGCGAAGTGGCCTCCACAAGGTTCATCATGAGCAGATTTCAAGATGTCAAACACTTCCTCCTCTCTTACACACCTACGGATAATCAGATCTGGACCAGTGTAAAAGAGATCTCCTTGAATCCAGGAATATGCAACACTTTTCTGAACAATACTCTGCTTTTCATGAGCAGACAAGTGGGGTGGTGTTTTCCTAGTAACCAAGTAATTAGCAATGTCAGCAAACCATGGGGAATCTATTGACATAGCAAAAAGATGTTCATATGGAAAATAATAATTAACAGGAGTTGCTTCACCGGGATTATCTAATATAGAAAGAAAATCTACTACAAAATTAGATTTTCCTGGTCTATCAACAATAGTAATATTAAATTCCTGCAACAGTAGTAACCACCTAGTCACTCTACCACTAGTTAATGGTTTATTCATCAAATATTTAATCGTGGAATGATCAGTATGTACAAATACTTCATATCATGTAATATAGTGCCTAAACTTATTAATTGAAAAAATTACAGCTAAAAACTCTTTCTCTGTAACTGTATAATTTAATTCAGCAGAAGATAAATTCTTACTAATATAATAAATAGCATAGGATTGTTTACTTTCCTCTTGTCCTAAAGTTGTGCCAATAGCCAAATCTAAAGCATCAGAGGAAACATGAAAAGGCAGAGACCAGTTAGGACCCCTTAAAATTGGTGCATGCACTAACTTTTCCTTCAATGTTTCAAAAGACTGTTGGCAAGCCGTAGTCCAAGAAAATTCACTATCCTTAGCTAGAAGTCGAAAAAGAGGAGTAGCTATCTTAGAAAAATTTTCAATGAATCTCCTATAATAACCAGCATGTCCAAAAAATCCTCTTACTTCCCTTTGATTTTTGGGTGCACGAAGATGCAAAATGATTTTGATCTTTGTTGGATCAACCTAGATACCTTTACCAGAAATCAAATGGCCAAGTACTATTCCCGCTTTGCACATTAATCTACATTTCTTATTACTCAAGGAAAAATGGGCTTCTTGATAGCGAAGAAGTAATTTTTCCAAATTTTCGAGAGCTTCCTGAAAAGAATCACCAAACACAGAAAAGTCATCCATATAAATTTCTACAAATTTTAGATCAACAAAAATGGCCAGGACTACCCTTTGAAAGGTAGCCGAGGCATTACATAAACCAAAGGGGAGCACTTTATAAGAAAATGTACCCCATGGACATGTACAAGTAGTTTTATCCTGATCTTTGGGTGCAATCTGTATCTGGTTATAACCACTGAAGCCATCCAAAAAAGAAAAGTATTTCTTTCCTACAAGGGTATCAAGCACCTGGTCAATGAATGGGAGAGGGAAGTAATCTTTGAGAGTGGCTTTGTTTAATTCTTGATAATCAATACAAATACACCATCTTCCATCTTTCGTAGGTACTAGCACTAATGGAGATACCCACTGACTGTCAGAAATAGGATAGATAAGCCCAACATCCAAGAGCTTTTGTACTTCTTCCTCCACAATATCTCTTAGAGCTAGACTCATTTTCTTTTGGGGTTGTCGGACAGGTTGGGCTCCTTCCTGAATATAGATGTGATGTGTACAAGTTTCACGGGGGATGCCCTTCATATCTTCATAGCCCCATGCAAAGGCACTAAGATGGTTTTGCAACAAATTCACAAGCTACTCTCGCTGAGATGAGTCCAAATATGAACTAATATACAAGGATTTACTAGGGCTAATCTCAAGAAGAGTAGTATCAGGCTTAGGAGTACTCAAGGGGGTGGCTGGAGGCAACTGTACAAAAGAATGAGAATCACGGTTATCTTGAAAATCTAGGCTGAAGATCTGGCTCAATAGCTCAAAATTAGGCATAGTGTCTAGATTATTCATGAAATTTTGAATCTCATCTTCTTGTGAAGACCCAATATGCTGATGGATAAAGGAAATGGGCCGAGTCTCCTCATCACTGATCTGGTCTAACCATAAAGTATCTCAAAGGTCTTGAATGGATCTGGCAAGGGGGTATAAGGTAACTTTCTTCCTAGCTTCCCCATGTGAAATATACATATCACCGGAGCGACATCCAATATATGCATCGGTTGTAGCAAGCCATGGTCGACCCAAGATCAAGGGATGTCCTCCTACTGGGTTCTTTCATTGAAGCACAATGAAATCAGAAGGATATTCCCAAGAATCTAATGAGATAATCACATCGTCCAGTACTCCTTCCAGCTTAATTTAGATCTATCTACTAATTCAAGCACAGTGGGAGTAGGGTAAAGATGAGATAACTAAAGTTGATCCATGGTTTGCTTAGTCATGACATTAATGGCTGCCCCCAGGTCTATAAGAACATTAGAGACAAGGACATTACCAATCTGAACTGAGACAACAAGGTTTACGGGATCAGTATATTTTTCCATAGAGACACATCTCATCATCAACTTTGCTGCCCTACCAACAAATTGAATGGTTTGGGGTTCCAATCTATTCCTCCTAGATTTCTTGAGATAGAGTTCCTTAATAATCTTAGTTCAAATAGGGATATCTTTGATGGCTTGGAGCAGAGGTATTTTAATGAAAATATTCTGAAGCTCTGATGCCAAACTAGTCTTAGAAATAGGCTCACTTCTTTCCATTACTAGCCTCTCTAGGAAGGGAGGCTGGTTGGAAGAAGGTGGCAAGGATTCAGAGGGTAAGGGCTGCTTAGTGACAAGTTTTGGAGAATGATTAAGAGTTTGCTCTTCTTCTTTCTCTTCAACAATCTCTCTAGGTTGCTTTTGATTTTCTGACGTCACAGTCCTTCCCGATCTTAATTGAATATCATGAACACCAACTGGAATAGACTGGTACTCAAATAAAGGTGGGTTTGTTACATAGATCATTTGCACTTCTTTATTATTGTTAGGATTGGGCATAGGTTGAGCAGGCAATTGAGGAGGTCGAAAAGGTGGAGGTAAGGGTAATGGTGGAGTAGACTGACTTGAAGGTTGAGGCATTAGATAAGGTGCATGTGTAGATGGATATTACTGCATGGGTGGCTAGTAGGAATATGGAGAATGAGTTGGCCCTCTCCAACCTTGTTACCATGGTTGAGAAGGTTGCCCATGCTGATACTAGTTTCCATACTGTCACTGTTGATTAGTGTTAGGATAAGAATGTGCATGTGAATTATAACCAAAATAGTGTGGAGAAAATTCAGGAGCCATACCTGCACCTACCTGAGGCCAATTTATTTTTTCTCCCATAGCATACAAGTATTCAGCTTCAGGCTGTCCCCCTGTAAATATAGCTTTAAGTCATAGTATAGAGGGACATTTTTCTATGATATGGTCTTCTGCACAAATAGCACACTTATTAGCTTCTTTCAAATTAAGAGGACATTCTTTAGGAGCATGCTTGTCTCTACATTTAGGACAGAAAATACTTAATGACTCTTGTTCCTTCATAAGTTTTTGTTGAAATTTTAAAGAGTACAACTGTTTGGTAACAGTATTCATTATATCAATTGTCATGTTTTCCATTTTATTTTCTAGTCCAATAATCATTGCATCAGTAGATTTGGTTTTTCTATTTCTATTTTGAATTCCTCTACCGGATCTATACTGATTCCTTGAAAAGTTCCTGCATAATTCACAAATTTGTTCGAAAGTTTGCTGAGAAATATCACCTTGTCCTAACAGATTTAAATTATTTCTAGCATTATCAGTAAGTCCTCTTAAGGACAAGGTTATAATAGTACTGGAATCAAGCTTAAGTTTCAACCTTTGTAAAATATACATAAATCTTTCTAGATAGTCTTCAAGAGTTTCATCATCATCCTGTATGATTGTAAAAATCTCATCTTGCATGTCCCAAGTTTTTCAATATTCTTGATATTTAGATAAAAATAATCTCTTCATCTGATCCCAAGAGGCTATATTGTTTCCTCTTAACCCCATAAACTAGTGAAAAGCTGATTCTTTGAGAGTAAAAGGAAATAATCTTAGCTTCTAAGCATCAATTGAATAATCATAACTTCTACCCAAAATATCAAACTCGAAAGAAAAGAGTCAGGATCTTCATGAACTTTACCATGGAAATGAGGGAGAGCTGATGGTGGAATGTTCTTCATTTGTGCCACAGTATCAGGGTCCACAATTGGAAACACAAAAGTGGATTGTTCCCCACTTACCTGGTTTTCATCAGTCCTTTCCCCATGATCTTCATGGTCTCCCATTGTTTCCCTTTTTCTCCCAACAGGCTGAACCACACCTGAGCTGTTGTCACCAAAATCTAGGTGGACTGTTCCTGCGTGATGGGTTTGAATTGGATTGGGCTTCCTGCTCATAGAAGGAGACCCAATATGAGAATGGTTTTCAGAATTCTTTCGGCCCTTAGTGGGCTTTTAACCCCTACCTTTTCTAGGTATTCATTTCAAAGAAAAGAAATAAAAATAAGCAAAATAATTTCTAATAAAAAATGCTGTCAGAAATCAATCAACAACAATAAAATTGTTTCAAAGAAGCTTTAAAAAAATACTGCAAAAATGAAGGAAAAAATTAACTCTATAGTATAATCAGAAAATTCTTACCAAATCAAATCGCCTCCCCGGCAACGACGCCAAAATGTTGGGTGTAGGAATTGCACTTAAGAAAACTCCTCAACACTTAATTGTCAACCTGGGGGATTTGTAAACTTAGAGATGAAGCACAGAAAATGCCAGAGATGGTATGAATATTTCTAATGTCAATACCTACTTTCTTTAAAGGAAAGATTGCAGAATCAAAATAAAGAAAGAAAAAGGGCAATTTGAACCATCAAAATAATCTAAGACTGGAACAAGGAAGAATGCAACTGCAAAAGAGATTTAGAAATAAAGGAGCAATCACTTTAGCTGACTATTGATTAGCTACTAAGTGTGTGTTTTTCTTTAACAGAGACACTTTAGCAGTCTCAACAGATGGGCCCTTCAAACCTGCTTATATAGAGATTTCCTTCTTGCACTAATCTATCTTGCACTGGTGCAGTTTGCTTGCACTAGTGCAAGAACAAAAGTTTATGCAGAGGGTATAAATGGTGTCTGTACTAAAAGTGTTTTCCTTCGTGCAAGGGCTTGAACTTTCTCAAGTTCAGAGCACTCAGATCCCGTGGCAAGAAACTGGTTCTTGCACCAAATCAGAGCTTCTTACACTTAATATTTAATTCTTGAAATAAAATCTTAACTACTGCAAGTGTTGTGAAATCAAATTGCACACATAAAAATGAATGTTTCCAATTCTCACAGAGTGCAGAAAATAAAGAAACAATCCTTACAATTTATCCTGTCATGAAGCATTAATGAAAGCAAGAAAACTGCTGGAAGTAAACTAAAAAGACTTACTGCATCACACCAACATGCACTGGTGCAGGTTCATTTCTCCTGCTTGTACCAGGCGGGAAAACAAAATCAAACAGAATTGCAGAAAGTGAATAGCACACCAACGTGCACTGGTGTAGGGTGATTTCTCTTGCTTGGACCAGGCGGGGAAAACCAAATCAATCAAACTGCAGGAATGAATAGCACACTAACGTGCACTGGTGTAGGGTGATTTCTCCTGCTTGGACCAAGTGGGGAAAACCAAATCAATCAAAATTGTAGGAAATGAATAGCACACCAACGTGCACTAGTGCAGGGTGATTTCTCCTGCTTGGACTAGGCGGGGAAAACCAAATCAAAATCAGATGCAGGAAAATAAGTTCTAACTACTTCACACTGTGGATCCGCTTTCATTCAAATAGGAATTCATGTGCTATACATTAAAACACACTTAGCAGTATAAACATGAATTACAAGAACAAAAAATAGGGTAAACGTGCTGGGTTGGCTGGGCCCTAGCCAACCAGCGCGTTTCCCTTTTTAAATCAAAACGCTGCTCAACACTTTATCAATACATCAACTTTTAAACAAAAATACGATTCATGAAAACATAAGGCAGAGCTCCTTTCTTATTAATTCATAGAGGAAAATACATGCGTGATTACACAGTCTAGCCCAGATTTGGGTGATAACAAAAATACAAGCCTGTTACCACCTTCCTGGTTATATCTCTATTCTATACAAACTTATCAGAACTGTCTCGTCCTATTTACATTTCACATTATATAGATCCTTGGTCGAAGGCCAAAAGGATCATTTAACTGATTACATAACTAATATACAAAAATTAGCTTTCAACCTTCAAAATTAGGCAATTTAGCAAAACTCACCGTAGCCAATGTCCAGTTGTTCGTTCTTCATAAATCTGATCTCAGCTACCTTTAGATTGCCTGGCTGTCGTAACTGGAGCTCGGATGCCTTCATATCTAACCTGTTGTTGTGGCTGAAGCGGCACAAAACAAGGTGGTGATCAAGGAGGTCCAGATTTGCTGCAAAGATTAGCTGTGCTAGCACTGGTGCGAGATCCGATTCTGCACTAGGATCAGCGGTCATGGTAAGCACTTGACTATCAGACAACATTGGAGATATCGATAAGTTGCAAGAGTGATTATAAGCAATAAATCATGTAATAAATAATTAATTAATGCTAAGTTAAGTTAAAAATATGAAATATAAAGTTCATGCAAAATATGTCATCGTTCTTGGACTAGTGCAGGATGAGGATGTGTAAGATAAGTAAAACATCGGTAAATGATCATGATTTAGGAATGGAAAAATGGTAAAAAATGAGAAAATTTGGGGCTAACACAACTATACTATATACAGTGCATATGAAAGTGATCAGGTGCTCATGTCCTAAGTGTCTTAAAATGCTCTGAACTAGTTCAAAGTTGAACGACTAGAAAGTGCTCGTCCTCCTAATTCCGGCACCGTGAACGGTACGAAAAACGATCGCCATATGAGAAAGTTATGGCAAAAAGAAAAATTTCTCAGTAACATTGAAATTTTGAATTTTTCAAAAAAAAATTAAAAAAAGAATATTCCACAGAATATTCCTTGGAATATTCTAGAGAATATTCCATTTGAGCAGCCAATAGCAAGCTGCCACATGGCAGGCTCAGAGGCTGCCACGTGGCCCAGGATGACGTCAGCAAGCAGGTATGGGCGCATTTCAAAATTTTGGTGGTGGTGAGGTTCGATCCCATGACCTCCCATTCCACAACCAAACAGCTTACCGTTGGGCCAATGAGGTGGTTCATGTTTAGGTAGCGGACCAAACACCATTTAAATTTTCAAATGATTTTGGGCGGGAAATGAAGGGGGCCAGCCCCCATTCCATATGACCTTATGCCAAGAACCAGGGCCAGAACACTAACCACCAGTCAGCGCGAAATCCGAGGATAACTGCAGTTAATAAATGCGTTCACATGCGCATTAAAGAAACAGTTAAATCCGGCGGTCAGGTCAGGTTTGGTGGCGGAATTGGCGGACCGCCAAAATTGGCGGGCTTATCTGGCCTCCAACTATAGTTAGCTGGAGTTTTTCTAGGGGCAGACTGGAGAAACTTTAAATGGCCATAACTTTGGCTAGGAAAGGCGGTTTTGGACGATTTTTTTTTTTTTTTTTTTTGGATATTTTCAACATTCTGAAGCCATTGGCATAGGTCTTACAGCCATCTGAGGTCATTTGTAGAGGTTTTGGATCCATGGAAGTTCTAGGAGCCACTAGGGCCCAATATTGAGAGAACTGTATAGGGTTGCAGGTATCCATTTGAGGTGAACCAGTAGTCAATCCCGAAGGATTCAAGTGTTCTGAATCCGTTTTTACCATATATTCCACTTGTAGATGCTTCTATTCAGCTGCATATTCAATTTGAGCATTTAATTAAAACAAGGACAGGCCCATTTGGGAGCCTTGGACCCAACAGACGTAGCCCAGGAGGGGTGAACTGCTTCATCAACTTCTTTTGCATCTATGGTTGATTTATTTTTGTAGAACAAATTCGTTTTAGTGTGTTAAACGGTAAAAGGAAATAAATCTGCTATATTTAAATGGGTCATGAACAACTGAAAATTTCATTTGTTTTCTTTCTGCAAGACATGGACATCTTTTAAACATGTATATATCTGAATTGAATACCTCGCAAACCATTTACAAGTAGTTTCAAATTCAGATCAAGTTGGTATCAGAGCTATGTTTTTGCTTCTTTGTATCAAAAGCAGTCAAATAAGCTATAGACAGAGCCTGAAATGAGCCAGGAAGCCTTCGAAATGATCTTGTTATACAATTGCAAAGTAGATAAATGCTCTTTCAGTCAATCTCTGGTGTAGTTGTCTTTTGATTGTTTTTGTGCAAAGATCTTCTAACTGTCTTGCAAGTATTGATGCTTACCAGGTTGAAACTTAAAAGAGGGGAAGGACAGTTGACTAGAGAACGAGAGAATCCTCAGTCAAGGAAGGCCAGAGAGCCATCACCTCCACCTTCAATTTCACCCTCAAGAGTCTCAGTAGAAGCTTCAAGAATGTCTGCACATGAAGGAGAAATTCCTGCAGACATGGATCCAAAAGAAGAAGAAAGAGTCTTCAGAAAAGCTTTTTTGGACCTCACTGAAATGGTGAGGATATTGTACCAAGAAAGAAATGATAAATTGGCTGGAGAAGGGTCCAAACATCCACATGAAGGAGAGGGCTCTTCAGGAGGTAAGAAGGATGATGATCATTCCAAGAAAGGACATGGAGGTAATGGTGATCCACCACCCCCATCGTCACCTTCTTCCTCTTCATCCTCGTCTTCTTCTTCTGTGCATAAGCATAGATCCTCTGGAAAAAGTCCTTTTTTGAAGCTTGATGTAAAATTCAAATTACCTATGTTTAATGGTGAAGTGAATGCAGAAAAACTTGACAACTGGATTAGGCAGTTGGAAGTTTACTTGAGGATCCAGAATATGCATGATGATGCCACAAAGATTTAGTTGGCTTCTTTGAGAATGGATGGAGCAGCATTGGTCTGGTGGGAGGCCAAGACTAAAGAGGAGATCAAGAAATTTGGTAAGGTTACCTTAACATGGCCTGAATTTCTGTTAGCCATTAAAAAACAGTTTTATCCTCTTGCTCACATGCAGAAATCCATTATGAACTGGCAAAATTTCAGACAACTTAAGGGTCAGAGTGTCCAAGACTACACCCAAGAATTCAGGAGAAGAGCTCTCTTGTTAGGGGTAGACTTACAGACCCAGGAAACCTTGTTGAAATACATTGGTGGCTTGCATAGCTACCTTAGACACACCATCTTGATGTTTAACCCTACTAGCCTGGACGAGGTTTGTGTCCAAGCTACACATTTAGAGGCAAGGGGAAAAACCACATTTGAAGAGGGTAGAAACAAGCCCCCCAAGGGGAAAAACAAAGAGAAAACCTCCAAGGGAAAGGGCAAAAAGAATGCATCTGTCAAACAGGAGAGTGAGAAAGTGATCTGTAAACACTGTTCTAAACCAGGCCATGAGGAGAAAAACTGTTGGAAATTACATCCTGAAAAAAGACCTCAATCTAACAAATCCAAAGGGAAACAGAAAACTGCTGCTACTACATCTACACCACAGGATTTAGGGGATGATTCAGGTGATGAAACCAAAATTGCAGCCATGGGTTTGAAAAACTTGAAGGGAAAAGAAATTGAAACTCAAGCCAGCATTAGTACCTCAAACTGCTATGTACAAGCTCCTAATGAGGAAGAAAGAATTGAACTGTTTCATGTGAGGGTGATTTCAAAACATACTAAAATTGACACACTTTTTGATAGTGGGTCACAAGAAAACCTTATATCAGAGGACTTGGTCAAGCAGCTTAAACTTGAGACCGTTCCACATCCGAAGCCATATCCACTTGGATGGATTTGCAAGGATGCAAATTTACAAGTTTCAAGAAAGTGCACATTGCGCTTTGCAATTACTGCACATTTTATTGACATAGTTGAACTTGATGTGGTACCTTTTGATATAGCAGTAATTGTTTTGGGAAGTCCTTACTTGTTTGACAGGAAAGCTATCTTTCATCGCCATGAAAACAAATATCATCTTTTCAAAGATGGCAAGGAGTTCATTGTTAGAGCTCATCGCAAGAAGACAAATATAGCAATGGTGAATGCAGGACAGGTAAAAAGGCTGGTCAATTCAAGTAAGAATTTTGTTCTTCTTATGATTAAGCCCAAGGTTGATGTGAATCATGAGTCATTTGACAATTGTGATCCAAAACTTAAATCAGATCTATATGATGTAGTTGATGCATATCATGAGATGTTTCAGGAGCCAACAGGTTTGCCTCCTAAGAGGGAGATTCAGCATGAAATCCATTTGCATCTAGATTGTCCTCTTCCAAACATAGGCATGTACCGCATGTCTATTATGGAGAATGCTGAAATAAAGAAGCAAATCAAGGACTTGTTGGACAAGGGTTTCATAAGGCCAAGTACTTCGCCATGTGGGTCACCGATTGTATCGATTCCAAAGAAAGATGGCACTTGGCGTATGTGTGTTGATTTCAGGGCCTTGAACAAGATAATGGTAAAGAATCGTTACGCACTCACAAGGATAGATGATTTGCTAGACCAGCTGAAAGATGCTCGATATTTCACTAAGTTAGACTTGCGCAGTGGATATCATCAAGTAAGAATTGAAGAAAGTGACATTTGGAAGACATCCTTTAAAACCAAACAAGGACTTTTTGAGTGGCTTGTGATGCCATTTGGTTTGTGCAATGCACCTGCAACTTTCATGCGGGTAATGGATGATGTCTTGCGTCCTTTTCTTGATTATTTCGTTATTGTCTACTCAGATGACATCTTAATTTTCAGCAAGTCTAGAGAAGATCATGTCATGCATGTTAGGAAAGTACTTGATGTTTTGAAAAAGAAACAGTTATTTCTTAAAATGTCAGAGTGTGAATTTGGAAAGACTTCTTTGGTTTATTTGGGACACAGAGTAGGAGGAAGTGCTTTGAGAATTGATCCTGCTAAGATTGAGGCTATTGTGAAGTGGCCTACTTCCAAATCCATAACCGAGGTAAGAAGTTTTTTCGGTGCAGCTCAATATTGGAGGAAGTTCATCTCTAACTTCTCTTCTATAGCAGCTCCTATGCATGCAGTGACAAGTGTGAAGCATGCTTTCCAATGGGGAGGCGAGCAACAAAAAGCTTTCGAATCTTTGAAAGAGAAGATTAGTTCAACTCCAGTCCTTGCATTGCCGGATTTGAGACAACCATTTGAGATGCAAACAAATGCTAGTGATTATGCCATGGGTGCAGTTCTTCTACAGCATGGTAAGTGTATTGCTTTTCATTCTGAAACTTTTAATGGTGCTGTTGTAAATTATCCTACATATGATAAGGAGTTGTATGCATTGATACAAAGAATCAAAAAGTGGAATTGATGGGCAAAGAAACTGTTATACATACCGACCATCAACCCTTACAGTACTTGCAATCACAAAGCAAGTTACAACAGTCACGACACTTCAGATGGATGGGCTTCTTGCAACAGTTCCATTTGGTAATAAGGTACAAGAAAGGTACTTTGAATAAAGTTGTTGATATGCTTTCAAGGCCTATTATTGGTGCTGTTACTTTACTTAAGAATGATTCCATGGTACATGATAGTTACATAGAACAATATGCATCTGATGATGACTTTAAAGATGTGTATGCTAACTTGAGTAAAGGGAATCATGTAGAGAAAAATGACTATCACATGCATAACAATTTGCTGTTTCATTTGGGCAAGTTGTGTATACCACAGGGGGAGAGAATAAATGTCATAAGAGAAGCTCATTCTTCTCTTATTTCTGGCCATTTTGGGGTAAGCAAAATAGTTGCACATCTACAGAGGTATTGTTATTGGCCTCGCATGGTAGATTCTTTTTCAAGGTTCATAAGAGGTTGTTCATTATGTGCTACAAGCAAGTCTAGTAATAGGAAGCTTGGCTTGTATACTCATTTGCCAGTACCTTCTAGACCATGGGAGAGCATCTCTATGGATTTTGTAGGAGGTTTGCCAAAATCTAGAAAGCAACATGATTATTTATATGTAGTAGTTGATCGTTTCAGCAAAATGTGTATACTTATGCCTTGTAAGAAAACTATAACTGTTGAACAAACTGCTGAATTATTTTTTCATCATGTATGGATTCACTTTGGTTTGCCTACTTCCATTATTAGTGACAGGGATTCCAGATTTGTGGGGAATTTTTGGTCCAACCTATGGGAGATGATGGACACAAAGTTGAAGAAAAGTACTGCTTTCCATCCGCAAAAAGATGGACAAACTGAATTGTGAACAGAACCATTGTGCACCTCTTGAGAGGATATTGCAGCGAGCATCCCAAGCTTTGGGATGAACATTTGCACTACATACATCATGCTTACAACCGTGCCAAGCACTCTTCCAAAAACACCTCACCATTTGAAGCTTGTTTTGGTTACTTGCCAAAATCACCTCTTGATTTCATTCTTGAGAAAGATGTTGCCATTGAGGGACATAGTGATATTGACAAAGCTCGTTCATTCATTGAAAGAATTCAACAAATACATCAGAAAATTCAAGAACAACTTGAGAAGAGTCAAGGCAAGTACAAGGAAAGACACGACAAGCATAGAGTCGATCACAAGTTTCAAGAAGGGGATGAGGTATGGCTGTACATTAGTAAGGAAAGGCTGCAAGGAGAAGGTAAAAAGCTAAAGCCTATTTGTTATGGTCCATTCAAAATCCTCAAGAAGGTTGGAAATTATGCTTTTCAATTAGATTTTCCTTCCTACATGCAAATGTATTCTGTTGTCAATGTGGAGAACTTACGTCTGTATTAACCTCCTTTGATTACTGATCATGAAAGTGTTGTTCAGCTGCCATCTATAGAAGATTTATCACCAAAATTCTTAGATGAGCTGAAAGAAGATACAATCCTTGACAGAAGGACACGCACTTCAAGGAGGGGCAGTGTAGATTATGTTCAGGTTGGTTTCAAAGGCAGCAAACCGAACAAGGAAAAGTGGATGGAGGTGGACAGAGTGAGGGAGTTGTACCCTCACCTCTTTAACAGGTAGTTGAAGGCTTTTGGGGTCCAAAAGCTTCCCAATGGGGAGGCGTGATCAGGTGCTCATGTCCTAAGTGTCATAAAATGCTCAAAACTTAAAATGCTCAGAACTAGTTCAAAGTTGAACGACTGGAAAGTGATCGTCCTCCTAATTTCGGCACCATGAACGGTTCGAAAAACGATCGCCGTATGAGAAAGTTATGGCAAAAAGAAAAATTTCTCAATAACATTGAAATTTTGAATTTTTCAAAAAAATAAAATAAAAAAGAATATTCCACAGAATATTCCTTGGAATATTCCAAAGAATATTCCATTTGAGCAGCCAATATAAATCTGCCACGTGGCAGGCTCGGAGGCCGCCACGTGGCCCAGGATGACGTCAGCAAGTAGGTATGGGCGCATTTCAAAATTTTGGTGGCGGTGAGGTTCGATCCCATGACCTCCCGTTCCACAACCAAACAGCTTACCGTTGGGCCAATGAGGTGGTTCGTGTTCGGGTAGCGGACCAAACACCATTTAAATTTTCAAATGATTTTGGGCGGGAAATGAAGGGGGCCAGCCCCTAAGCGGCCAACCCCCATTCCATATGACCTTATGCCAAGAACCAGGGCCAGAACACTAACCACCAGTCAGCGCGAAATCCGAGGATAACTGCAGTTAATAAATGCGTTCACATGCGCATTAAAGAAACAGTTAAATCCGGCGGTCAGGTCAGATTTGGTGGCGGAATTGGCGGACCGCCAAAATTGGCAGGCTTATCTGGCCTCCAACTACAGTTAGCTGGAGTTTTTCTAGGGGCAGACTGGAGAAACTTTAAATGGCCATAACTTTGGCTAGGAAAGGCGGTTTTGGTTTTTTGGATTGTGGATATTTTCAACCTTCTGAAGCCATTGGCATAGGTCTTACAACCATCTGAGGTCATCTGCAGAGGTTTTGGAGCCATGGAAGTTCTAGGAGCCACTAGGGCCTAATATTGGGAGAACTTTATAGGGTTGCAGGTATCCACTTGAGGTGAACCAATAGTCAATCCTGAAGGATTCAAGTGTTCTGAATCCATTTTTACCATATATTCCACTTGTAGATGCTTCTATTCATCTGTATATTCAATTTGAGCATTTAATTAAAACAAGGACAGGCCCATTTGGGAGCCTTGGACCCAGCAGATGTAGCCCAGGAGGGGTGAACTGCTTCATCAACTTCTTTTGCATTTGTGGTTGATTTATTTTGCAAAACAAATTCATTTTAGTGTGTTAAACAGTAAAAGGAAATAAATCTGCTATATTTAAATGGGTCATGAACAGCTGAAAATTTCATTTGTTTTCTTTCTGCAAGACATGGACATCTGTTAAACATGTATATATCTGAATTGAATACCTTGCAAACCATTTACAAGTAGTTTCAAATTCAGATCAGAAAGAGTCAGAAACATATATGTGGATGAGTCAACAAGACAATGTAGCACTAGCCACTAACTGTGTGGCTTTACCAGATATTTCCAATATATTTCCTAGTCTAGTTTGGTCAGATGTTTAATTGCCTCTTCCCTCACTTTTGAGGTTTCTTTCCATTGTGTTTCTAATACTCTAATATTAGGGAGTCTCCCAGGTGGGCATTCATATATCAAATTAGCATTGTGAAAATTATCATTGATGGTTTCAATGATATTATTTGTAGCATCGGTCGCTCTGGAAACTGCTCTTTCTATCTATTTCAGTTGATTATCCCCATTAGTAAAGAGGATTTCCTTATGTGATTCCTGTATCCCTTGAAGATTTGTTGCTTTTCCCTATGGAGTATCCTGTCCTTTTATGTATCCTAAGATCTTATCATCAATCTCATTAAAAGTCACCCTGAGATCGGATGCTTGATTGATCAGTGAATTGCTTGTCTTGCACATTGGATTGATGATAGACAACTTTTGACAAAATGTTGCTTGTTTCCTTGATAAAAAAGAGTTGAGCTCTAATGCTTATTTTATAAAATCCTAAACCTTAGTATTATCCTTCAACTGATCCAGTGAAAACTGTAGCTATTGTATCTGGATATCCTTAGCACTTGTTTCTACTTGATACTGGAGCTTCAATTGGTCAAAGCTCTTTTGTAATTGGGACATTTAACTTTTCATTTGATGATCAACTTTCTCTCTCTTTTGCCAACTGCTCCTCTAGCTGTTGGATTCTCTCTTCTTTCTCTCTTACCAGTTGTCTGACTTCAGTTGCCTTATCAATAGTAGAAGATGCATAAGTACCTGCAAACTGTGACAATTTTGTCAAATTTTCTGAAGGATCTATGGGGGTATCCTTCCATACTACATCCATAGGTTCATTATCAGGAATTACTATTGATGAAAATTCTATTCTCCTTTTCCTCTGTCTTTTTACCACAACTCGATGTTTGGGACTGTAAAAGACATTGAGAGGAGGGATTTATTCCACCCCGAGGATGATTTTTGATGAAGGGAAGGCCAGGATGATCTCAACTTCCCATGTAGTGACAAGTTTGTCAGTATCCATTTCATTAAGCAAGCTTTGTCAATAGCCCTTTCAGGAAGTGAGCTTTGTCCAGTGTTTTGGGGTGTGGTGAATGTTTTTTCCATCTCAACATAATTTCCCCTTACTGTCCTCTAAGATGCTAGTCAAATTGTTTCCATGCTTCATCCAGCTGATTCTTGAAAGGAGATTCATTTGTATGTAATTATATGGATACATCTTCCACTTCTATCTCCTTGGAAGTTTTTTCTGATTTCTTTTCAGTATCCTTTTCTGAACTCTTCTCTGAGTTGTGCTCTGAGCCCTGTTCTGAATTATGCTCTGAACTATGTTATGAGCATTGGTTTGATTTTTGTCCTAAATTCTACTCAGAAGTATGTTCCAATTTCTGCTCTAAATAATGCTCGGAACCTTGTTCCAAGCCCTTTTTTGAATATTGGTCTTAGCCCTACTCCTCTTGAACAATTGGTTGAGTGATCTTTAACATATCCAAAGGGACATTTTGTAGTCTTTTCCTCCTATACTAGTGGAATTGGGCTAACCTTTGGGGATCTAGTTTCAAAGTAGCCAAATGTTGCACTTGTGAAAATAGTTGAACAAAATCAAATAGGTCATCATAATCGTCCTTTTCATGACTGAGCTGTTTGATTTTCACTTGGGTAGTGACATTCTGTGAAACTTTATTAGGGTCAAACTGTCTGCCAACAATGGTGAAAAGTTTCAAGCATGTAATATGATTGATTTCAAGCACAACATGCTTCTTAGATTCTTCTTAGATTGTTAGATTCTTCTTAGATTCTTTTAGGGTATTGGTGAGCCCATCCCCTACAGTTTGGTAGGCAATCTCCCTAGCAAGCAGTTTATCCGGGACATACAATGGGAGAACATGGGGAGGTGCTAAACTTCCATATACTCGAACATAAGTAAAAATATATTCTCCAAACCACCTTCCTATTGGTGTGAAATCAATTTTGGCCTCATCAAAAAATCTTGGGGCCCTTTTGTCAAAAATGACTTGGTGGATGGGTAGCATAACTCCTTGGAAAATCTTATAGAAATGGGTGTGGAAATTGGATTCCCATAGGATTTTATGGTATATATGGATGGGAGTGGGATCTTGAATAGTCCATTTCCACCCCATGGTTGGGAAACTGGTAGTGAAACAGATTGCATCCATAATGTAGGCACTCATGAAAAATGGTGGGACTACTCTAGTGGTGACATACCGGTGTTGTCTAAAATCCAAGATTTGGAAAACAATATTATTAGATAGGATAGTTACCCAATCAATTATAAATAATTTACTACTGCATCAATTAGGGGAACATACTCAACATACAACTTAGTCATATTGGCATGCCCAAATAGCCTACACATCATAGTTGTGATATAAAAATAGGGAGCAACAAGAGACGATATAGAATACATACCCGATTTCTCATGCTTGTGTTTGTTCGAGTTGGACCTCCATTGCTTAATTGGGTATGATGGCACATCATTTTCACCTGCAAATTGCTCAAGAAATGCTTTTTCATATACCTTATGTGGGTCCGATATATGATACATTCTCTTCAAGTCTTCTGTTGTGAAGGATCCTATAGCTGTTTTCCTTGAAGTCTTGAATGTCCGATTGATAATGTTAATATTTTCAACTATCCATTTTACCATATCGGTGTAAGGAAGAATCTTGGCTCTAGCAACAATTCTATGAACAAAAGATATTGCAACTTCACAGTGGGAGGCTTCAGAAGAGGTAGTAGCATTTGCTATTGCTTCTCTTTGAATTATCTTAGGACCCTTGCTCTCTAGCAATTGGTACATGGTTTCCCATGAGGAAGTTCCGTTGTCGATTGTGCATGTCGTATCTGAGAAAAGTGGGGGAATTTATGTTACATTAGAAGTAGAAGAGTGTGAAGCCTCCATGGTTTTCTTTCCTTTCTTCGACTTAGTCATCTTGTTACACAATTATTTCTCGGGCTAAACCTGCAAATTGAGAACACAGAGGAATGAAGAGCAATAGGTGTGAAATGCAAAAACATACAAACATACAAGGCTTGAAATGATGGGAAGGAAAGTTTAAATGTGAATCAATCTATACAGGCCATCAAATCACCTTGGGCTTTGAAATCATAAATACCGTTAGAATTCTTTAATAATTGAAATCATGGCTTTCACGTGGTTATTTATTACCTCATTTAATATATCGCATCATAGAAACCTTTTCAAATGGTATAAAACTTATTTCCATGTACTCTACTAATATGCGATAGCAATATCAATATATCGGTTGTATGTGAGATGTGTGATGCGATAATCTCAATATCACAATCAGAGGTTTTAAGAGTAGAGGAGGATGGATATAGCCAAAGGTTTTGTGCAATTGTGGAATCGCAAGAAATGATGTGGCGTTATAGCGGGACCAAAGAATTATTAACAAGCGTGAATTTTACTTTTAGTTATTTAGTTTTATGATTTTCTTTAAGCGCGCCTTTTAATAAATAGCTTTATCACAATCGGGGGATCGGAAGTGAAACAAGCGGGAAGCTTTTTTTATAGTTTGCGATTAACTGAACGTAAGATGTTTATAGACTGCATTCTTTATTTTATCGGGTCTGGTTATTTTATCGCATTTTGCAATGGGAATGGTCCTCAACCTTTTCTTATATCGTTTTCATTATAAGATTGCGATGCGAGCAAGTTCCGCAGTGAAGTAATTTTGTCAATACTTAAGCCTTTTAAGGAATATACATGCTTGGTTCTCAGGGGCTATCCTTTATCGCATCGCAAGTTTCGAAAGGGTAAAAACAAAGCATTGTTTCTTTGAGACTTTGTGATATGCGACATCGTCAGGATTTAATTTAATTTATGCTTTATTCAAGTCGTTTGGGCCTGATTGGATTTGTTTTTTCAAAAATCAAATTTTTTCTTTCAAAAACCCTAAACTATGCTATTTTCCTATGTTTTTAAAATTATCTCTAATTTATAATAATGAAATTTCTAAAACTTTTCTAAGTAGAAATAATTTAGGAAAGGAAAAGTATTTTCGAAATATCTAGATAAGTAACATTACTCTAAATATAAAAAATTCACTTATAATTCTTTTTATATCCTCTTATATAGGAAAATAATTTTTGTCTATATCAGTTTTTAATTAGTTGTAAAGATAAAGTAGGGGTATTTTTACAACTTAAGTTTTAATTTACTCATTGTCATAGGTAGAGCCACCACTGCTAGCAACATTCATAGCCTCGACAGGGTTACCTTTTAACCATCAATGATTCGAAACCCCATCCATTTAAGAGTGTAGTCTTTAGAGATAATTTCAAAAGTATATATGTATTTCATTTTTCTTTTATATTTTTCATTACCTAAAAGCCATTGTCCTAGTTTGGTGACCAGAAAGTGACAATTCCATTCCCTCGTTGTAATTGAATTGAACAAGTTGGCTCGAGATGAGACCCCTTGTCTTGATATTATAATAATCATAGCCCATTACCCTGGTTTGGTATTCAGTGTTGGTAATGTCAATCTATTATTTCCCTTTGAATATGGTAAGCAGGTTTTTGATGATACCCCTTATCTTTTAAGGTTAATATATTTTTGAATTACACTAAAAATAGTAAAGTTAATGGATGGGGAGAATCACTGACTCCTTAAGAGTTTTGGATGACAATTTTAGAGTTGGAGATGCTTAGCTGTAAATAATATTTACTTTGTTAAACATAAATTTTCTTGACTGATAATAGATTAAAAGTATTTTATAAAGTTGAGGTTTTCAAAGAATTTACAACTTCAATGGAAAAGAAAATTTCAGAGTTTTATGATACTTAGCTAATTTTCAATGTTGCGATCATTTCCTTAAGAATTCCTACTTTCAAAGCGAAAGATCAAAAATGTTTCAAGAGATTTTTATTGTAAAGCCAAAAGTAATGCTATTTAACATTATTTTCTAAGAGAACTAAAAATAAATGCAATAATGTTATAGTAGAAGATATAATCTTCTAAGAAAATATTTTTTTCAAAATAAGCCCATTGACAAGAAGAGAATCTCTCTTTCTTGATAAATCTTGCAATATGAATGTTGATGGGCCTATTTGTTCAGCAATTTGAAATGGTCCAAGCCACATTTTCTGGAATTTAGTATGCTTTCCTTTTTCCTCATGTGCCTTGTCCCGTTTAAGGACGAGATCTTCGATTTGAAAGGATTTTGTGGAAATAGAACTTGCATCAAAAGAAGATTTGACTAGCTATTGATGGAGAGCATGTGTAAGCTTAGATTTCTCTCTTTCATCTTCTAGTTTAAGAATTTGAGACTGTCTTAGTTGTTGTAGTGTTGTTTACTCAATCCTAATTGACCAAGACTACAACCATTTAATTTTCAACCTAGGGTAGGTATGTTATTTCAATGGAGTTTTCATTATCTGTGCCGATACACTACAACCAAGAGTGAAAATAGAAAAAAGTAAAGAATGTCGTTGAATCAATTGCAGAAACTAAATCATTCATGCAGAAATTAAAACACTCTATAGAAATGAAATCACACTTCACAATTACCAGAGCAAAGGCATGCCACACATTGTACTGATAACTACAACAGCTGGTCAACTACCATATTGCTAATCAAATATGTGTAACAACATAACATAATTATGGAACTGAAGTAGATATATTCTACAAATTATATAGCAACAACAAAAAACCATACAAATAATAAAAGAGAGAAACAATAATATACAGCTACTCTACCACTGCAGTCGTGCAAGAATGAACACGAGATTAGTTAAGGAGTCAACTTGGAAACAACAACAACATCACCGCAGTGTCTTTGATATTAAGAACAATTAAAAGTTACAAGATCAAAATAACAATACTCTCTATGTTGTCCCCTGTGCCTGAGGGATTAAGTTTTTCTTATAGAAATTACATACCCAAAAATTAGGAACATATCAGTCATGAGAATCTCATGATTCTCATGCTGATCATAAAATAGAAATTTTTATAATAGTTCCTAAATATGAATCCTATTTAAATACATCGGTTAAAATCATAACCACTTGGATCTGTCACTTTCTAAGTAGACAATTCATAACTTCCAATAGTTGTTGCATGGAATAGTACCCACGGCTTGATAGCTACGCTGTAACAACATCCTGCAGTCAAGTAATGGTTTGGGATGTAACAGTAGCACTAGATAACAACAACTTGTAATGACACTCAGGGTGTAACAACAATAATATGTAACAGCAACGTGGTGCAACAACAATGTCTGTAACAACATCGTGGTCTAACAACAAGGTCTGTAATAGCACACGGAGTGTAACATAAATCTGTTTCATCCTTCTCTTAGACCAATCAGTGTGATTGTTCATTCCATAACCTCGTCCTTGCGAGCGACACTTGAAAAATAGGAGAGGATCCAAAATACTTCTCCAATGCTTACCCTAGTTAGCCATAAAAAGGAATATTGCATCATTATATCTAGCAAAAATGGAAAAATAACATGATAGCAAAATATGTTGTTCACAATAAGGAAAAAGTGGTTAACATGTAAAGTTTTGTTGGTCTGGAGGGGAAAAGGGTCAAAACTGGGGAAAGAAAGTATAGGAAATAGGTACAAAAACTACACCCAACATCTCCCCCCAACTGAAGCAATTGCATGTCCTCATGCAAAACCTCAGTTTCTCCTGTTATACCTCCAATGCAATTCCGTAAAATTATAAGCACCAGCAGTGTCTTCACTAGTAGACCTGTATCCTTGAGTAGCCATCAGTTGTCGCGGCCAGGATTCTTCTTCATAATCGTACAAGTGGTAATACGACTGGTATTCCTCCACCGGTAACCAAATCAGAGGATATTTGAATCTAAGTCCAATCCAGAAGGCTCCCAGTGTTTGCACCACCTGGGAATATTCTGGTACTCGTGTAACAACCACAAAATTCTGGAACTCAAAAGGATCTCCTTCTTGTAATCCAACACTACAGGCTTCGGTGCGCTTAAGGTACCCTATTAGTGCTCAACTTTTAATTTGTGCATAAATATTAAGGAAAAACCCCACAATCCTTTTTCTGTAAGTGGCTGATTGTTCCCTGATTTTCGAGGTACTCAAGAACAACTTGAACTCACGTCTCAATTCAACAACCATTCTTGGTTCTTCCCTGATCCACAATGTTTCTCTTTCTTCATTAGTCTCAGCCGACTTCATGGCCAAATTCCATTCGATTTGATTCCTCATAAAAGAAATGAAGGCTCGCAACTAAAAATCCCCCATATAAGAGAAAACACTTGCCACCATCTTTGTACTGACATATTCACACATCATATTATGCAAAAAAAACTCATAAAGTAAGCTTTGTTCATCAAAATCAAAAGCATGAAATTTTTTTAGAAAAATGTGGGTAGAAAACCCCAAATAAGGTCTATTTTCAAAAAATTCTTTTAATTGAAACAAATAATATCGTTCCCATAGGAACACTGGATATGATGGGGAAGGCCTCTTGCAGCTTCACAGGTTCAAGGAAAGCTCTCAAAGCTTTGTCTTATCATTTGTTAGGTCTAGAACCCATTGATGTAATAGTTGTAGTTATTCATCTTTCTTCTTCGTAACTTCTTTATTCCTCTGCTCTTCCCATTCTTTCACCCATTATTCCTTTAACAATTTCTCCTAGAGTGAATTCATCATTTTCTTATGTGCCTTGAGCGAGATCATTCCCTCTTGCAGAGAGAGTGTCTGTTGTGTTATATTCAATATTTACATACTTCCACCAGTGATCAAACATGCTCTTATAAAGTGGTCTTAGGGTGTCAAAGTCAAATTTTGTCATTTCAGTGAGTCTTCGAGTAAAATTTGGTCACTAGGTATTAGGTCAAGGATTGATTTCACTCCTTCCTAAGTTTTCCAAGTATTGGTCCATGTCACCATTTGGCTGAGTGTACCGTCATTCAAAGAGTTCTCATCATTATTTCAGGTTCCAATGGATCATTTTACACCTTGTTTGTGCTTCAGTTGTGCTTAGGTAAGGCTCATTTCCCTCTCCCAGGGTTTTGAAGGTAATTTTTCTTGGATTGTCAAATCATCAACAAAATTGTATCCTGATGCTCATACACCTTCCCCTATCCTTAATATACCTTCTTAAACACTTCCCACCATTGATATCCCTCAAATTCATCATTTTCCCACAAACGCTAGCTTATTGCTACAATTTGACACTTTTCTAGGTTAAGCCTGCGTTTTTCCCTTTTGGACCCCTTCCACTCACTCAATACTTGAAATTCCACATTCCCCTACTTCCTAAATTTCCTTCCTACTTCCCAAAATTTTCTCAATAATTTATAAGCCCCTCATCCCCTTCATTTCCCTTTATTTCTACAAATCCCCTGTTCCACACATCGGGATAGGTTTTATTCAAATGAATTTTCTGAGCAAGAAAAGATGAATTTGACAAAAGTGAGAGAGGTTTTTGTCCATCATAGACTCAAGAATAAACACCTCCTTCAGTTTTTACATAGGTCTCATGGTTTGGGAGAAATGTCGAAACAATCATTTGCCATAGGAGAGTTGATGCACTTCTGGAGTGACCTTGGGAACATCCATATTTCTCCTAGCTGGAGTGACCCAATGAATTTATTGATGAGTCAAATGATAACTAGACATAAAGAAATTTCCAATGAGATATCATGAGCTCAATTTGGAGTTGCGGAAGACCTCCAAAAGTTGACTGAAATAGCACTTTGCATTTTGGCAGCCTCATTCTGCACATTTTGACCAGTCTTGGGAGATTAAGCTTTTGATAGGGAAAATGAGCTCCAAATTGAAACATTCAAAATTTTCTGTAAAGTAGACAGGACAAGATTTCCAACGAGATATCCCACACCTAATTTGGACACTGGTAAGGCAATAAAAGTTCGGCTTGAAGTGGCGCTACGTGTTTGGAGGTGGTGCTGCGCGTCTGTGGGTTGGCACTGTGCATTGAGCAGAAGGGCCAAAAAGGCCTCAAACTTCATAAAAACTTCAAGATTTCACTTCTTCCCTTAAATACAAGTAATTTTTCCTCCCATACTACATTGTTGGTTTGCATTCAAACTTTTAAACATAATTCCCCATGGTAAATGTCAAACCCTAAATTCTCCCTTGGTTATTCCTAAATCCTAAACCCCAATTATTCCTCCTATCACCTATCACTAAAACTCTAAAATATTTCCCTATTACATTCCATAACATCCACATCCCTTTATCCCTCTTCCCAAAAAGAAATGTCTCAAATAAACCAAGCCCTCCTCTCATTTTTATGATTCCTACTCCCTCATTCATTTTCTAGCCCATAAGATCATCTCCCATCCTCTCACTCCTAAATCACTCTCACTCCTTCCATTCATACAACCTCAAACCCTAAAAAACATTCCTAAAACCCTCATAACTTCTTTAGCACTCTCACAAGCTCACTCATAAGCTCAAACCATAATGAGCTCACCTCCCCTTCCCTTACCTCTATTCACCATAACTCATTCCTCAATTACCTTCTCTAGGGTTTCGAGGCTTCAAAACTCAAGCAACATGGACACAGAGGACAAAGATTATGAGGAGGAAGAAAATAGTGGCATTGAAAGCATGGTAAATGAACCTCAGCATCAGAGAAAACCACATAAGGGAGGTAGACATATCAGAGGGGCACAAGGAGATTTATTGCAGTTGATAGGCAAGTATTTTCTCCACGGGATGTGGAAGGGACCTTGCCTTCTTCATCAACCCATAGGCAATGCTAGCTCCATATTATGTGGAAGGGGATTTGCCTTCTTCCTCAACACAATAGGTATAGGTGCAGCAGCTGCACAAAGGGAAAGGAAATATGCTAGAGGAGAGTTTTGATGATGAGGAGAAAGAGAGGGACTTTGATTTGACAGAGCATGATGAGCCGGAGCAGCGTTATACTCATCATGGCATGGAAATAATTGACTTAGAGGCTCAGGATGAAGAAACAATAAAGGACATCATCATATAGGTAAAGAAGGCTCAAGTTCAAGCTTTGATGGACAATTTGGAGAGGGCCAAGTATGTCATCACATATTTGGAACAAGAAAACAAGCAGTTGAGCGATAAGAAGGTCCTCATGGAGCAAGAACTTCTCAAAGTAAAACGACAAAGTGACAAGGAGGCACAGGTCACTTTGACTCCTATTGAGAAGGAAATTTTAGATGATAGAGAGACTTGGCTTGAGAGATTCAATTTTCACTTAGAGAAGCTATTGCAGAAGGCCAATAGGGATAATCAGATGATCAGGCACATGGCCTACCATTACAGGACCCGAAACAAAATTTGCAACATGAGGGTCAAAAAGATGAAAGCTAGGCTAAGGTAGGCTCTAAAAGGAAAAAATGAGGAGGATAGGCTTAGGTTTCTTACTGAAGCTTCCTTGGCTCATCAGGATACTTGATGATGGTGCTTCTCACCAATTTTGGAAGAGTTTTTGTCATTTGCAAATTTTGAAATTTTAAACACAGAAAATCAGGCTCAACGCGCAACGCCACTGGCGTTGCGCTTTTCCTAGGGGCACCCAATGCAAAAATGGCTTGAATTTTTGGATTCAGAGCGATGAGTACATGCACCCTATGGATTTTCTAATTTTTTGGGTAGAACTAGTCGACCAAAAGGTCAAAAAGCACCCTAAAAATGACCTTTCTGCCACTTTTTGGACACAGAGAAGCAATATTGGGAGAATCAACTTTTGAGGGGTCAAATGAGATTCAGATAACAAAATTCCATGTGTTTTGGAAATTAGACTTGAATACCTTTCCAATGAGTTATCATGAGATCAATTTGGATGCCGAGAAGGCTTCCAAAAGGGACCTGAAAGTGGTGCTCCGCGTTGGGCTAGTGGCACTGTGCATAGGGCAAATTTTTCATAGGATGGCTATTTTTCTATGTTTTGACTGTCTTCATGGAATTTCTCTAATGGAGGATGTTTTACTGATGTAAATGATTACTTTTCTGGTAAATATGATGGATAATTAGTAGTAGAGGGTAGATTCATTAGATTAAAAGTCAATTTGAGATCAAATGAATTAGTTTTTCACTTTTAGAGGCAAGTTGTTAAGATGCCTATATTCTTGTTTCTTGTTCAATGTTGGTTAGATTAGCTCCTCATCTTAGGGATTCGACCCCTAAGGATGGTAGGAGGTTGAAAAAATGCCTATATATTCTTCTTCTTTCTCATTGTAAAGGGCTGGACTCAGCTAGATGCTCAGACCTTGATTGCACATCATTTTGTAGCAGTTTAGCAAGAGATTAATAAGAATTGTAGCTATTTTTATGGGATCTGTGTGGTATGGAGTTTTAGCATAGTTTTTCCTCTTGTGATCATATGTTAGTATGTTTTGTGTATTCCATTAATCATTTCATTGATTCTAAGTGAATTCTTTCAAGTTGATAGGCAAAATTCATTACATCACTGGCCTGCTTTACGAAAATGTTCACCATTATATGTTTTCTGTAGTTTGGGAAGGATCCATGGTAAATCACATGCTCTTCCTAGCCTCTCACCAGTCTTAAAACATCTCATTCATCAAGCCCTAGAGTGCTAAGACTTATGCCAACCTTGCCCCATTGAACACCTTGCAATTTTGACCTAATTCCCTAGCCTTAAACTGTCCAGCTCCTCCTGATCCAGCAAGACCCCTTCAAAATCCAATCAAAACTTCATGCTACTATACCCAGCCTAATATCCTTTTCCTGATCTAGTCATCTTGGCTGAGATCCTTACGGAGAAAGCCCTCTCCCAGCCTAGTAGGGCTAGCTACTTGGCTAAGCGTGGTTTGTGGTTACCTTGGCATTGCCTTACTTCAACCTAAGGTTCAATCTAGGTGATAACATAGTGGCGACCATACTGGGGAACATAGTTTTATGTTCCTTAGAAAAATGTATCAAGTTAAGATCTGATTGTTAGTGGTGGACAATGATCAGACATCGGAACACTGAAATCATTCACCTGGCAACTCCAAATCAATTTCAAGATCAGATCCAAGGATTCCACTGAAGGATGAACCTGACGAGTAGAAACATGAAAGGACAATATGGAAAGATCAGGTATTCAAGTTGGAATTTAATCTAAGACATTATGTTCTTTGTTATAAATTATCTCTTCTCTTTTCCCGAGAATGTTAAGATGTCTTTACAATGTATATTGTATTTGAGAAAATATCCTAGACCTGCATGTGATTCCTTCCCTTCGAAGATTATGAATACAAAATATTTGCATGCTTTTGATCTTGATCAAGACCCTTCTTCTGAATCTTATGATGACTGTTTTCAAACTGATGATTCTCAAGAGATCAAGAATAATTCTATAGCTTTTGTATATATTCCTATACCTTGTAAAATTCTGGAGAGATACAAGCCTCTGGTTTGACCTCCTATATCCCATGCTTTCCCCAAAAATCATTACCTTTATCTACCAAGATTTGATGGTGAATGTGACAACATCACTTCTGAGAGACATGTACTGAGTTTTGAGTCTCTTCTTGACCTTTTTAAAGTTGATGAAGAGGATGCCAGTATTAGGCTTTTTTCTCTTTCTTTGCAAGAAAAAGTCAAAAGTTGGTTCAAAACCCTACTTGATGCGAGCATCTTAGATTTCCAACAATTCGTCAAAGTTTTCCTCGACAGGTGGGTGGTTAGACATAAGCCTTTCTTGATTCTAAAAGAGTATAACCAGTTGAAAAGACAACCATGGGAGACAATACAACAATTTTCTGCGAGATTTAACCAAGCTTATTGTTCGATGCCTCTTAATATAAAACCTCCTCCTCACTCAACTCTCTTGCATTATCCGAAAACCTTTGATCTGGAAATGGAGTTTTAGCTGAAAGAAAGGAACCTTGCAACACTTGAAGAGATGCAAAATAGTGCAGTAGATGTAGAGGTTAATCTGCTGATCAGGAGGTTAAAGTTGAAGGAAGAAAAGAGGAAGAACATAGATCCAGAGGAATCGACATCTTTAGAGGTAAAGTTGTTATATACCTAGGGGGGATAATATGGGGTACCAAGGGAGGTACCCAAGGTAATAATGTAATAATGGGATAGGCCATAGTAATAAATAAGGTGGTTAACCCATATCATGTAACGGACCACAAGTAGTTAGTAATAAGGTAATGGGCCCATGGTATTAGTTTGATGGTATGAGGGAACCATGGTAATGACCCATGGTATTGTATGTATGAGGCCTATATAGAGGCTAGAGACTCCACATGGAGAATCGTCAAGTAATTGTGTCAAGGATTATTGTATGAACAGGCATATGGCTTGTGGAGTGTTCTCCTTCCTTAAGGAGTGAATGTATGGTGTTGCCCTACCTTAAGGGTTTGATTAATAAAGAAGAATTTCTATCTATTTTGATCTTGTAATTTATTGGGTATATTTTATTCTCATATATTTTTAGATCAGATCTATAACAATTAGTATCAGAGCACTATCTTGGGCAAAAGTGGAGAATTTTTTTAATTTTTTGCAGGATTTCGGGGGCGACGAGTTTGCAGATCAGATTTGTATTTTTTGGTGCAATATCTGCAAAATATAATTGCAGATCTGGATTCTTTGTGAAAAAATAGCTGATTTCAAAAAAAAAATCGGTTGAATCGGAGTCCGGATGAAGGAGATATCGTTGATCTAAAAATCAGTGGGGTTGCAGACAATTTTTCAGGGCAGCGAGTTTGCGGCATAGATCTGGACATCCTGGTGCAAGATCTGCAAAATATAATTGTAAATATGGATTCTATGTGAAAAAATATCCGATTTCAAAAAAACAAGTGGTCGAATCGGAGTCCAGATGAGGGAGATATAGCTGATTTAAAATCAGCTCTTTTTGCAGAAATTTTGGTGACGGCGGGAGAGTTGCAGCACAGATCTGAAATTCTAGTGCCTGGATCAAGATTTCTATCACATGGGTAGATGCAGAATGATTGTTCCATTTCTGAAAACAGGTCATAATAGGGATTCTGAGCAATATTGAATAAACTGTGACAATTTCAAATTTTCGCCAAGTTTTTTCAAAACCCTCTTCATGGCGGGTCTAGGGTTTACCGGAAAAGATAATGCTCCTATTATTGAAGAATACATAAAAGAACAGAAATCATTAGGGAAAAACAATTGGAAATGGTCAGTAGTGGAGCTATTTAGAGAGGGGGCAGTCACATGGTGGGGATTACTTAACAAAACGAAGTGTTAGAACCTGCCCGATGAAGAATTTGAAAAATTACTTTTAGACAGATGGTCTCATGCCAGAAAACAAGATAAGGAGAAACATGTGGGGCTATTTCATACTAGTATATCCTTATTGCAGGTTCAAGGATTGATTCAAAAGGAGAATATCATTGTTTCTATGAATCCTAGTTGCAAGCATAATTTCATCAATGTAAATTTGGCAAAAAAATTGCAAATTCCAGCAAAACACATTGAAAACACACAAGTGGATAATGAGGATGTTCTAGTGTATCAGGATTTGAAGATTTCTATGGATAAGTATGTGTTGCATGGTGATTTTTATACTTCAGAGATGGATAATATGGATGTTGTTTTGGGATATCCTTGGATGGAATCTGCAGGTACTATCAATATTAATGTGCAGAAGAAATTCCTGAAGCTCTGGCATAAAAAGAAGAAAATTACATTATAGGATATTTCCATCAATAAACAGGTAGAGTACATGGAGGCTGAACTAGAAGATGTTCCAGGGACTGACATATCAGATGATGAGCCTTTGATGATCGACAATCAAACACAAACAGAGGCTGAAGCAAAAAAGGTTACAGGTACATCAGATGAGGGATCAGTGGTTGAAGTCATATTGGAAAAGAAAACACCACAACAGGCACCACAACAGGGTGAATTAAAGAAAAAGACACCGTGGGTTAAAACTTCAACATATCATCACCCACATCACCCAGCAAGAAAACAACCAACAATATGGCAACCAATTAGCCACAAGGACAATAACCCCCGTATGACGGATAGCGAGGAGAGAAGATCCACCTACTACACATCAACACAGAAGATCTGCCATGGTCAACTTCCATCTCAAGCGAGCGAGGCACCAGCAAGATCAAGGGTTCACCTTTCTCTTGGATGGCTAGATGCACGTGCATGGTACCAGTGGACTACTCTTTTGAGTAGATCTTATTATTTGTGTTCTTCCCATGTTTCAGGGATGAAACATGCTTAGGGGGGTGGAATGCTATATACCTAAGGGCGATAATATGGGGTACCAAGGGAGGTACCCAAGGTAATAATGTAATAATGGGATGGGCCATAGTAATAAATAAGGTGGTTAACCCATATCATGTAAGGGACCACAAGTAGTTAGTAATAAAGTAATGGGCCCATGGTATTAGTTTGATGGTATGAGGGAACCATGGTAATGACCCATGGTATTGTATGTATGAGGCCTATATAGAGGCTAGAGACTCCACATGGAGAATTGTCAAGGAATTGTGTCAAGGATTATTGTATGAACAGGCATATGGCTTGAGTGTTCTCATTTCTTAAGGAGTGAATGTATGGTGTTGCCCTACCTTAAGGGCTTGATTAATAAAGAAGCATTTCTATCTATTTTGATCTTGTTATTTATTGGGTATATTGTATTCTCATATATTTTCAAATCAGATCTATAACAAGTGGTATCAGAGCTATAACAAGTGGTATCAGAGTTGTTGCCCTACCTTAAGGGTTTGATTAATAAAGAAGCATTTCTATCTATTTTGATCTTGTTATTTATTGGGTATATTGTATCTCATATATTTTCAGATCAGAGCTATAACAAAAGCTCAACATTTTTGTAAGTGCAGTGGAAGAGATGATGCAAAAGATCACCACAAGGAACGAGTATAATGTTCAAGATCATGGCTCGCTGACTGAAGAAAAACAAGTGGTTGATCCAAAACATTTTCTTTCTTATCCCAGTTTTCATATATATGATAATGATTGTTTTATAGATCATCTTGGAGAAGAGAGATCTATTGATCTGACATGTATGCTTGATGATGTGTTTTATACTGATGATTTTCCTAAGTTTAATCAGTATGATGATGATTATGTTCTCCAAACAAAAGCTAGTCTTGCAGACAAAACAAAAGCTGGTTTGTGGAAGGAGGAAGTTCACTTTCAGTAGCTTGGTGATTAGTCGATGCATATCAGCTATGGAAGTGAGGATGAAAGTGTATAAAATTTTGAAGTAAGTGAAGGATCTTGGCCTCTTTGTTTTACTTCATTTCAGTTCATCAGACACAACTTTTGTGCAATCAGAAATAAACCGTCGATAAGTTTTGATATGGACCATCTAGAGGACAATGAAATCCTTGTTCAAGACTTCTCATATCTATATTTGCAGCCCTTGAATGCCATTGAATGTCAGGTTGCACATGAAGACTTGGAAGCTAGAACATATGATCAAATGATGCAAGATGATTCCGTACCATTATGTTTTGAATCATTTCATTGTTTGAAGGGAAATTTGCATAGTATATCTTCAATAAAGGATGAGCAGGCTATAGAAAATCACACAATCCCATTCGAACCAATAGAAAATGGGTTGCAACAGTATTTTCAAGTTTTTCACGATCCACTAGCTGATGTGTTGCATGATGTCTGCAGTCACAATCCTTCTCCATTAGCTAACCGTGAGCTTGAAAAATGTATTGATACAAACTAGATCTGGCAGCTGGGTTCTTTGTCATTTTCAATGGGAGTCTCATCACAAAGCTCAGATGAAAGTTTGCATTCATGGTATGTGGAGAAGCAAAGTAATCCATTGGATGGACTAAGTCCCAGTGCACATGAATTTCGAGATTCTTATGTAGTATTTTTGGAGTCAGATAGAGCATCCATATTATTCAATTTGGTAAAATTTGGATATGTTTACAAGTTTTCATGGGAGTTGCATTTCAATAGTTCTCTCCTATTTCTCATTAACAAGCACTTGCAGAGAATTCAAACAACAACGATATTGCTTACTTGGTTGCATTGGTTGTTTCATTTCACTTGATCAGGTGATGAATGGAACAATTAGAGTAGGTTTTATTGAATAAGCTCCATTTTGAGCATCTTTTCAAGTTTGTCAGTTGTTTTTTAGTATTGAGTCAGTTTTTAGTTGAGTAAAAGTCAATTTGTGTCTTTGAGTCATTACTATTCAGTCATGTATTTTAGATTGAGTTTTTTTTTACTCCATGCCCAATGGATAAGGCTACTTTGTCTACGGTGTTCTTGGCACCTCCAAGGAGCTACCATCCCTAATGGAGCCAATGTTAGAGTCAGTATTTGCATACTTCCACCAGCGATCAAACATGCTCTTACAAAGTGGTCTTAGGGTGTCAAAGTCAGATTTTGTCATTTCAGTGAGTCTTTGAGTAAAATTTGGTCACTAGGTATTAGGTCTAAGATTTCTTTCACTCCTTCCTAAGTTTTCCAAATATTGGTCCATGTCACCATTCAGCTGAGTGTACCATCATTATTTCAGGTTCCAATGGGTCATTTTACACCTTGTTTGTGCTTCAGTTGTGCTTAGGTAAGGCTCATTTCCCTCTCCTAAGGTTTTGAAGGTAATTTTTCTTGGATGGTCAAATCATCAACAAAACTTGTATCCTGATGCTCATACACCTTCCCCTATCCTTAATATACCTTCTTAAACACTTCCCATCACTAATATCCCTCAAATTCATCATTTTCCCACAAACCCTAACCTATTGCTACAATTTGACACTTTTCTAGGTTAGGCCTGCGTTTTTCCCTTTTGGACCCCTTCCGCTCATTCAATCCTTGAAATTCCACTTTCCCCTACTTACTAACTTTCCTCCCTACTTCCCAAAATTTTCTTAAGAATTTATAATCCCCTCATCCCCTTCATTTCCCTTTATTTCTGCAAATCCTCTGTTCCACACATTGGGATAGGTTCTATTCAAATGATGTTTCTGAGAAAGAAAATATGAATTTGACAAACATGAGCGAGATTTTTGTCCATCACAGAGTCAAGAAGAAAAAACTCCTTCAGTTTTTACATAGGTCTCATGGTTTGGGAGAAATGTCCAAACAATCATTTGCCACAGGAGAGTTGATGCACTTCTAGAGCGACCTTGGGAAAAGCCAGATTTCTCTTAGCTGGAGTTACCAAATGACTTACTTGATGCATCAAATGGTAACTAGACATAGAGGGATTTCCAATGAGCTATCCTAAGCTCAATTTGGAGTTGAGGAAGACCTCCAAAATTTTACTGAAACAACACTCTGCATTTTGGCAGTCTCATTTTGCACATTTTGACTAGTCTTACGAGATTGAGCTTTTGACAAGGCAAATGAGCTCCAAATTGAAACATTGAAAATGTTCTGGAAAGTAGACAGGACAAAATTTCCAACAAGCTATCAAATGCCTAATTTGTACACCGAGAAGGTAGTCAAAACTCAGCTTGAAGTGGCGCTTGTGCATTCAGGAGGTGGTGCCCCGTGTTATGGAGGTGGTGCTGCATGTCTGTGGATTGGTGTTGCGCATTGAGAAGAAGGGCCAAAAAGGCCTCAAACTTCATAAAAACTTCAAGATTTTCATCGTTCCCTTCAATACATGTAATTTTTCCTCCCATACTACATTGTTGGTTTGCATTCAAACTTTTAAACATAATTCCCCATGGTAAATGTCAAACCCTAAATTCTCCCTTGGTTGTGCCTAAACCCTAAACCCCAATTATTCCTCCTATCACCTATCACTAAAACTCTAAACTCTTTCCCTATTACATTCCATAACATCCACATCCCTTTATACCTCTTCCCAAAAATCAATATCTCAAACAAATGAAGCCCTCCCTCTCATTTTTATGATTCCTACTCCCTCATTCATTTTCTAGCCCATCAGGTCATCTCCCATCCTCTCACTCCTAAATCACTCTCACTCATTCCCTTCATACAACCTCAAACCCTAAAAAACATTCCTAAAACCCTCATAACCTCTTTAGGACTCTCACAAGCTCACTTATAAGCTCAAACCCTAATGAGCTCACCTCCCCTTCCCCTACCCCTATTCACCATAACTCATTCCTCAATTACCTTCTCTAGGGTTTCAAGGTTTCAAAACTCAAGCAACATGGACACAAAGGACAAAGATTATGAGGAGGAGGAAAAAACTAGCAGTAAAAGTATGGCAGATGAACCTCAACGTCAGAGAAAACCACATGAGGTAGACATATCATAATGGCACAAGGAGATTGTTTACAGATGATAGGCAAGTGTTTACTCCACGGGATGTGGAAGGGACCTTGCCTTCTTCATCAACCCATAGGCAAATGCTATCTCCACAGGATGTGGAAGGGGCTTTGGCTTCTTTATCAACATAGCAGGTACGGGTGCAACTGCTGCATAAAGGGAAAGAAAAGATATTGAAGGAGAGTTTTAATGATGAGGAGAAAGAGAGGGACTTTGATTTGACAGAGCATGATGAGCAGGAGCATCATTATACTCATCATGGCTTGGAAATAATTGAATTAGAGGCTCAGGATGAAGAAAAAATAAAGGAAATCATCATACAGGAAAAGGAGGCTCAAGTTCAAGCTTTGATGGACAATTTGGAGAGGGCCAAGTATGTCATCACATATTTGAAACAAGAAAACAAGCAGTTGAGTGATAAGTAGGTCCTCATGGAGCTGGAACTTCTCAAAGTAAAATGACAAAGTGACAAGGAGGCACAGGTCACCTTGACTCCTATTGAGAAGGAAGTTGTAGATGATAGAGAGACTTGGCTTGAGAGATTCAATTTGCACTTAGAGAAGCTGTTTCAGAAGGCCAATAGGGATAATAAGATAATCAGGCACATGGCCTACCATTACAGGACCCGAAACCAAATTTGCAACATGAGGGTCAAAAAGATGAAAGCTAGGCTAAGGCAGGCTCTAAAAGGAAAAAAGGAGGAGGATAGACTTAGGTTGCTTGCTGAAGCTTCATTGGTTCATCAGGGTACTTGATGATGGTGCTTCTCACTAATTTTGGAAGAGTTTTTGTCATTTGCAAATTTTGAAATTTTAAACACAGAAAATCAGGCTCAAAGCGCAGCGCCATTGGCGCTGCACTTTTCCTAGGGGCACTCAATGCACAAATGGCTTGCATTTTTGGATTCAAAGTGATGACTACATGCACCTTATGGATTTTCTATGTTTTTTGGGTAGAACTGGTCCATCAAAAGGTCAAAAAAACACGCTAAAAATTACCCTTCTGCCACTTTTTGGAGACACAGAAGCAGTCTTGGGAGAATCGAATTTTGAGGGGTCAAATTAGATTAAAATCAAGAAATTCCATTTGTTTTGGAAATTAGACTTGAAGAAATTTCCAATGAGCTATCATGAGCTCAATTTGGATGCCGGGAAGGCTTCCAAAAGGGACTTGAAAGTGGTAATGCATGTAGGGAAAATTTTGCACAAGATGGCTATTTCTTTATGTTTTGACTGCCTTCATGGATTTTCTCTCATGGAGGATGTTTTACTGATGTAAATGATTACTTGTCTTGTAAATATGATGGATAATTAGTAGTAGAGGGTAGATTCATTAGATTAAAAGTCAATTTGAGCTCAAATGAATTAGTTTTTCACTTTTAGAGGCAAGTTGTTAAGATGCCTATATTCCTGTTTCTTGTTCAATGTTAGTTAGATTAGCTCCTCATCTTAGGGATTCGACCCCTGAGGATGGGAGGAGGTTGAAACAATGACTGTATCTTCTTATTGTTTATCATTGTAAAGGGTTGCACTCAACTAGATGCTCAGACCTTTTTTGTACATCGTTTTGTAGCAGTTTAGCAGGAGATTAATAAGAATTGCAGCATTTTATGGGATCCATAAGTTATGCAGTTTTAGTATAATTTTTCCTCTTGTGATCATATGTTAGTATGTTTTGTGTATTCCATTAATCGCTTCATTGCTTCTAAGTTATTTCTTTCAAGTTGATAGGCATAATTCATTACATCACTGCTCTGCTTTAGGAAAATATTCACCATTATATGCTTTCTACAGTTTGGGAAGGATCCATGGTAAATCACATGCTCTTCCTAGCCTCTCACCAGTCTTAAAACATCTCACCCATCAAGCCCTAGAGTGCTAAACCTTATGCCTACCTTGGCCCATTGAACACCCTGCAATTTTGACCTAATTCCATAGCCCTAAACTGTCCAGCTCCTCCTGATCCAGCAAGAGCCCTTCAAAATCCATTCAAAACTTCGTGCTACTATACCTAGCCTAATATCCTTTTCCTGATCTAGTCATCTTGGCTGAGATCTTTATAGAGAGAGCCCTCTCTCAGCCTAGTAGGGCTAGCTACTTGGCTAAGCATGGTTTGTGGTTACCCTGGCATTGCCTTCCTTCAACTTGAGGTTCAATCCAGGTGATAACATAGTGGCGACCATACTGGGGAACGTAGTTTTATATTCCTTAGCAAAATGTATCATGATCAGATTTGATTGTTTATGGTGGACAATGATCAGACACCGGAAGGCTAAAATAATTCACCTGGCGACTCCAAATCTGTTTCGAGATCAGATCCAAGGACTCCATTGGAGGATGAATGTGATCAGAAGAAACATGAAAGGAAAATATCAAAATAGCAGGTATTCAAGTTGGAATTTCATCCAAGACATTATGTTCTTTGTTATAAATTATTTCTTCTCTTTCCCCGAGAATTTCAAGAAGGCTTTACAAAATATATTGTATTTGAGAAAATATCCTAGATCTGCATGTGATTCCTTCCCTTTGAAGATTCCAAATATAAAATATTTGCATGCCTTTGATCTTGATCAAGACCCTTCTTCCAAATCTTATGATGACCGTCTTCAAACTAATGAGCCTCAAGAGATAGGGAATAATTCTATAACTTCTGTATATATTCCTATACCTTGTAAAATTCTGAATAGATACAAGCCTTTGGTTTTACCTCTTATATCCCATGCTTTCCCCAAAAATCATTACCTATATCTACCAAGATTTGATGGTGAATGTGACAACATCATTTCTGAGAGACATGTATTGAATTTTGAGTCTTTTCTTGACCTTTTTGAAGTTGATGAAGAGAATGTCAGTATTAGGTTTTTTGCTCTTTCTTTGCAAGTCAAAGTCAAGAGTTGGTTCAAAACCTTGCTTGATGCGAGCATCTCATATTTCCAGCAGTTCATTAAAGTTTTCCTCGACAAGTGGGTGGTCAGACAGAACCCTTTCGTGATTCTAAAAGAGTATAACCAGCTGAAAAGACAGCCAAGGGAGATAGTGCAACAATTTTCTGCTAGATTTAACCAAGCTTATTGTTCGATGCCTCTTAATATAAGACCTCCTCCTGATTCAGCTCTCTTGCATTATTTTGAAGCTTTTGATATGGAAATGGAGATTCAGTTGAGGGAAAGGAACCTTGCAACACTTGAAGAGATGCAAAATAGTGCAGTAGACGTAGAGGCTAATCTGCTGATCAGGAGAGCAAAGTTGAAGGGAGAAGAGAGGAAGAACATAGATCCAGAGGAATCAACATCTTTAGAAGTAAACCTCAACATTTTGGTAAGTGCAGTGGAAGAGATGATGCAAAATATCACCACAACGAATGAGTATGATGTTCAAGATCATGGCTCACTAACTGAAGAAAAACAAGTGGCTGATGCAAAACATTTTCTTTCTTATCCCAGTTGTCATAGATATGATAATGATTATTTTATAGATCATCTTGGAGAAGAGAGATCTGTTGATTTGACAAGTATTCCTGATGATGTGTTTTATACTAATGATTTGCCTAAGTTTTATCAGTATGATGATGATTATGTTCTCCAAATAGAAGCTAGTCTTGCAGACAAAACAATAGCTTGTTTGTGGAAGGACGAAGTTCACTTTCAGTAGCTCAGTGATTAACCGATGCATATCAGCTATGGAAGTGAGGAGGAAAGTGTAGAAAATTTTGAATTAAGTGAAGGATCTTTGCCTCTTTGTTTTACTTTGTTTCAGTTCATCAGACACAACTTTCATGCAATCAGAAATCAACCATAGATAAGTTTTGATCTGGACCATCTAGAGGACAATGAAATCCTTGTTCAAGACTTCTCATATCTAGCTTTGCAGCCCTCGAATGCCATTGAATGTCAAGTTGTAGATGAAGACTTGGAAGTTGGAACATATGATCAAATGATGCAAGATGATTCTGTACCATTATGTTTTGAATCATTTCAGTTTTTGAAGGGAAATTTGCATAGTATATCTTCAATAAAGGATAAGCAACATGTAGAAAACCATGCAATCTTATTGGAACCAATAGAAAATGGGTTGCAACAGTATTTTCAAGTTTTTGACAATCCAATAGCTAATGTGTTGGATGATTTCTTCAGTAAAAGTCCTTCTCCATTAGCTAAATGTGAGCTTGAAAAAGGTATTGATACAAACTTGATCCGGTAGCTGGGTTCTTTGTCATTTTTAGCAGGAGTCTCGTCACAAAGCTCAGATGAAAGTTTGCATTCATGGTATGAGGAGAAGAAAAGTAATCCATTGGATGGGCTAAGTCCCAGTGCACATGAATTTCAAGATCCTTATGCAGTATTTTTGGAGTCAGATAGAGAATCCATATTATTCAATCTGGGAAAATTTGGATCTGTTTACAAGTTTTCATGGGAGTTGCATTTCAGTATTTCTCTCTTATTTCTCATAAACAAGCACTTGCGGAGAATTCAAACAGCAGCCAGAATGCTTACTTGGTTGCATTGGTTGTTTCATTTCACTTGATCAGGTGATGAATGGAACAGTTAGAGTAGGTTTTATTGAATAAGATCCATTTTGAGCATCTTTTTGAGTTTTCCAGTTATGTTTTAGTATTGAGTCAGTTTTTAGTTGAGTAAAAGCCAATTTGTGTCTTTGAGTCATCCGTATTCAGTCATGCATTTCAGATTGAGTTTTTTTTACTCCATACCCAATGGATAAGGCTACTTGGTCTACAGTGTTTTTTGCACCTCCAAGGAGCTACCATCCCTAATGGAGCCAATGTTAGAGTCAATATTTGCATACTTCCAATAGTGATCAAACATGCTCTTACAAAGTGGTCTTAGGGTGTCAAAGTCTGTTTTTGTCATTTCAGTGAGTCTTTGAGTAAAATTTGGTCACTAGGTATTAGGTCTAGGATTGCTTTCACTCCTTCTTAATTTTTCCAAGTATTGGTCCATGTCACCATTTGGTTGAGTGTACCATCATTCAAAGAGTTGTTATCATTATTTCAGGTTCCAATGGGTCATTTTACACCTTGTTTGTGCTTTAGTTGTGCTTAGGTAAGGCTCATTTCCCTCTCCTAGGGTTTTGAAGGTAATTTTTCTTGGATGGTAAAATCATTAACAAAACTTGTATCTTGATGCTCATACACCTTCCCCTATCCTTAATATACCTTCTTAAACACTTACCATCACTGATATCCCTCAAATTCATCATTTTCCCACAAACCCTAGCCTATTGCTACAATTTGACACTTTTCTAGGTTAGGCATGCATTTTTCCATTTTGGACCCCTTCCACTCACTCAATCCTTGAAATTACACTTACCCCTACTTCCTAACTTTCTTCCCTACTTCCCAAAATTTTCTCAAGAATTTATAAGCCCCTCATCCCCTTCATTTCCCTTTATTTCTACAAATCCATTGTTCCACACATCGAGATAGGTTTTATTAAAATGATGTTTCTGAGAAAGAAATGATGAACTTGAAAAAAGTGAGAGAGATTTTTCTCCATATTAGAATCAAGAAGAAAAACCTCCTTCATTTTTTACACAGGTCTCATGGTTTGGGAGAAATGTCCAAACAATCATTTGCCACATGAGAGTTGATGCACTTCTAGAGTGACCTTGGGAAAATCCAGATTTCTCCTAGCAGGAGTGACCAAATGACTTTCTTGATGAGTCAAATGATAAATAGACACAGATATATTTCCAATGTGATATCATGAGCTCAATTTGGAGTTGAGGAAGACCTCCAAAAGTTGACTGAAATAGCACTCTGCATTTTGGCAACCTCATTCTGCACATTTTGACCAGTATTGGGAGATTGCGCTTTTCATAGGGAAAGTGAGATCTAAATTGAAAAATTAAAAATGTTCTAGAAAGTAGACAGGACTAGCTTTCCAACGATCTATCCCATGCCTAATTTGGACACCGGGAAGGGAGTCAAAATTCAGCTTGAAGTGGCACTATGTGTTCAGGAGGTGGCACTCCGCGTCTGTGGGTTGGCGCTGCGCGTTGAGCAGAAGGGCCAGAAAGGCCTCAAACTTCATAAAAAATTTAAGATTACCCTCCTTCCCTTTAATACAAGTAATTTTTCCTCCCATACTACATTTTTGGTTTGCATTCAAACGTTTAAACATAATTCCCCATGGTAAATGTCAAACCCTAAATTCTCCCTTGGTTATTCCTAAACCCTAAACCGCAATTATTCCTCCTATCACCTATCACTAAAATGCTAAACTCTTTCCCTATTACATTCCATAACATCCATATCCCTTTATCTCTCTTTCCAAAAAGAAATATCTCAAACAAACCAAGCCCTCCCTCTCATTTTTATGATTCCTACTCCCTCATTCATTTTCTAGCCCATAAGGTCTTCTCCCATCCCATCACTCCTAAATCACTCTCACTCATTCCCTTCAAACAACCTCAAACCCTAAAAAACATTCCTAAAATCCTCATAACCACTTTAGAACTCTCACAAGCTCACTCATAAGCTCAAACCCTAATGAGCTCACCTCCCCTTCCCCTACCCCTATTCACCATAACTCATTCGTCAATTACCTTCTTTAGGGTTTCAAGGCTTCAAAACTCAACCAACATGGACACAGATGACAAAGATTATGAGGAGGAGGAAAACACTGGCAGTGAAAGCATGGAAGATGAACCTCAACGTTAGGGAAAACCACATAAGGGAGGCAGACATATCAGAGGGGCACAAGGAGATTGTTTGCAGCTGATAGGCAAGTGTTTGCTCCATGGGATGTGGAAGGGACCTTGCCTTCTTCATCAACCCATAGGCAAATGCTAGCTCCACAGGATGTGCAAGGTTCTTTGCCTTCTTCATTGACACAACAGGTATGGGTGCAATAGCTGCACAAAGGGAAAGAAAAGATGCCAGAGGATAGTTTTGATGATGAGGAGAAAGAGAGGGACTTTGATTTGACAGAACATGGTGAGCTAGAGCAGCGTTATACTCATCATGGCATGGAAACAATTGACTTAGAGGCTCGGGATGAAGAAAAAATAAAGGGCATCATCATACAAGAAAAGGAGGCTCAAGCTCAAGCTTTGATGGACAATTTGGAGAGGGCCAAGTATGTCATCACATATTTGGAACAAGAAAACAAGCAGTTGAGTGATAAGCAGGTCCTCATGGAGCTGGAACTTCTCAAAGTAAAATGACAAAGTGACAAGGAGGCACATGTCACATTGACATCTATAGAGAGACTTGGCTTGAGAGAGTCAATTTTAACTTAGATAAGCTGTTGTAGAAGACCAATAGGGATAATCAGATGATCAGGCACATGACCTACCATTACAGGACTCGAAGCAAAATTTGCAACATGAGGGTCAAAAAGATGAAAGCTAGGCTAAGGCGGGCTCTAAAAGACAAAAAGGAGGAGGACAAGCTTAGGTTACTTGTTGAAGCTTCCTTGGCTAATCAGGATACTTGATGATGTTGCTTCTCACCAATTTTGGTCAAGTTTGGAAGAGTTTTATTCATTTGCAAATTTTAAAATCTTAAACACAGAAAATCAAGCTCAACGCGCAGTGCCAATGGCGCTGCGCTTTTCCTAGGGGCACCCAATGCACAAATGGCTTGAATTTTTGGATTCAAAGCGATGAGTACATGCACCCTATGGATTTACTAAGTTTTTTGGGTAGAAATGGTCCACCAAAAGGTCAAAAAACACCCTAAAAATGACCTTTCTGCCACTTTTTGGACACACAAAAGCAGTCTTGGGAGAATCATCTTTTGAGGGATCTAATGAGCTTCAAATGAAGAAATCACAGGTGCTTTGGAAAGTAGAATTGAAGATATTTCCAATGAGCTATCATGAGCTCAATTTGGATTCTAGGAAGGCTTCCAAAAGGGACCTGAAAGTGGTGCAGTGCGTTTGGCCAGTGGCACTGTGCGTAGGGAAAATTTCGCACACGATGGCTATTTTTCTATGTTTTGACTGTCTTCATGGATTTTCTCTCATGGAGGATGTTTTACTGATGTAAATGATTACTTGTCATGTAAATACGATGGATAATTAGTAGTAGAGGGTAGATTCATTAAATTAAAAGTCAATTTGAGCTCAAATGAGTCAGTTTTTCACTTTTAGAGGCAAGTTGTTAAGATGCCTGTATTCCTATTTCTTGTTCAATTTGGTTAGATTAGCTCCTCATCTTAGGGATTCAACCATTGAGTATGGGAGGAGGTTGAAACAATGCCTATATCTTCTTGTTCTTTCTCATTGTAAAGGGTTGGACTCAGCTGGATGCTTAGACCTTGATTGTACATCATTTTGTAGCAGTTTAGCAGGAGATTAATAAGAATTGCAGCTATTTTTATGGGATCTGTGTGGTATTGAATTTTAGTACAGCTTTTCCTCTTGTGATCATATGTTAGTATGTTTTGTGTATTCTGTTAATCATTTCATTGCTTCTAAGTGAATGCTTTCAAGTTGATAGGTAGAATTCATTGCATCATTGCTCTGCTTTGGGAAAATATTCACCATTATATGTTTTCTATAGTTTGGGAAGGATCCATGGTAAATAACATGCTCTTCCTAGCCTCTCACCAGTCTTAAAACATCTCACCCATCAAGTCCTAGAGTGCTAAACCTTATGCCTACCTTTCCCCATTGAACACCCTGCAATTTTGACCTAATTCCCTAGCCCTAAACCATCCAGCTCCTCTTGATCCAGCAAGACCCCTTCAAAATCCAATCAAAACTTCGTGCTACTATACCTAACCTAATATCCTTTTCCTGATCCAGTCATCTTGGCTGAGATCCTTACGGAGAGAGCCCTCTCCCAGCCTAGTAGGGCTAGCTACTTGGCTAAGTGTGGTTTGTGGTTACCCTGGCATTGCCTTCCTTCAACCTAAGGTTCAATCCAGGTGATAACATAGTGGCGACCATACTGGGAAATGTAGTTTTATGTTCCTCAACAAAATGTATCAAGTTTAGATTTAATTGTTGATGGTGGAAAATGATCAGGCAACAGAAGGCTGAAATCATTCACCTGGTGACTCCAAATTAGTTTCGAGATCAGATCCAAGGACTCCACTGGAGGATGAACCTGACCAAAAGAAACATGAAATGACAATATGGAAAGATCAGGTATTAAAGTTGAAATTTCATCCAAGACATTATGTTCTTTGTTATAAATTATTTCTTCTCTTTTCCTGAGAATGTCAAGAAGGCTTTACAAAGTATATTGTATTTGAGAAAATATCCTAGACCTGCATGTGATTCCTTCCCTTTGAAGATTGCGAATACAAAATATTCGCATGCCTTTGATCTTGATCAAGACCCTTCTTCTGAATCTTATGATGACCGTCTTCAAACTGATGAGCCTCAAGCAATCAAGAATAATTCTATAGCTTTTGTATATATTCCTATACCTTGTAAAATTCTGGATAGATACAAGCCTTTGGTTTTATCTCCTCTATCCCATGCTTTCCCCAAAAATCATTACCTATATCTACCAAGATTTGATGGTGAATGTGACAACATCACTGCTAAGAGACAAGTACTGAATTTTGAGTCTTTTCTTGACCTTTTTGAAGTTGACGAAGAGGATGTCAGTATTAGGCTTTTTGCTCTTTCTTTGCAAGGAAAAGTTAAGAGTTGGTTCAAAACCCTGCCTGATGCGAGAATCTCAGTTTCCAGCAGTTCGTCAAAGTTTTCCTTGACAAGTGGGTGGTCAGAGAGAACCCTTTCTTGATCCTAGAAGAGTATAACCAGCTGAAAAGACAACTAGGGGAGACAGTACAACAATTTTCTGCCAGATTTAACCAAGCTTATTGTTTGATGCTTCTTAATATATGACCTCCTCCTGATTTAGCTCTCTTGCATTATCTGGAAGCCTTTGATCCGGAAATGGACTTTTAACTAAGAGAAAGGAACCTTGCGACACTTGAAGAGATGCAAAATAGTGCAGTAAATGTAGAGGCTAATCTGTTAATTAGGAGGGAAAAGTTGAAGGAAGAAGAGAGGAAGAACATAGATCCAGAGGAATCGACATCTTTAGAGGTAAAGCTCGACATTTTGGTAAGTGTAGTGGAAGCGATGATGCAAAAGATCACCACAAGGAATGAGTATGATGTTCAATATCATGGCTTACTAATTGAAGAAAAACAAGTGGCTGATCCAAAACATTTTCTTTCTTATCCCAGTTGTCATAGATATGATAATGATTGTTTTATAGATCATCTTGGAGAAGAGAGATCTGTTGATCTAACATGTATGCTTGATGATGTGTTTTATACTGATGATTTGCCTAAGTTTGATCAGTATGATTATGATTATGTTCTCCAAACAGAAGCTAGTCTTGCAGATAAAACAACAGCTGGTTTGTGGAAGGAGGAAGCTCACTTTTAGCAGCTCAGTGATTAGCTGATGCATATCAGCTATGGAAGTGAGGAGGAAAGTGAAGAAAATTTTGAAGTAAGTGAAGGATCTTTTCCTCTTTGTTTTACTTCATTTCAGTTCATCAGACACAACTTTCGTGCAATCAAAAATCAACTGTCGAAAAGTTTTGATCTGGACCATCTAGAGGACAATGAAATCCTTGTTCAAGACTTATCATATCTAGATTTGCAGCCCTTGAATGCCATTGAATGTCAGGTTGCAGATGAAGACTTGGAAGCTAGAATATATGATCAAATGATGCAAGATGATTTCGTACCATTATATTTTGAATCATTTCAGTTTTTGAAGGGAACTTTGCATAGTATATCTTCAATAAAGGATGAGCAGCCTGTAGAAAATCATGCAATCTCATTGGAACCAATAGAAAATGGGTTGCAACCATCTTTTCAAGATTTTCACGATCTAATAGCTAATGTGTTGGATGATGTCTACAGTCAAAGTCATTCTCCATTAGCTAACTGTGAGCTTGAAAAAAGTATTGATACAAACTTGATCCGGTAGCTGGGTTCTTTCTCATTTTCAATAGGAGTCTCGTCACAAAGCTCAGATGAAAGTTTTCATTCATGGTATGAGGAGAAGCAAAGTAATCCATTGGATGGGCTAAGTCCCAGTGCACATGAATTTCAAGATCCTTATGTAGTATTTTTGGATTCAGATAGAGCATCCATATTATTCAATCTGGGAAAATTTGGATCTGTTTACAAGTTTTCATGGGAGTTGCATTTCAGTATTTCTCTCTTGTTTCTCATAAACAAGCAGTAGCGGAGAATTCAAACAGCAGCCAGAATGCTTACTTGGTTGCATTGGTTGTTTCATTTCACTTGATTAGGTTATGAATGGAACAGTTAGAGTAGGTTTTATTGAATAAGCTCCATTTTGAGCACCTTTTCGAGTTTGTCAATTGTGGTTTAGTATTGAGTCAGTTTTTAGTCGAGTAAAAGTCAGTTTGTGTCTTTGAGTCATCAGTATTCAGTCATGTATTTCAGATTGAGTGTTTTTTTACTCCATGCCTAATGGATAAGGCTACTTGGTCTACGGTGTTCTTGGCACCTCCAAGGAGCTACCATTCCCAATGGAGCCAATGTTAGAGTCAGTGTTTTCATACTTCCACCAACGGTCAAACATGCTCTTACAAAGTGGTCTTAGGGTGTCTAGGTTAGGCCTGCATTTTGCCCTTTTGGAACCCTTCCACTCACTCAATCCTTGAAATTCCACATTCCCATACTTCCTAAATTTCCTCCCTACTTCCCAAAATTTTCTCAAGAATTTATAAGCCCCTCATCCCCTTCATTTCCCTTTATTTCTACAAATCCCCTGTTCCACACATCGGGATAGGTTTTATTCAAATGATATTTTTGAGCAATAAAATATGAATTTGACAACAATGAGAGAGGTTTTGTCCATAATAGACTCAAGAAGAGAAACCTCCTTCAGTTTTTACACAGGTCTCATGGTTTGGGAGAAATGTCCAAACAATCATTTGCCACAGGAGAGTTGATGCACTTCTAGAGTGACCTTGGAAAAATCCAGATTTCCCCTAGCTGGAGTGACCAAATGACTTGTGTGATGAGTCAAATGATAACTAGACATAGATATATTTCCAATTAGCTATCATGAGCTCAATTTGGACCTCCACAAGTTGACTGAAACATCACTCTACATTTTGGCAGCCTCATTCTGCACATTTTGACCAGTTGTGGGATATTGAGCTTTTGACAGGGAAAATGAGCTCCAAATTGAAACATTCAAAATGTTATGGAAAGTATATAGTAGAAGCTTGCCAATGAGCTATCCAATGCCTAATTTGGACACCGGGAAGGTAGTCAAAAGTTGGCTTGAAGTGGCACTGTGTGTTCTGGAGGTGGCACTGCGCGCGTGTGTGTTGGCGTTGCGCATTGAGCAGAAGGGCCAGAAAGGCCTCAAAATTCGTAAAAAAATTCAAATGAACACCCTAAAAATGACCTTTCTGCCACTTTTTGGACACACAAAAGTAGCCTTGGTAAAATCAACTTTGAGGGGTCAAATGAGCCTCAAATCAAGAAATTCAAGGTGTTTTGGAAAGTAGACTTGAAGACCTTTCCAATGAGCTATCATGAGCTCAATTTGGATGCCAAGAAGGCTTCCAAAAGGGGCCTGAAAGTGGCGCTGTGCATAGGGAAATTTTTGCACAGGATGGCTATTTTTCTATGTTTTGACTGTCTTCATGGATTTTCTCTCATGGAGGATGTTTTTCTGATGTAAATCATTACTTGTCGTGTAAATATGATGTATAATTAGTAGTAGAGGGTAGATTCATTAGATTAAAAGTCAATTTGATCTCAAGTGAATCAGTTTTTCACTTTTAGAGGCAAGTTGTTAAGATGCCTATATTCCTGTTTCTTGTTCAATGTTGGTTAGATTAACTCCTCATCTTAGGGATTCGACCCCTGAGGATGGGAGGAGGCTGAAACAATGCCTATATCTTCTTCTTGTTTCTCATTGTAAAAGGTTGGACTCAGCTGGATGCTGAGACCTTGATTGCACATCATTTTGTAGCAGTTTAGCAAGAGATTAATATGAATTGTAGCTATTTTTATGAGATCCATGTGGTGTGGAGTTTTAGTACAGTTTTTCCTCTTGTGATCATATCTTAGTATTTTTTGTGTATTCCATTAATAATTTCATTGCTTCTAAGTGAATGCTTTCAAGTTGATAGGCAGAAATCATTACATCATTGCTCTGCTTTGGGAAAATATTCACCATTATATGTTTTCTACTGTTTAGGAAGGATCCATGGTAAATCACATGCTCTTCCTAGCCTCTCACCAGTCTTAAAACATCTCACCCATCAAGCCCTAGAGTGCTAAACCTTATGTCTACCTTGCCCCATTGAATACCCTGCAATTTTGACCTGATTCCTTATCCCTAAACTGTCCAGATCCGCCTGATCCAACAAGACCCCTTCAAAATCCAATCAAAACTTCGTGCTACTATACCTAGCCTGATATCCTTTTCTTGATCCAGTCATCTTAGCTGAGATCCTTACGGAGAGAGCCCTCTCCCAGCCTAGTAGGGCTAGCTACTTGGCTAAACGTGGTTTGTGGTTACCTTGGCATTGCCTTCCTTCAGCCTGAGGTTCAATCCAGGTGATAACATGCTGCTTCCATTTTTTTAATTCTTGTATCAACAAAATTCTTTCAGAACACCATCCTTCATCAAGACTCAGTTTTCTCCCACATGCACTAACAATTGAAGGTGTAACAACCTCCTGGGGGTGAAAATGCTCCATTTCTACTGTTGGTTCTTGTGTAACAACAACGTCATCAATGGGTTCTTGTGTAACAACTTATTTTTTCTCCTTATTTAGCTTCCGCTTCCACTACTGGTTCTTGTGTAAAATCAGTGTCATCCATTGGTTCTTGTGTATCATTTTCCCCTTGGTTAGATTTTGTTTCCACCACTGGTTCTTGTGTAACATCAGTGTCAACCATAGGTTCGTGTATATCAACTTCTTCTTTTTCCCCTTGGTTAGCTTCTGCTTCCACTACTGGTTCTTGTGTAACAACAGTGTCATCCAAGGGTTCTTTTGTACCAGCTACCAAATTACTCTTTGTGGAATGCTCTGTTTCAGCTGCTGGTGCTTGTGTAACAACAACGATTTCAACAGGTTTTTGTGCGTCATCTTGCCAGGACTTGGTTTGTGTTTCCCTCGAAAAGGTGTCCATTCTACGGGATCTATACCCCGCTGCCACTAGCTCCTTAGCGCAGGCCCTGCACACATAACCCAAAACATTTTCCTCCCTGGCCCTATCTATAGCCTCAGCCAAAGTATCTAGCTCTGAGGCCCTTGATTCTACCTTATCCTCTGCTAAGTGCTTTCATAACTTTTCATTTTCTCTTTCTAAACTTTCAATTTTTAGCAGAAATGATTGGGTCTCGTTCTTACCTGGTGAGGGAGGTTCCTCCGACCGAGCCTGCTCTTCATCTTCCTACCTCGCTGCCTCCTTATTCTTCTCAGACATGGATGGGGACTCTGGGTGCTCACTAACCCTTACTCTTTGCTTCAGATGTTTATCACCTATTGGCTTATCAAATGGTCTCTTTCCAACCCTTACTTTCGAGGGCTGGGGTTGCTCCTTGGTTTCTGCTAGAGCTTCCTTAGAATTCCCAGCTCGCTTCCTGTGGGTATTCCTAGCCTCCTTTCTCATGAATTCATCCCAACTCTTTCCCTGGTGAATTAGGGTGTCTAACAAAATTGGTTTGATGATGTCATGGTTTGTGATGTAGTTCTCTGGGTACGTAGCTGTCTTCACAGCTGCAACCATATGCCTTATATTCTCCAGCAAAAAGTGTGGGAGGTTTACCATCTGTTGATGTCAGAGGCGATTTAACAATGGGAAGTGGTAATTGAATACAATTTTTACCCTTCCCTCACACGTGATATACTTAATGAGGTAAAGGGCAAAATCTGCCGATGGCTGGGGAAGCGAAAACCTGTCAATTCCTCTTCCTTTCTTCACCAATTGTTCTTCCCCTTAGAGAAAATCCTGCTTCAAAGAGGGGTAATTTATTTTTCTGTTAAAAAACCTTTTTCCCTTTGTTGGTAATTTTTTCACACGAGCAATTACCTCCTCTATAACTTCCAGTTGCAATCCCCTTACCTCTATTTGATTCCTCTTCAAATTCTTGGCGAATTCCATAGCAATTGCTCTGTCTGATCCCTCCAGCCTTTGGAAAAACTCAAACCAACTTGCATCTTTGAAAATTTGGCATGCTTCGGGGTAGTTTTCCAATGCCTCTATTGATCCTGGTTCACATCGAGTTTCCACCCCACCCATTGCTACACTGTTTCAACGTTGTTCTCCTCTCTTCTCCTCTTTAAAAAATTCCAAGGTGGTCGGCACAATGCTCAGCTATTCTAGCTTTGCAAAATGTTCTCCTCCACTTCTGTCTGACAGTTTCGAATGAGGATGCAACGCATTAGCAGTGGGTAATGGTAGGGTGATGCAGTGAGGTTAAAGGCATGGATTTCAAATCAAGGTTCATACTGTGGAATATCATTTCCTTATTAATGCTAAGTTATGGAAGGTTTGGTCTAAGGTACAATTCCTTTTTTGGCATGATCAATAATTATGTTATCTCAAAATCAGACCCTGATAGGCTGCTGGTCAGGTTGACTCTAAGTAACTATTTCAAACCTACTTTAAGCATTTAGATATTCAGAACATAACTCATATAGGACCACCGTTTATAAATGCATACAGGAAATCAGAGCACATTCAGTGAGTTCTGAGTGATTATACATCTATACCACTGTAAAAATTATGGAAAGAACAAGATCACATATTCTGAACAATAGAAATCCCTCATGAATCCTGAGAAGTAAAGTCAAAATTATATTACTGAAAGTGAGTCTTTACATAAGCCAAATACTATGCTCTGTTATAAAGTTTTCCAACCTTCATATTTGTTACAGTTGTTTCACAAGAGTTAGCCATCTTATCTTAATCAAAATCATTAACCCATCTAGAGAGAGCCCTCTCAGGTTGAGGAGGCTAAGCCTCAGCCTAAAGTAGGTTTGAAATAGTTACTTAGAGTCAACCTGACCTGCAGCCTATCAGGGTCTGATTTTGAGATAACACATTAAATGATAATTATTACAAGATCATCATACTTTGGTTTCCGTTTAAATGCTCACAGGTCATGTAAAGGTCATGCCATGATGTAATTCGTCCTCCCCCCCAACTTGTCGTCCTCGGCTATCAAAAGGATATCACATTAAATTGCCATAATTACTAAATAAAAGAGGATAGCGATATTACCATTTCATGATGTACTTGGTGTGACGTGGAGAGAAGACATTGGTGACAAGGTGCGCGAAATTAATTCTGGTGGTCAAGGAAATTGCTCCTGAGTCATGGTGATGTGTGTTGTGTATCACAATAGATAATTTACTTGGATCATTTCTAGAAGTCATCGATTGTTACAACTGTAATAACCAAGATGACTGTTATGTATTATTGGTTTCCACAAAAGATAAAAACAAAGAACTAAAAACAATCATGTAACAACATTATTGTAAGATATGCTTGAAATAACAAATGTTGTTTCAAAGTGTGTAACAGCCACCACAAATTGGTTTTCAATTGTTACATAAATTGTCTGTCTGCACCCAAAAGAAGTTTTCACAACTAGATTATTTTCATTATATATATATATATATATATATATATATATATATATATATATATATATATATATATATATATATATATATATTTGTTTTTCTTTTTCTTTTTTTAGCAGGTGTAACAACCGTCGATAGAGGTTGGTTTTTAGCTATTACACTTATTGAAAAATTAGAATTTTGGCAGGATAGGGGGGTTTCCCCTGCTCATGTAATCTGAAGGTCCGAATTCGTGACAATGTTAACAAATGAATCCCTTGAAGAGAATTTATGATATAACAAGAGAGGGTGCCCATTTGCATGCAATGGTGTCCTCGCAATATCAATGGTAACCAAAATCACAATCCCATTATCAAAGACTGCATCTACCTCATAGGGACCTAGCCATCTAGTGCAGAGCTTACCCTTGAAGTCCTTGAATCTTGAATCATATAAGAGAGCCCAATCTCCTTTCTGAAATTTCTTCTTTTTGATAAACCTATCATGCCACTTAGCTCTCTGCTGCTAGATAGTAGCCTGTCGTTTCTCCTCCAATTCATTGAGTTAATTCAACCTTTGCTTTTTTACTGTAGCCAAATCCAGATTTACTTGCAATGGGTTTCTCAATGTCTTGATTTCAAACTCAAATGGGAATAAGGGATTTTTATCATACACAAGTTCATATGGTGATAATATCGTAGTATTCCTCCATATGGTTCTATATGCCCACAACACTTCTGGATGTTTATCAACCCAATTCTTTCAGTGACTAGCCACAATCTTGGTAAGAATCCCCTCAATGACCTTGTTGGTGCTTTCCACTTGGCCATTTGCTTGTGGGTGATAAGGTGTCGTGATTCTATGATGGATTTTATATTTTTCAACCAACTTTTGGATCATATGAGATGTAAATTGGGGCCCTCCATCTGTCACTATCTCCCTAGGTATCCCAAAATGGACGATGATGTCTTCAAACAAGAAGTCTGAAACAACCTGCTCCATGGCTATGGTTAGTGCTTTTGCCTCAACCCATTTTGTGACATAGTTTGTGTAGACCAAGATGTAGGACATCTTTCTATATGAAGGATTAATTGGTCCCACAAAATCCATGGCCCTTTTCTCAAATGGTTCTAAGACTATTTGAGGCTGTAACAACATCTCATCTGATTGCAACAGTTGGCCCATCCTTTGGAAACTATCACATCCTTTCATGAACTTCTTGGAATCTTGAAAAATTGTTGGCCAATAATATCTTGTTGAAAGGAATTTGTATCCTATCCGCTTTTCCATGAAGTGTGCTCCACAAGGTTCCTCGTGACAAGCCTTAAGGAAGTCAAAGATCTCATAATCCCTAACACGACATCTGATATGAAAATCTGGTCTAGTGTGATAGAGATTCCCATCTATCCAGGTATAAGTAGCACTCTGCTGTATGATTTTTCTCTTTTTCTTGGAGGAAAAGTATTGTGGAAACTTCCCTGCAGCAAGATAATTGGCTATATCTGAATACCATGGTGAGTAAGTAGAAATAGAAAAGAGATACTCATTAGGGAAATAATCCTCAGTAGGAATGCAATTGTCATCAATAGTTAACCTAGAAATAAAATCAGCTACTACATTATCTTTTCTAGGTTTATCTACAATTGTGATATCAAATTCCTGTAACAACAATAACCAACGTGTAATTCTACCATTGGTAATTGGATTATTCATTAAAAAATGAATGGCGGAGTGGTCAGTGTGTACAAATACTTGATACATGGTAATATAATGTCGAAATGTGTTGATGGCATGCACTACTGCTAAGAATTCCTTCTCGGTCACTATGTAATTGAGCTCAGCTGGAGTCAAATTCTTGCTTATGTAATAAATAGCGCAAGGTTTCTTATCCTTCAGCCGGCCCAAAGCAAAACCTACAACAATATCAAATTCATCTGTAGCTATGTGAAATGACAATTCCCAATTAGGTCCACGTAAAATTGGAGTTGCTGATACACAACATTTCAACTTCAAAAAGGCCTTCTCACACTTTCCTGTCCATAAAAATTCCACATCTTTCATAAGTAAGGAGAACAATAGCGATGAAATTTTTGAAAAATTCTATATACACCTTTTGTAATACCCAGCATGTCCCAAGAAACTAAGTACCTCATTTCGTGTCTTGGGAGTTGGAATTTTCAGAATTATCTCTATTTTAGTAGGGTCTACCTTAATACCGTCAGTAGAAATGTAGTGTCCCAGAATGATCCCTTCAGTCATCATCATGTGACATTTTTCGGTGCTCAAAGAAACATTAGTCTGTATACAACGTTCCAACGCTTTTTCTAAATTAGCTAGTGCTGTTTCAAAAGAATCACCATAAGGTGTAAAATCATCCATCAATATTTCAAGGCAGCCATTCAACAAATCAAAAAAAATTCCCAGTATTTCCCTCTGAAAAGTTGCTGGCGCATTGCAAAGTCCAAAGAGAAGTACTCTGTATGCGAAAGTTCCCCAAGGGAAAGTAAAGGTTGTTTTATCCTGATCGTCTGGGGCAATCTGTATCTGGTTGTAGCCACTAAACCCATCTAAAAATGAAAAAAACTTTTTTCCAAAAAGGGTGTCAAGGACCTGATATATAAATGATAAAGGAAAATGGTCCTTTTGAGTGGCTTTATTGAGTTCTCTGTAATCCACACAAACTCTCCACTTGCCATTATTCTTAGGGACAATGACAAGCAGAGACACCCACTGACTGTCAGATATCAGATAAATAAAGTTAGCATTTAGGATTTTTTGTAATTCTTCTTTCACTACCTCCTTCAGTGCAGGGTTCATGCAGTGCTGTAGTTGTCTAATTGGTTTGCAGCCATCTGTCAAATAAATGTTGTGAGTGCATAGGTTGGGATTAATCCCTTTCATATCTGTGTAGTCCCATGCAAATGCGTTTTTGTATTTATGTAACATTTGTAACAGTTTATTTTTCTCAGCAGTTAGGTTGGGATTAGTGTTCAAATACTTTCCTGGTTCTATTTCGACTGGACTGTTGTCAGTATGTGGAGTGGTTCTCATTTTTTCAAAGTTTATATCTTCTACCTCCTCTTCCTCCCTTGAATTTTCAATAGAGGTGACAAAAAGTGAGTTACTAATAAAGCCATTAATGATATCATCTTCTGTCTCATCCTTGAAATAATGGGCTTTTCCTAGAGTGAGGAGCGGTAGGGAAATATTTGATTTGGGTTCAAATTCATCCCACCAGGGATTGTTCAAATTCATATTTGGTTTTGGAGGGTAAAGGTTAAGGTTCTTTGTAGCTTGGCCATCTGAAATCATCATAAATACGGATCTGCATCCTATAAATACATCTGCAGTGGCCAACCAGGGTCTCCCTAAAATCAAAGGATGTCCCCCCAGGTTGGATTTGGTTTGTAAGATAATAAAGTTAGCCAGATACCTCCAGGAAGCTATTGTGATTACTATGTCTTCTAATACCCCCTTGGGTTTAACACGGGACCTATCTACTAATTCAAGTACAATAGGCGTATGTCTAAGTCCATGTAGCCCTAGGGTGGTAAAGAGGTCCTTTGTCATTACATTAATGGCCGCCCCAAGATCAATTAATGTATTAGTTATGGGTTGGCCATCAATATAAACAGTAACCGTAGGGTTTCCTGAATCATTATACTTGGTTAAAAGAGGTTAAGCATTCATTACTTCGGAAAATTCTATATGGTAGCAAGGTCCTTAGGCTTCCTTCCAGGTTTCTTAATGCACAGGTCTCATACTATTTTGGCATAAATAGGTACTTCTTTAAGAGTTTGTAGTAGAGGAATTCGTACGTGCAAGTTTTGCAACTCCCTAAGGAAATTAGATTCGGGTTGTGAGATCATTCCAGTCTCAGTTAATCTCTAAGGATATGGAGGATCCTAAGTCATAATAGTCGAATTGGCTGCTATAGGTGTATCAACCTTACTCAATTCAACTGTTACAGGAGTAATAGTTCTTCCCGGTTTGGCTATTACATGTGTAACAATCCACTCTATATCAGTTGTTATAGGTGTAACAACCACCTCAAGATCTATTGTACCTTCTCTGGAAGGTTCACATTCCTCCTCGGTGATGATAGGGGAGTGGTTTGGTTTAATCACCTTAACTGACTGTAGTTTAATTTCATTAAGTTTGACGAGAGTGATAAGGTAAGTCTGGAAGGTAGTTGAAGCCCCTATGCTGTGGGTTGCTTTATTATTCAGGTTAGGGTTAGGTTGCACAGGTAATTGGGGTTGCACATGTGGTGTAGGAATAATATTTTGGAAAGGGGAAAGTTGTAGTTGCTGCTGCATTGGTAATATAGATGGAACTATACTTTGGGCATTCCCCCTCTAGTTCTGATTCTAAGGATATGGTTGAGATGGAGGATATTGAATAGATGGAGAGGGGGACCACTGGTTCCAAGGAGAAGGAAACTATGCTGGAGAAGGAGCGAAGTATTGCCATGGATATTTCTGAGTATTACATGCGTTATTCCATGAATTAAAAGAATAAAAATCTTGGGACATACTTGGAAGTCATGGCTGCCATGGTCTCCTGAGCGTGATGAAATAAGAGGACTGAACTTCTTCACTCAATTCTCTAAGTACTATTTTCAGTTTGGGAAGCTATGGACATTGACCTGTATAATGTTCCATCTCACAAATATTACACAAGATGATGTTGTTCATTTCACACTCCCTCAAGGGATATTTCTTCCAACAATTTAGACAAAATAGAGCTAGAGGTGTACCAGCTTCTCCTTGTGCTTTCTTGATCTGTGTTTTTGTTATCTGGGTAGATAGAGTACTAAGGATGTCAGTTTTGAAATTTTCAAATAAGTTCCCGATCTCTGCTCTGGTTACTCCTCCACTTGAAGAATTTTGTATTCAGGTAGAGGCATCTCAGATTGTGCTTCTTCCCTTCGACAATCCTCTAGAGCATCTTAGACAAGTCTTTATGATTTCAGCAAATGGTTCTTGAGATATTTCCTAATAGATTCATGATATCAAGGCAGTCATCCCCCATTCCTCTTATGAATATGGTCTTCAAGATGTCATGATCTAAATCGCTGTGTTTAGACCTCTGCAAATTGTAATGAAACCGCTTCACATAGTCCTCCAAGATCTCATCCTCCTTTTGTGTCATCCTGAATACTTCTTCTCTTAAGTCCCTAGATCTGCAATAGTCTTGATACTTTGATAAAAATGTCTTCTTCATGTTGCTCCATGTTCGAATAGAAGAAGAGCCTAATCCCATGAACCATCTCAAGGTTGCTCCTTTTAGAGTAGTAGGAAATAATTTTAATTTCTGATCATCTAAAACATAGTCATAACTCCTGCACAAGGCATCAAATTCAAATAAGAAGGTGTCAGGATCTTCTACAGTCATTCCTTGAAAAGATGACAAAGGCAATAAAGGAATATTTTTCATGGGAGCCTCCCCTCTGATATCCCCAATTGGGAACTCAAAGGTGGTGACAATAGCATATGTTTTAGCGTTGTTGTTATTGCTATCCCCCATTGTTAACCCTTCTAATCCTTGCTGTAACAGACGTTCTTCAAACCGTTCTTGTGATTGTCTTGCAGGTGAAATTGGTAGCTCAGGTTGCTTCAGGGCTAGCTGTTTCACTGTGCTACTTGAATCTGGATATTGATAAACCAATAAGTGCTCTCCTATTTCAAGCTTCTGATGTTCCCCTTCAGTTTCCCCTTGTCCCTTAGTCCTAAGGTTCTAGTTACTAGCTTCCCCCTACTGCTCCTGAATTGGATGCTTAGTCTTGGGAGTGTTTTTGCTAGCTTTAGAATGGTATGGTCCTGAGACAGAGGAATCAAAGGCTTCTGTCCTTGTTATGGGAGTAACAACTTTTTGTGGCCCTATTTTCCTTACGTCCTTTTGAGAACTTGACTGTTCTTTTTCTGCCCTTGAGATCAGTTCATGGATAAATGTTTTCCTTCCCAAATCTACACTCTTCCTTTCCTTTTTATGACCCATTTTTCCTATGACTAATTAGAGTGGGGGGGTGTTTTTGGTATTTCTATAATTCCTATAGTTGCACACATGGACCCTATGTGTATTAATTCATACCCTAAGTGTCTAAGTCTTTAACAATGGTGAGACCGCCCATGTATGTTAGAGAAATGCACAGGTTCTTACCTCTCATCTTACTACCTAACAACTGAAGAGTTGAAGACATATTTTAAGAAAACACCAAAATTCCGTACCCTAAGTGCCATAGTGATCACAATGGTGAGCCCTCCTAGGTATGTTAGAGTGATGCACGGGTTCTTACCTCTCGTCTTACCACCCAGTGATTGTGGACTAGGAACACTCTATCATCAAACAAACAACTTGGTTGACTGTATATTCAACTTCCATCCCTAACAATGGTGCAAAAATGTAGTGTTATTTTAATCAATCCTAATTGACCAATACTGTAACCATTTAATTTTCAAACTAGGGTAGGTCTCTTATTTCAATGGAGTTTTCACTATCTGTGCCTATACACTACAACCAAGAGAGAAAATAGAAAACAATAAAGAATGTCGCTGAATCAATTACAGAAACTAAATCATTCATGCAGAAATTAAAACACTCTATAGAACTGAAATCACACTTCACAATTACTAGAGCAAAGGCACACCACACACTATACTGATAATTATACCAGATAGTCAACTACCATACTGCTAATCAAATCTGTGTAATGACATAACATAATTTTGGAACTGAAGCAAATATATTCTACAAGTTATACAACACCAGTAGAAAACCATACAAATAATAAAAGAGAGAAACAATAAGATACAATTACTCTACTGTTTCAGTCCCTGTTAAAGAGGAGGGCCCTTCCTCCCTAGCAGGGGCGCAGGAATCAACACAAGATTAGTTAAGGAGTCAACTTGGAAATAGAAACAACATCACTGCAGTGTCTTTGATATTAATAACAATTAAAAGTTATAAGATCAAAATAACGATACTCTTTATGTCGTCCCTTGTGCCTGAGGGATTAAGTTTTTCTTATAGAAATTACATACCAAAAAATTAGGAATAGATTAGTCATGAGAATCTCATGATTCTCATGCTAATCATAAAATAGAAATTGTTATAATAGTTCCTAAATATGAATCATATTTAAATACATTGGTTAAAATCATAACCGCTTGGATCTATCACTTTGTAAGTATACAATTCATAACTTCCAATAGTTTTTGCGTGGAATAGTACCCATGGCTTGACAACTACGGTGTAATAGTATCCTGCGGTCAAGTAATGGTTAGGGATGTAACAACAGTACTAGATAACAACAACTTGTAACGACAATCGGGGTGTAACAACAATAATCTGTAACAACAACATGGTGCAACAGTAATGTCTGTAACAACATCGTGGTGTAATATCAAGGTCTATAATAGCACACAAAGTGTAACAACAATCTGTTTCATCCTTCTCTTAGACCGATCAGTGTGATTGTTCATTCCATAACCTCGTCCTTGCGAGCGACACCTAAAAAATAGGAGAGGATCCAAAATACTTCTCCAATGCTCACCCCTATTAGCCATAAAAAGGAATATTGCATCATTATATCTAGAAAAATTGGAAAAATAACATGTTAGCAAAATATGTTGTTCACAATAAGGAAAAATTCTTTTAAAATGTAAAGTTTTGTTGGTCTAGAGGGGAAAAGGGTCAAAACTGGGGAAAGAAAGTATAGGAAATAGGTGAAAAAACTACACCCAACAGTTGTAAATAAGAAGAAGGTGTTTCTTTGATAAATTAGATTAGGACTAATGAGGGAAGAGCTAGATTTAAAGGATGGTAGCCTCTTTCCCATATACTAGATTTAATGGAGAAGTGCCTATTGAGGCCTTCTGAGTTATTCAATCTGCCCATAGAGAAAATATCAAAGATTTATGGCAATTCTTTTGGCCCTGATCAACAGTTCTTTTAATAATTCTTATGAGGTTTTTGGTGGTTGATTCTACTAAACCATTTCCTTAGGGGTAGTAGTTAGCAGAGAATTTAAGTTTAAAACCCCTCTTAAGAGAAAAGTCAGTCAAATTATTTCCTAAAAAGTAAGATGCGCTATCAAACATAAGTGCAGTTGGTAAGCAAAATCTAGTAATAATGAATTGATGAATGAATTCAATGGTAACATGAGAATTGGCTACCTTTAGTGGAATTTCTTCCACCCACTTAGGAAAATAGTCTATAGTTGTAAGGATATACTTATGTTGCTTTGAGGAATGAGGAACAATCTCACCTATGATATCCAATCCCCACTGTTCAAAAGGTTGTTCAATGTTGACCGATTGTAGAGGTAAGGCAGATTTTCATTGTCTTCCAGTAGCAGTCTAACATATTGTGCATTGCCTCACATATTCATGGGTATCCTTGAACAAAGTTGGCCAATAGTACCCAACATGTAGGATATTATGTGCATTGGTATCTCCTCCAAAATGTCCACCAACTTGTCCATCATGGAGTTCTTGCAAAACCTTCTGTGCTTCATACTTTCAAGGCATCTTAAAAATACAGAATCATAATTTCTCCTGAGTAACACATCATCAATGATTTGATATTGATTTTCTTTTAATATTAAAGCACTTTTCCTTTTGTGATTGAGTTCAGGGGGAGCATATCCATTTTTCAAATAGAAAATGAGATCAACATATTGGGACTCCAAATCATTTAGGATTACCTCAGATATGTGTATAGTACTAATTGAGTCCTCATCTGCTGGTAGGTTGGAAGCTCCTATAAGCAACCTGCAAAAACCTTGTCCTTTGAAAATTTTGTTTGGTTCAATGTCAATATCATATTCTTGCAGGGATGTTACCCAATTTTCCCTTTTTTCTCCTACTTCCCTTTTCATAAGAAATTGTCTTACTGCTGAGAATGGGACTATTATTTTAGTGTGCATTTTTAGGATAAAAGGCCTAAAGTGCTTTACATATTTGAAAATAGAAAACTATTTTTTCTCCACTGAATAATTTAGTTCAACACCTTGAAAATTAGAACTAAAGAAAGAGATGGGTGCTTCAATTTTTTGATCATTAAGTTGTGTTAGAACAAAAACATAAGATGTTTGAGAAGAGAATGTATACAAGATGAATTCATTATAAAACTTTGGAGTTGTTAAAGAGGGAGAATTCATAATTACTTGTTTGATTAAATCAAAAGCTTCTCTTTCATTATGTCCCTACGTAAAGATTGAATTTTTCTTAATCATGGTTTGTAATGGTGAAAAAAATTGGGAAAATTCAAGGACAAATATTTTAACAAAATTTATCTAACCTAGAAAGGACTGCATAGATTATTTATTGTGGGGCAAAGAAATTTATGTAGTTTTTTTATTCTGTCTGGAACGATACATATGCCCTTTTTGGATACAATAAACCCTAAAAGCTTACCTTCATCTAGAGAAAAATAAGATTTCTTTGCATTTAATGAAATTCTATACTTTTTGCAATGTTCAAATATCTGCTTCAAGTCATATAAATGGTTATTTATCTTCTTGGAATAAATAGTTATGTCATCCAAATAAATGAAAATAGTTTTGTTTATCAAACCTTTGAAGGCTATATCCATAGCTCTTTGGAAGGTTTCCGCTGCATTTATTAAACCAAAAGGCATTTTCTGGTAGGCATAGGTTCCCCATTTAGTCTTAAACATAGTATTTAATCTATCATCTGGATGGAACAAGATTTGGTTATATCCTAAAAACCATCAAGAAAAGACATTAGTTCTAAACCAACTACTGTTTGCAGTATTTGTTCCATAGTCGGTATTGGGAAATTGTCCTTCTGAAAAGCTTTGTTGATATTTCTAAAATCTATACAGATACAAATGTCGCCATTCTTTTTCATGACTAGTACTAAATTTGAAACCCATCTTGAATGCCTAACAGGAAAGAAGATCTTGGCTTTGAGATTATTCAGCTCAGACTTGATTTGACTTTAGATTGGGGTGAATTCTCCTTAATTTCTATTGTACAGGTTTGTTATTAGATATCATGGGAATAATGTGTTGTATGATGGAGGTATCATTTGTTTTAAGATCGTTGTAGCTCCAAGCAAAGATACCTTTATATATATTTTAAAAATGAATAAAGTTTGATCTCTCAACAAGTGAGAGACCAAGTCTTAGATTGATGTTTTGTGGTTTGAGATCAGTTCCAAGGTTTACTAGTTCAAATCTTAAGGTTGAACTTCGGAGTTTAGAGTTAGTAAACTTCTTAAAATCTATCTTTTAGATCATAGAGATCTTCAAGTTTTACCACAGATTTAGGTATGGGATTCTCATTGGAATTTTGTTTCAACTGATTATCATGCTCACTTTCATCAATTATCTGATCATTCAGATGTTAAAAAGCTTAGGATATCTTCATCGTCATTAAACACTCGCCAATTGGTAACATTATCGAGAATGGATGGTCAAAAAATTAATTCTATGGAAAACCTATCTGGAATGTAATCCTCTGATGTTATAAGTTTGGATGCTATGTTCACTAGAAGGCCAGCGCTTTCATTTTTAAGTCTAGGGATAGGAGATATTTTGAATGCTAAAAAATGTGAAGTAAGTGTAGAAAATCCTATATATTCACAAGCTAATGCAATTTTCTAAAGAAAGAGAGAAGAATCTACTTCTACTCTTTACAACAGAAGCTCATAAACATCAAGAAAACAATAATTGACAAGAGGAAGAACATCAGTGGCACATAACACAATAAATATCCAGGGAAATCCACAACTCAAATCCCCACTATATGTATTGTATTAATCCAAAAAATCAAGATGAAATTACAATGCTTGTTCGCTCTAGAACAATCCCATCACTCAACAAATTCAATCTCCAAATCATAAGCAAGCTCAAGGCCAAATATTAGCATCTTCACAAGCTCTCCAAGTCTCTATTCCAGTGCATAATTCCCATGGAGGATAAATTGTATTTAAAGGGAAATAAAGCCTCTAAAAATTGCGCAATCCCTCAAGGATCAGTTCCTGAATGCATGCACTATTAGTGCAACTCAGAAAAATATAAAACAAATAGCACAATGTCCCTGCGTTTTAGTCTCAAATGTGTCTTTCCGAGAATCGACATGCATGAGTTTCTGATGAGGGAATCTTCAGTTAACTGGAGTAGCAATAGTTGAGTGCAATAATGCATCAATTAACTATTAACTCACTATTAGTTCCTCAAACAGCTTGGAACTAATTTAACTAGACTTAACTCAATAAACTGAGTTATCTAATTAAAACTCACAATTAACTCATCTTGGGACCCTATAATATAGGGAGAAAATATACATGACTTCAAAAAGACTTCCAACTCTAAATTACTAAGTTAACTAAGTCAACTCACTCTAATTAACTATTACAAGTTGCTATGAGAATAGAATTCGATTTTAATTCTCAGTTTAATTCAAGGACAATTTAAACTAGAATTTATGGATTCTATTTTTATCATTTCTTGTTGCTAGTTTCAACAGTAAGATCCTGGAATAGTGATTGGTAATGTTTTAATTGTCTAGAGAGACAATGCATGGTGTTTCTTACTTATTTGATAACTATTTCAAAATCTCCAAAAACTTGCAGATATTTGATATCAAGGCCTATTTCTTTATACAAATCTTGAATCAGTGCCTCATATTCAGTAGTATTATTTGTGCATTCAAATTCTAACCTACATGCTAGCATTTTTTTTCTCCTTCTGGACTAATTAATATACAACCGGCTCCTACACCATCATTGGATTTAGATCCATCAAAATATAATGTCCAAAACAATGTTTTAACTAATGGTTTATCTACAAGATTTATACATCTGGTTGACTTTGTTTGAGAAAAGTTCTTAATCTGGGAAGTAACAGAGTTATCCAAAAAAGGTAACTTCTGTGCATTGAAATTTCCTAAAAATGACTCAACAGAGTAGTTTCCAATGATATTATTGTTAAAAGCTACTAGCTCATTTTCATCTTCAAAATCTGTCACTGTGTGCTTAAATTGCTTTTATCGATCAATTCTGATTTGATTTGGGTTTCCGTTGTAAGGGAGCCACATGTGAGACCAATCTATTACAAAATAATCATGAAGTTTCTCAGACCAGTCTCTACTATGAATTAAACCACAAAATTTGGGAATATCAACAAATAGTATGTCAATTACTTGACAAACTTTTGGATTAGAAGAAAGTCTAATGGTGACTGAATTATTTTCCCCTAAGACTTCAAATTTTATTCTATTAAGTTGCATAATGTGAACTACAAACTTTTGGAGTGAAACATTTAATTTAGTGCAAGTTATTCTTGGCATTATGTTTGAAGAGGCTCCTGAGTCTATTAAGCAGTTGTGCAGATTTTTATTGAATATTTCATAATTCAAGAGGAAAGGGGGAGTATGTGAGTTAGATCTATCACGAATTAAGATAACATCGATGAGATTAACCTTATTTGATGAATCATTGGGAGGATTAACCATTCCTCCGGAAGCTTTGGACAACACAACAACAGGAAGAGGAGAAGCAGGAACTACATTCAATTCTTTTAGTAATATCTTTTGCTAATGTTTAAGCTTACTAAGCTCATGGAGAGAGATATTTGCTCTAGATTTCTTCATGTCCTCCACTATGTTATATTCCATGGTATCAGAAACTACCAAAGTTTTGGATGAATATGGAGGAATAGATGAGGATGGGGTTGGTTGAGGACATGTAGAAGAAGTTCTTTTATTGACCACTTTATCCTTGGTAGTAGAGGTTGATGGCTTTTTCCTTTGGGTTGATTGTGTTGAATCAATAAGGCCTTTACTCCTAGTGCTAACAGGTAAAGCTTCTTATTCATCTTCATCGTCTTAAGGAGGTAGGATAAAATCCCACATCCCATGTACTTCAACCAATTCTTCAGCTTCAGTCTCATCATCTTCATCTAAATCAGACTCAACATTGGATATTGTATTTGGAGGTTGAGGATTAGATGTATGATTCATTTTGAAGGACCTAAAAGGTTTCTTAAAAGAGGATTCATCTACCTATTTCTTAATATCTATCATCTCATTTGACATGGTTTTAAGGACCTTTTTTAGGCCTTCAAGATCAAAAGGATCCTTAGGGTCTTTCTTCTTTGATTGATCCTTAAATGTAACCTTTTTCATTTTCCTATCTTCTTAGGTTGTCTTCTTTTCTAATGCAAGTATTATCTTTTCTACAGACAGGTCTTCTTTCATGTTTTCTACTAAAGTAGCCTTATTAGCTCTATCCACAAAAATCGCTATATTGGAAGGAAGAGAAGAAATATACCACTTGATCTAGACATCAACACCAAGGCTTGATGCGGTTGGGATTTTGTTTAGCAATTTATTGAATTTGGAATTGAAATCTTTGATCTTTTCACTTGACTTAGCTTTTAAATTATAAATATCATTAATAAGGGATGCAATTGTGTGGTCATCACCAAATTTAGCTAAGAATTTCCCTTCAAACATGTCCCAATTAGTAATAGACCCTGGTGATAATGAGAAATATCATGAACCTGCTAATCCTTGGAGGGTGTAGGGAAATAATCTTACTACAAAATCTTCCTCAGCTACTCCGTTAAGATTAATGGATAACATATAATTATGGAGATGCTCTTCAGCGGGTAATCCATCATCAGGATTAAATTTTGGTATCCATCTTTTAGGATGCTTAGGTAGATCATGGATAGGTGCTGCCATCTGCACAGCTCCAGGATTGGCCCATGGTCTGACCGGTGGTGGTGGTGGTGGTTGTTGTTGTCATCCTACCATTATTGGAGTTTGGGAAGAGGTGGATATTGAGGGTGATTGTGTGGAAGAAGAGGCAGGTTGTGTATTAGTGTTGGATGAACTAGCACCAGTACCTTGAGAAGGAGTATTAATAGGAATGAATGGAGGGAATGAAGGTGTTTGTGGAGGAGAATTTGACAAAACCTCACTATTTGATGTCTGTGACTCATATTTCTTAGTATTCTTTTGGAAACAAGGAAGAGGAAATTCAAATGGAGGAACCCCAAGCTTCTCACTTTGATAACGAGTTAGAATATGATTAGGTTGCAAATAGAAGTTATACTTCCTTCGAAAGCTTCAGATGTCGCAAGATTTTCTGCTAAAATAGAGATTTCTTCTAATTTATTTATTAAATTCTGGACCTTAGGTGATTCAAGATTATAATCAAAAGAAGGTGGTTAAGGAAATGTACTAGGAGATTTTGGAGGTGATTTCTCAACTTCTGATCTAGAAATAGGAATTTTAGATGAGGATCTAGAAGTTGGAGGTGATCTTGAGGGTAAGTGACTCTTGGAATAGCTTGTTAATTTAGATTGAGTTCTATTTTCCATTCATAGTCTATGGCCCTACTTCTAGCGCCAGAATGTTGAAGCCTCAAAAATCGCTGCAACAACATGGGGGAAACTAACCGGTTGGGGACTTGAATACCGTCCCTTATCCGTTTAGAATAGTGGCTCCGACTGGATATAATGGGACCAATTTCCCAATAAAAATGTGATAGGATGGATAGGGTGTTGATGACCAAAAACTGAGTGATAGATGGGGTGGTTTTCAACTGGAATACATGTATATTTAACCTATCTATTTATTACCTAGGATTTACTTATGTTTATGCGATCTACAATGATTATCTTTAGTGTATGATAATGAAGATTGATCAAACACTAATAGAAATGAAAAGCTTTTAAAATAATTATTTTGATTAAATAGTTAATCAAAATAATTGATGAGACATATATCACATTTAAATAATGTTCAAACATTGCTCATATATGTGTTAAAGATAATAGTTCTAGCATTTTCAGAAGTGAATGGATACAAAATTGCATTAAAAGAGATACATATAACAAACAATACAAAGAGAAATGGCTATCAATTCATAAACAAAGAAATATACAATGATAAAAGTAAGCAATGCATATGACTCTGCTCATGAAGTAAATAGCATCAGTCCAATATTTTTCATTAAGATGGTTTCAAAAGTACAAAATTGCAAGCTAAGCCTTCAAAAAACTTCAGGACTCTGATCCAGTCATTCTACTAAGACAATTTAAAAGTTCAAAAGTGAAATATTTTAAAGAATTTATTTATAAAATTTGGGACCTTTTCTTCATAGACATGAAAGGGTCTATATAATAAAAATAAAGTACAAAAATAGATATTACATGAAAGTTCTTAGGAGGTTTAAACAACTCTCCTTAAAATAAGTGATAGAAATACAGAAATAGAAACTGTTGCAATGACAAGCTCAAGAATGTAATGGTGTCTACTCTTTCATTAGTTGTCTGTTCTTGTAAATATCCATCATCTGCTTGACTTCAGGAGGTTGACCCGTCCTCATGCACAGATGTCCTATATACACTGAATCTGAAAGAGTCGGAAGCATATGTGTGGATGAGTTAGCGTGGAAACATAGCATTTTACCATTGACTATGTGGCTTCACCAAATATTTCCAATATATTTCCCAGTCTAGTTTGGTCAGCTGTTTAATTGCCTCTTCCCTCGCTTTTTAAGTTTCTTGCCATTGTGTTTCCAGGACTCAGATATCGCGGAGACTCCTAGGTGGGAATTCTTGTATCAAGTTAACATTGTGCAATTTATCACTGATGGTTTCAATGATATTATTTGCAGCATCGGTCACTCTAGAAATTGATATTTCTTCCTGTTTCAGTCGAATATCCCAATCTCTAAAGAGGATTTCCTTATGTGATTCCTCAATCCTTGGAAGATCTGCTTCTCTGCCCTCTGGAGTATCTTGCCATGTTATGTATCTCAAGATCTTATCATCAATATCATTAAAATCCACCCTCAAATCGAATTCTTGATTCATCAGTGAATCACTTGTCTTGCACATTGGATTGATGATAAACAACCTTTTGACAAAATGTTGCTTGTTGCTTGATAGCAAAGAGTTGAGCTCTAATGCTTCTTTTATAAAATCCTCAACATTAGGATTATCCTTCAACTAATCCTGTGAAAATTGTAGCTATTGTATCTAGATATCCTTAGCACTTGTTTTTTCCTGATACTGTAGATTCACTTGGTCAAAGCTCTGCTGTTATTCGGACATTTGACTTTTCATTTGATGATCAACATTTTGTCTCTCTATTGCCAACTTCTACTCTAGCCACTGGATTCTCTCTTCTTTCTCTCCTACTAGTTGTTTAACTTTGTATGCCTTGTCAATAATAGAACATGCATAAGCACATGCAAACTATGACAATTTTGTCAAATTTTCTGAAGGATCTATGGGGGTATCCTTCCATACTACATCCATAGGTTCATTGTCAGGAATTACCACTGATGAAAATTATTTTATCCTCCTTTTCCTCTATCTTCTTACCACAACCCAATGTTTGGGATTGTAAAAGACATCAAGAGGAGGGGTTTCTTCCACCTTGAGGATGATTTCAGATGAAGGGAAGGCCAAGATGATCTCAACTTCCTCTGTAGTGACAACTTTGTCAGTAGTCGTTTCAGTAAGCGAGCTATGTCCAGTGTTTTGGGGTGTGTTGAATGTTTTTTCCATCTCAACATCTTTTTCCCCTTGTTGTCCTCTAAGTTGTTGGTCAAATTGTTTCCATGCTTCATCTAGTTGATTCTTGAAAGGAGATTCATCTATATGTAATTCTATGGATACATCTCCACTTCTATCTCCTTGGAAGCTTTTTTTGATTTCTTTTCAGTATCCTTTTATGAACTCTTCTTTGAGTTGTGCTCTAAGTTGTGCTTTGAGCCCTATTTTGAATTATGCTCTAAACTATGTTTTGAGCCTTGGTTCAATTCTGTCCTGAATTCTGCTCGGAAGACTGTTCCAATTTCTTCTTGGAATTATGCTCGAAACCCTGTTCAGAGCCATTTTCTGAATATTGATCTGAGCCCTTCTCCTCTTGAACAATTGGTTGAGGGATATTTAACAGATCCAAAGGGACATTTTGTAGTCTTTTCCTCCTATACTAGTGGAATTGGGATAGCCTTTGTGGATCTAGTTTCAAAGTACCCAAATGTTGCACTTATTAAAATAGTTCAACAGACTCAAATAGGTCATCACAATTGTCATTTTCATGACTAAAATGTCTCATTTTCACTTGGGTAGTGACGTTCTGTGCAACTTTATAGGGTAAAACCGTTTGTTAGGAATGGTGGCAAGTTTTAGGCATGTAATATGATCGATTTCAAGGGTAGCATGCTTGAAATCATGTAATGCATAAACACCACATTGGAGGGGAAAGGAAGGCTAAAGAAACTTCTTAGATTCTTTTAGGGTCTTGGTTAGCCCGTCCCCTATAGTTTGGTAGGCAATCTCCCTAGCAAGCAATTTATCTGAGACATACAATGGGAGAACATGGGGAGGTGCTAGACTTCCATATACTCAGACATAAGTAAAAATATCTTCTCCAAACCACCTACCTATTGGTGTGAAATCAATTTTGGCCTCATTAGACAATCTTAGGGCCCTTTTATCAAAAATAGCTTGGTGGATGGGTAGCATAACTCCTTGGCGAGTCTTAGAGAAATGGGTGTGGAAATTGGATTCCAACGTGATTTTATGGTATATATGGATGGGAGTGGGATCTTGAATAGTCCATTTCCACCCCATAGTTGGGAAACTGGTAGTGAAACAGACTGCATCCATAATGTAGGCACTCATGAAAAAGGGTAGGTCTACTCTAGTGGTGACATACTAGTGTTGTCTAAACACCAGGATTTGGAAAGCAATATTATTAGATAGGATAGTGCCCCAATCCATTATAAAATAATTTATTGTTGCATCAATTTGTGGAACCCACTCAACAAAGAACTTAATCGTATTGGCATTCCCAAACAATCTACACATCATAGCTACGATATAAGAATAGGGAGCAATGAGAGACGATATAGAATACATTCCTGATTTCTCATGCTTGTGTTTGCTCGAGTTGGACCTCCATTGCTTAATTGGGTCTGACGGCATATCATTTTCACCTGCAAATTGATCGAGAAATGATTTGTCATATACCTTCTCTGGGTCTGGTATATGATTCATTTTCTTCAAGTCTTATGCTACAAAGGATCCTATAGTTGTTTTCCTTGAAGTCTGGAATGTCTAATCGACCATATTGGTGTAAGGAAAAATCTTGGGTCTAGCAGCAATTCTATGAAGAAAATAGCTTGTAGCTTCAAAGTGGGAGGATTCAAAAGAGGTAGTAGCATATGTTGTTGCTTCTCTTTGAATTATCTTAGGACCTGTGGTGAAGTAAAATTATAAGTGTGGACATGAACAAATTCCTCTAGCCCGATAATGGGTCTATCCACAATAGATACATTCTATGGAAGAATTCCTTAGGTTAGAATCAATCAAGAGGGCCTACCCCTTGGTTACTTATCCTGTTTGATGGAGTCCTTGCTTGCCCACTCCAGCAATCTCTCGCTTCCTTCTTCAAGTTCCTGAAACAAGTAAACAACAACAATACACAAACATAATAATAGACAAATTGCAATTCAACCTACTTAAAGAGTCAAGAAGCATTAAGACATGGATATGTAATATTACAAAACATGTAGGAAATAAATCAATAGTTGTATATATTAATATCAAAGAGAGATTACAACCATTTGTCTTGACATCGCAGTCTTCCTCTGACAAGACCAGGTTCCCACACACTTCTGCTAGCATTCCATGATGGCTTCAAACAACAATAGTTTAAAGGCTCTTCCCTTTAGGCTTCAATCCAAACCAAAACACACTTCTCCTTCAACAAAAATAGATATCTACAACTAGTAATATCTTGCTTGTCTACTCCAAAATAGTATCAACACTTTGCAACTATAACGCTCACACTAAGCGAAAACTATCAACTATGATTAGTTTGTGCTTGGGAAGCAGGGAAGTTTATATAGAAAATATGGATGGGAGATGGATCCTCTTCTCATGGGAGAAGGACTTATCCCTTGAGGTAGTTCCATCATTATAGGGGAAAGGAGCCCAAGCTATCATCCTCGACCCCAACCAACCAAACCATTTATCAAACTTCCGTTATAGAGCTTCTAGAGTTGGAAGCTTTGGCTCTAATTTAAAAAAAAATTCCATAACAGGACCGACGTGACTGAAACATAGCTCAATTGCTTTGGTCAACACAAGGAGTAGTGCTAATGTCTACACATCGGCACGGGGGAGACAATGACCATTAGCGCTGGTCTTGTAAACTGGGCAAAATAGAAGTTTAAGGGGAAATAGTGCAAAAGGGAAATTATCTGCTCATGAAGAGGGATATAATGGGAGTTTCTTCATGAAGGCAAAGCATGCAGGGTTCACTGTAGAGGTCTCTAGGATCAAGGAATGGGGAGTACAAGGATAGTGACAAAATTTTGTGTAACAGATGCCCCCTAAAGCATGCAAGTTGAGCTAGAGTGAGGGATGAAATGCTTTATAAATCAGTGCGGGGAACCGGTTTTCCATCGGAAAACCTGAAAGAAAGTATAGATACATATACATAAACTATGATCTCTGTAAAATGATACATGAATCATGGCATGGATGCAACCATCCAGAGAATGATCATGTAAATGGATCGAGGTATGGGAGCAGCCGTCCGTCAAAGAGGATCATATATGATAACTCATGGTCTGGTTGCGGCCAACCATCTGAAAGAGACATGCATATCATCATAAACTATGCACACCACTTCACAACCTGGATGTGTGTGATCTGAGTCCACGGTCTTGCACTCCAACATGACCTGATCAAAGTATAGATCCTAGCATGTGAATAGATCTGTTGATGTCGAACATGATAGAAAGTCACTTGATTACCAGTCAATGATGTAAACTGTTAACAAGCGCGAGAGAAGCCAGCAATAATGACAATGGTCCTCAAGGTACTATTAGCACAATTCACGGAATGTGAATATGGTGACTGAAGTCAAACAACCGTGAAATCACTCAATCGAAAGCCAATGATGTGAACTTGTCCTCGAGTGCGAAGAACTTGCCATAGGGCATGCAAGCTCTAAGGTACTGGAAGGGAGTCCCTCGGTCAACTTCCCGGATAATGATTTTAAGTCGACGTAAAGCGACCATGTTGAAGGAGGGCCATAATGAATCCCACATCATCGACATGAGACGAGAGAATGTAAAATGATTTTGGATGATAAAGAGAACCAGGGGTAAGTGTAACCGCAGAAGGACAACTCTTGAACATATCGGCGACACAACTGGAAGTTTGGGAGATTTTGGATCCATACGACCGATGATCATGATGATGTGGTAGAGATCAAATGGAAGGAAAAAATGCATGGCCCAAACCCAGGAAGGTCAACGATGAAAAGGAGGATGGCCTAACCCGACACGAAGCAAAGAGTGTCATATTCAAGAGTGAGCTGCCGACACGACTAATAGATTTCCAAATTTTCCCCCACCATTTCTGGCGAGTACCCCAATTATTTTTTAATTGAAAGCTTGAAGGGGATAGCATATGCTTGCACTATAAGTTCATCCTTCAAACGAATCCAACCTAGTAAGTTTAACGGGCCCTAGGAAGGAGAAGCTCATGTTTGTCATGGTGATGAATCCGATGTTGTTTAATAGTTTAACGATTCCGACAAAGGTGTAACTCAGTATCTTTTTCATGTTTTGGGAGTTTGAAAAATACACATAAAAGAAAACTCCACATGGTCCCTTTTCGTACATTTGTGTCTCTCAAGCCTGAAAAGGAAGAAAACAATACTTGAGAGAACTGCTTGACCATTTCAATCAAGGACTACCTTTTTCGTAAATAGTGCATCCCAGCCCTAAAGAGGGGTAAACTTATACTGGTCGCATGATGTTTCCCATCCGTTAATGAGTTTGAAACGACAAGGGCTCAGCCATCTTTTCGCTTTTAAAGGGTCAAAAAAGAGCTGAAAGCAGACCCCCCATTTTTTATTCCCTTTAATTGGTAAAAAAGGGAAAAAATGCTCGGCGATATTTTCGTATGAGTTTAACGAGTTGAGAAAAGAGCTGAAATGTGACTCATCGTCATCGTTGAACATCCATCACCTGTTGCTGCACAAGTAAGGCAAAGTTTATTATCGAGTCCTTGAGGTAAAATAGGTCAAAAACATTTACAAAACTTGATATTTTCTTAAAAAATGAATAAAAAGGGGAAAAGTAAATATATTTTTTCCATTTACCATTTTACCTTTGCAGTGAAGACTTTTTACCCTCTTTTTCCCTAATTGTTCTAAAGTAGATTGCGGGAGATCTGGGAGGTCAATTGATGAGTCGTCAGTTCTAGGTAACAACTGAAGCCCTGAGCTCCATTTTCATGCCATTCATTTATGTTTTCACCCATATTTTTGTATTTTTGGGGAGGTTTTTGAGAATTTTTTTTCCCTCGGTCGGCATGATTTCTGGGCATGGGATCGCGTCGGTCGAGGGTGATTTGCAAAACCATCCGTGCCGATCAGCACAACGGTTTTTAAAACAGGCACGTCGATGCCATGGATAGGGAAAAATCATTTTTCCTCAAAAACTGATCGTTTAAACTTGAATGTTATGTGCCAAGGATGATCATTGACTCAAATTAATGGCTTTTACAGGAGAGGAATTGCTAAAAATGGTGGATTGGAAGGAAAGGGAACATGAAGATGTTGACACCCAGGAAATGAATAATCCAAATTTACTGGAGGCTTTGAGGGCTTGCGGGCTCCTAAAATTCTTCCTTACACCGGGGATGTGGGCCCAACCCTAGTTGCTTCGATACTTGATAAGCCTTTGTGACATTAATTGCGAGATTTTTGTCATTGGGGACCAGGAGCTGGAGTTGACAACTTCAGAAATCTACTTCATCACTAGAATGTCTCGCAGAGGTGAGGCAGTGAACTTGTATGGGTCACATCCAGTCGGGGCAAACATATCTTCCCTACTTGTTGAACACTTCCCTGAGGCCCTGAAATCCAAGAGTGGGAAGATAGAGATTTCTAGTGTGCGGGATTTGACACTGAGGGTGCTTTTGTTGACTATCAACAAAGTGGCGGGGTCCCAGGTGGAACATGAGACTAACAAGTCGAAGTTCCTTTATGTTATTGACTACAGAGCTCCTACGATCTTCAATTGGGTAGAGGCCATGAATATGAACATCAAGCGCTAGTTGTCCAAGGCCAAGGTGGGGAATCTGAAGCAATTTGGCTTTGGATCAGTACTTGTGACCTTTTTCCTGGAATAAGTGCCACTATTCCAGTATCAGTTGACTGAGGTTGATCCTCCTGCACCATGCGATCTGTGGATGGCCCACTGGAGTCATTTGATGCCCAGGATCATTGGGGGTCAGCATATGCCATACCAACTTGCATTCTTCTCATGGGTACGATGATAGAAGATCGTCATGGAGGATTGGGAGTACAACAGCACTAATTTCCATGGAGACCCAGATATGTCGTTACCAGATGGAGAGGACTTCGATGACAAAGGTAAAAAATCAAATTTTAAATTTTGAGATTTTTTAATTGTTTTTGGTATATGCGTGCTTATAACATTTCCCTTGTTTATGCAGATGTTGGACTAGAGCGGCCAGTCGGGATGTCCCCAATAGCCAAGTGCGTACCTCGCCCTATCGACACTATCGCCCCTTATCAGGAAGGGAACGAAAATGAGGAGGAGATTGTGAGGAACCTCGAGGGGTTAACTCATGGTATCCCAGAGTATGCTCGGATAGGAGACATGCCCCGTCGGTACCAGAGACACATGGTGGGAGTCTCAAATCAGATCCGCTGACTACTAAGTCATGTTGCATGAGCTATCTCATGCTACCATGGCCACTATGCTGAGTAGTTCCTAGGTCCTGCACTTACATATTTTTTTAGGCCTGCATGCCACAGATGTTATTTTAGACACATATATTATTTTTTGGGGTTCTAATGTATCAAACATTCTCATCATATATATATATATATATATCTATCTATCTATCTATATATATATATATATATATATATATATATATATATATATATATATATATATATATATAGATATATATATATATATATATATATATATATATATATATATATATATATATATATATATATATATATATGTTGTATTTTCCTGTCTATTATGGTACAAATGGTTTGTCTTATCTTTTACATGTTTTGTAAATGTCTATCCAACACGTAATTAGCTAATGCATCTGTCAATGTATTCATGCATCTAGGAATATGATGATATGTAATATAATCAAAATTCCTTTCCAATAGATGGATACGAAGATACATTAATATTATTTGAGGGTTCTTTATGGAATATTTACCGTTGAGTTGAAGGACAACAAGTTGTGAATCCAAGTTGACAACCAATTCTCTAATGCCCAGAGCAATGGCTTCTGACAACAGTTCGATGACCACACTGTATTCAACAATGTTGTTGGTTGTATGACCTAGGCAGATACCTTGAAGGTCAATCAACTCACCGTTAGGGTCATAGATAGCCCATGCCACAGATGATAGGTTCTGGGTACTATGGCAAGCACCATCGACAAAACCAACGTGAGGAGTTGCAAACATCTGCAAAGTAAGAAAAGCATAGTAAACAAGAAAGCTATTTGAAAACTATCACACAAAACCACGCTGTACAAAAATGAATCACACACTAATGTACATAAGTAACCATGCAAGATGACCTAAGCATAGTACTTTTTGAGGTAAAGCCCGTTTCAGGGCTTATCGAGAGGATTTCCTTCATAATCAATAAGCTCATAGGCTCCTTTCTGCAAAATGCATTTTACAATATAGGGCCCATGCCACATAGGTTCAAACTTGCCTGCCCCCAGCTTATCGTTAGCTTGGTCATATAACAAGACCAAATCACCCTTAGAGAAAGCATGAGGGGAGATAGACTAATCAAAATGGGATTTGACCTGTTTCTTTTGTGCTTCGATGACCAAGGCAATGAGACAGTGAGTCTCATCCAATCGTTCTAAATATAAGAGGCATTCCTCTTGAGGTGATGTTTTGGGGAGGAGTTCAATGGCTATCTTGAGTGAAGGAATCTCACATTCGATCAACAATGTTGCTTCCAGACCATAGACTAGCTGGAATGGTGTGAAACCAGTTGCGTCTTTGGTTGAAGTTCGATAGGCCCATAGAGCTGAAAAGAGCATGAGATGCCAATTTGACTTGTGCATCCCAATAGTACGCTGAAGCATGGTGACCAAAACCTTGTTCACAGCTTCAACTTGGCCGTTGGCTTGAGGGTAATATGGGGTTGAGCCATCATGGCACAAGCCCAATGCAGATGTTAGTTCTGCCATCATGTAATCTCTGAAATGGGAGCCATGGTCTGTGACAATGGCTTGGGGTACGCCGAACCTGGAAATAACATGGTTAAAAAGGAATTGAGCCATTGTCTTACCATCTGTAGAATATGTAGGCATCGCTTCAGCCCATTTGGTGAAATAATCCATAGCAATGATAATATAGCCATGCCCCCAGCCAAACGAGGGTTACATGTCATATAATCGATGCCCCATTTGGCAAAGGGACCAACGGTAATGATGGGGTGTAGGTGAGAGGGTGGGGCATGCATCTTGCATTGGTAAATTTGGCATTCATGACACTTAAAGACAATAAGAATGTAGTCTTTGGAGATAGACGACTAGAAATAACTAGCGTGAAGGATTTTTTGAGCTCTAGCGTAACCAGACATATGACCACCACATGCACTAGAGTGGAAATCATTGAGAGCTCTTTCAGCTTCGTCAATCGCAAGGCATCAACGAAGAACATAATTTACATCGACATGGTATAAAGTATCGTGAATAATACACTAGGGTTGAGAATGATGCTGAATCCTTTGATGATCATCTTTGGTCAACGCGGAATGAAACTTGGAGGTTTGGAGATACATGATGATATCATCATACCATGGATCAAGGGTGCTAATCAAGAAAAGGGTCTCATATGGAAGTTGTTCATTTGCACCAGCAGGGAGAGCTTTGGAGGGAAGGGAACAAATAAATTCAGCGAAAACAAGTGACTTCTTAGATTTGGCCATAGTGAAGACCAAATCGAATTCTTGCAGGATAACTATCCATTTAGAATACTTTCCCCCCAGCAACTAACGAGTTAGGATATAGGTCATAGGGTTGCATTCAGAAATCACTGTAGTCGTACATAAAAGGATATAGTGTCGAAAGCATTGAACAGCCTGAACGGCAGCCAAAGCCAACTTCTCGACATGTGCATAACGCATTTCAGTGTCGAGGAGATTCTGACTAAGGTAGTAGATCACATGTTTGTTGCCTTCATCGTCATCTTGGACCAAAACCATAGCAATGGTGCTAGGGGCTACGACTAGGTAAAGGAAGTAATCTCAATAATAGTCTGGTGGATGCAACAAAGGAGCATTTATGAGGATGGCCTTAAGATCATCAAAATATTTTTGGGCCACCTCGTCCCATGCAAAGGGCATTCCTTGTTTGAGTAACCGAGTAAATCCTGTAGCTAGCCTGGCATAGTTGGGTATAAAATGATGGAGAAAGTTGGCCTTTCCTTGCACACTCTGGAGTTGGTGTAGTGAAGATGGAGGGGGTAAATATTCAATGGCCTCGACTTTTAGCGGATCCAGTCGAATAGTGTCCTTGGAAACGATGAATTCAAGGAGTCATCTTGATTCCACGCAGAAAACACATTTGTGTGGATTTAACTGAATGTTATAGTGTCTGCAGCATAGAAAAATCTACCAAAGATGGTCTAGGTGATCTTGGCACTTAGTAGAATGGGTAGGAAGGTCATCTAAGTAAGGCTGGACAATGTTGAAAATATCATGAAATGCGTAGGACATTGCTTGTTGAAATGTGGCTCCAACATTTTTGAGGCTGAAAGGGAGCTTATTGTACGCGAATGTACCACATGGGCAGATAAAGGCTGTCTTTTCTTGGTTGGCCAGTGTGATATTAATCTAGTTATAACCAAAAAAACCGTCCATAAAGGAAAAGATCTCGCTCCCGGCACATTCATTAATGATTTGATCAATGAAGGGAGTAGGATAGTTGTCTTTAGGACAGGCACGATTAAGATCTCAATAATCCATGCAAACGCGAATCGTGCCTTGTTTTTTAGTCACCAAGACAATATTGGACACCCAGTCTGTAAGGGGGATGGGATAAATGAACCCAACTTTGAGAAGCTTTTCAACTTCACCCTTAATAGCAGCGGCCTTCCTAGGGTGCACCGGGCGAAGTTGTTGGTGAATGGGCTTTGCATGCGGATACGTTGGTATTTCATGCACCACAATGCTAGGATCGATGCCATGCATTTCTTCATAAGACCATGCAAACACATCACAAGTTTCCTGAAATAGATGAGTATATGTCTTGATCTCATCCGGAGAACAAGATACCCCAATATGAACATGTTCAATGACACTGGGTTTGATAGAAATGTCAATCGACATTGTTTGGGTAATATTACCCAAATTTCTTTCCGAGCATACTCTATGAGTAATAGTCGGTGGTGGAAATGGAGAAGAGGACTCTTTGAAAGTGGTAGACATGACCACCGGGTGAGGTAGGAACGAGGAGTGATGATTAGTATCTATCCATGGTGGTTCCTTGAGAGACATGATTTCCATGATACCTTCATCAGCAAGGAAGGTCTCAGCTAAGGGATCAAATGATTCCAAAGTGCCAAGACAAGGGGATTGAGAATGCATTTCAAGAGAGGTCTTCATCATATGAGAATCAGAGGATGCAGAGTTTGAAGCCGAAACAATTTCCACGTAATTGACTTTGGCAAGACTAAGCGGTATAACCTCGCCCCAAGTATCAACATGATCTACTGCAGGTATGACCCAGGGATCAGATTTGACTGAGACCATATTGACATAGGCAACACGAGGAGGTGGAAGTGGAAAAATTCCCATTAAGGTAGAATCTTTGAAGAGAGTCACCCCCACACTCTCATAGGAAGCACCGGAGTGCTTGACGTATGGAACATTTCCATTCGAGGAGGAAGAGGCAAAGAAAGATATCTGATCGACGGTGACAATCTTCCCCTGATGGGAAAACAAATCACGTGAAACAAAGAGGAGGCCATGGCATGCATGGCATGAGTCCAACTTCGGCTGAGTAGAAGATTATAATTGAGATTGACATCAACAATCTCTACTTCGACTTGCACTGTCTTGCCTTCTAGGGTGATGGAAAGGTTAGGTAAGAAACCAAAGGGTCCCAAATCATGCCCATCAAAAGCTTCCAAAGTGTTCGGTGACTGGTTTAGTGCAGGGGAACCAATAGCCTTCCAACATGCAGTTGATATGATGTAGGTGGAAGCACCTTCATCGATGATAGTGCGGTGGATGGTCTTCTCATTAATGATTACCTAAATAAGAAAGGCAAGCTGATGAGGGAGCCATGGAACATGGTTCTACAGATCGAAACATATCAAATTAGAATCGGTGGCATTGATGCCCCCGATAGCTGACAATAAAGATTTCCACTGTGATGGGAAGCTTTGGACTACCTCGAGAGCAGACATCGCTGACGACACTTGAGCCAAATCCTCAACAATATTGTAGTGTTGAGAGGCTTGTTCGTTGGGATTATACAAGGATTTCTGTAGCACACCTCGAGAGGGTGGCCGCGTAGTGGAATCAAGGTTAGGGCACTCAATTTGTAGAGGGCCAGAACTCGGGGTAGAAAAAGAAGAAGGTGCAACTTCTTTTTCTTTCCCAGCTATCAGACCTGGAGTTTGATAATATTTCGATTGGGTAGCCACATTAATAGGTGTGCTCATCATGAAAACTTGAGATCCAGAGGAAGCAGATCGGGGTTGGTCTACCATTTGGGTATGCTGAGATGGAAATGGCTCTTTAAGGATGTCATGGGTCCCTTTAAGCAGGAGACTAACTTCAGATCGTCAAGGACAATCCTTAGTGTAGTGATCCTCCTCGCAAATGAGGTAGGGATACTTTGGTTTCCATTGCGAAGATTCACCAGCAGATGATTTGGGAGGACCCTGTTTTGGGGCATCGGCTTTAGCTTTGCCTTTTCCTTTCTTCTTTCCTTTCGAGGATTTGTCCACTATGGTAGACTGGACAACATGGACCTCAGAGGTTTTACCAGGGCTAGGCAGATTCTAAGATGAACTATTAGGAGCAACATTCGAGATTGACTTCTATTTGGAAGAAGTTTTAGCAGGGGTTTGGGATACTGAACCAATAACTTCATCAACGGGAGGAACAACTGGTGACTTTGATGTTGTGGGATCAGATGATGGCCATGGAGCATTGAGTAACAACTCGTATAAAGTGCCAGATTGAGAGTAAACCAGATCCAAGTACTGGGCATGAGTGATGGCTTGCTCTTCAATGACGCATCCACTCATAGCTATATCATGAGAAATTGGGGCTACTGATGATTTGGTAAACCATTTAGTGAGCAACTGATCAGCTATCTCAAATTTGATCAGGTGACGTGTACATCTCCATTCATGGATATGATTAGAGATGTGCATCACAATGTCTTGCTTAAGTGATGTGAGCAAATAGGTGCCAGTTTCATAGCGAACCGACAACTGAAAATGCATGAGGAAAGCCATGGCTAATGAATTAAAGTCATGGAAAGTACTTCGAGGTAGCTCGATGTACCATTTCGCTGCGGCACCCATGAGGGTTCGTTGGAAAAGACAAAGATGAATGGAATCATCCATGTATGAGTTTGATGAGCACCAGAGGTGATATGTCATCACATGGGCCTAAGGATCTTCTTTAGCTTTTCCATCGAACTTTGGGCAATCACTTGGTATCTTGGATGGCACCAGAGGCCAGTACAATGAATGAAGGATCGGGTCATTCGTAAGGCACGATATGTCTAGCAACTCAAGTGTAACCAAGAAAGGTAATTGAGTGTTAAAAGGCATGGGAGGTCGATGGGTGGGCCCATAAGGAGGATCCCATCCCTGTTGGTAAGGATTTTGGACCCACAGTGGGGGGATTTTGGCCATATGGCATCTAAGGCGGTGCCCATTGTGGATTACCTTGACCATAGGGAGGATTCTGACCTTGAACACCTTGAAATTGTCTAGGCATGGGTTGTTGATATGCAATGTATGGGTTAAAAGGTTGTTGAGCCTATTGACCTTGGACATATGGATATGGGACCTGTTGTCCTGGAACATAGGGCTGATGAACCTGTTGTCCTTGAACAAGAGGGTTCTGGACCTACAGTCCTTGGGTATAAAGTTGATACGCTTGTTGCCCTTGCACGTAGGGGTTTTGTACCTAGTGCCCTTGGCCGGCAGGATTCTGAACCTGTTGACCTAGGACAAGAGGATTCTAGGCCTGCTACTGTAGGACTTGACCTTGACCCTGCCCTTGCAAGGGTTGTTGCTACTGTGGTTGGTTTTATTGTTGCAAGGGATGACCTTGCTGTTGCAAAAATTTGTCCCTGGGTTTGTAGAGGTTGGCCCTGTGAGGGTATGGGTTGAGAGGTATGCAGAGCATATTGCATCTACTATTGCGCGGCTTGCTGCAACTGTTGTAAGGATTGGCCTTGCAGTTGTTGCAGGAGACCTTGCTACGGGATAATTTTCCCTTGGTGTTGCACAGAGAGCCCTTGTTGCAACAAAGGTTGCCCTTGTGGTAACAAAGGCTGCCCTGGTTGTTGTAAAGGTTGTCCTTTCTGTTGCAAGGGTACTTGAACAGTGCTCAGGAAATTACCAAACTGAATTTGGTCGTAGCTAGGTTGGAAGTACTGCCCAGATTGGAGGGTGTAAGGTTGATTAACCAATCCTTGAGAACCATATGGAATGTAAGGATTTTGGTATTGGACCTGAGCCCCATAGGGCTACTAATATTGAACATTGCTCGATCCATACAAACCAATAGGATTCTAAACCTATTGGTACTGGACATTGCTCGATCCAGTAGGGTCAGTAGGGTTGTAAATAATACCAAAAGAGGGCTGGTTTATACCAAGCATGTGAGCTTGTGAGCCACTCACATTAGTGGCACTTGACACCATAGAGACATTCAGGTTCTGCGCCCTAAGCGGTGGCATAATCTGGCCACTAACTAATGGGACAGAGGAACTGATGGAGAAAATATTTGAAACTGTCGGTTGTGACTGATGTGTAACTAAGATCGATGATACAAGGGTATTCAGAATGGTGTGCTGCATCGGGACTAAAGTGACAGCTTATTGGGAAGTTGTGTTCGTGATGAATGGACTTGACACCTGATGCCCATATAGGATTATGGTAGAGTGATGAGGCACTAGGTGTGCATGAAACTAAGTGCCCCAAAGACACATAGTTGGGTGGAAAACTGGTGGGAATACCTTCCGAATAAGGGAAACCCTCAGGAGGGAACTAAAATTGCAATTCTTCCCCCTCAACAGTGTGTGGAGTAGAAACTTCGAACTCATCCAAAGATGTGACTGGAGCATCGCCTTCGGGTTCCATGTTTGAAAACAAATGACGACGAATGGCCGAACGTGTACTGGGGGATAGTTCCAAAGGAACACCCAGCTAGTCATATGGACTGTAAGGACACTGTGATGATATCTCAAAAACATCAAATAGAGGATTCAGAGGATAGATAACCAATCCAAGCCAATCGTCAGTGGTCAGCGAGTTCTCTGGAGTTCGAATGGGATTGTCCGGAGATTCTGGACCAAGATTAGTAGATGACCCTGAATCGAAAGTAGGCAGAGGAGGAGATGAAAATGGTTGAACACTCAAAACAATGAGTTCAACATCTTGGTCCTCAAGTGACTCTGATAACTCAGGAAACGTCTCCTCAGACAATCTTTCAGATGGAGGAGAGGAATAGGAATTGGGTGAACTAGATGGTTCAGCCACGATGACATTGTCTTATTCGACAGAACAAATAACTTCAAATATTTAAAAATGTCCTTTTAAGGGAAATCATGATTTGGTCAAAAAGACTAATAAGATGTTTTGGATCATGGGCAATCAATTATTGAGATGCATAAAAGACTTATGTTCTTTCATTTTTTAAGAGTCGAGAAAGAAACAAAGATGACTGTATCACTTTCGATTGGAAATGAGCTCGAAAGGACAAGTGCTCAAATGATCTTTTAAATTTAATGAGTCAAAAAGATCAAATGACTGCTCTGGATGATCTAGGTAAACAAGGTTACCCAGGCAACTGTGAACTGAAGAATACCTCCTAGGGAGCCAAGAAGTACGAGCATACAATCTCCCCGAATGTTGTGTTCGGTGTATCACATTCGCAAGGCGGACGACTCAACTTCCTAAGGATAAAAGGATTGCAGCCTAGTGGAGTCTCTCATTATATACTCGATAATACAGGGAGCACAAACCCGTGCTAGCGTTGTCTAATGCCGAAGCTAACAATAGTTGTTAGGTTTAAAGACGCCGAAACAAGTCTCTAGCCTAGACCTTCTAGATATGATCGTTAATGTCAAATGTGCCTTAGGTTAATTGAATTAATTTTAGAGTTGATCTTGAGTTAAGTTTCAGTTTTCAGGTCTTAGCGATGCTACTCGAAAAGCCTAAAATGCAACTAGATGAGACAAGTCCCTTCAATTCGATGAAATGCATACACTATAGAGGGTAGAACCTACTCAATAAAATGCAAACAATCAAGAAACTAAAAACGAAATGATCTTTCACTACCTTACTTTTAAAAAAAATTAAATAATGAAAAATGCATTCCAATTCCTAAGTTCCTAACAAGCACTTATCTGTTAGTCCTTTAAAAACAAAAAAATTCTCTTCCTTTTGCAAATGCTGATGCAATTCTAGTCTTTAAAAAGATGAAAATTTCATAACACAATGATGCAACAAGTTAGAATTTCATACTTTCTCATGAAACAATGAAACAAACTTCGCATACAAACTTTAAATGAATTTGTTTTTCAAAACAATGAGCTTTTCAAGCAGATGAAAACATGAAAAGAGAATTTCATTCAGATCAATGAAACACCGACTTTACCAAACACAAGGCCAACAATGTAATCTATGCCGAAAAGAGACGTTCAAGCTAGTAAATGAAACTTTTTCAAACTTGTACGAAAATAGGTCAAATTCATAAAAGGACCAAAAAAAAAATTCAAGGAGTAAACACACCCACAACTGGACTTAGTGAGTCTAAAAGCTATTGAATAGGCGACCAACTAGATGCCCTAGTGTCGCAGGCCACTCAATGACTCAATAAATCAAATAAAAAGATGACAAGCCAACAAGAAAGCAAAATCAAATGAAAAGTAGCTTTCTAATCAAGGAGAAAACAGTAAAAAAGGATTACAGGGTCAAAAAAAAAAGAACAGAACACATTGGCCAAGATTGGGGTCAAGCCCTAATCTTCACTTACGGGCAGCAACGTGATTGCCTAACTGACAACAAGCGCCAGAGGCTAGTCGACATGACTGTTCCTCAGAAAATCGCACTAGTCGGTGCAAATGTCAGTGGATTAAGTGCACTGGCCAAGGTAGCTAAGGAAAAAACAAAATAAAAAAAATCAAAACCAGATCTGCTACAATGAATTTTGGACTCAGGCCAGTAAGCTGGAGAAAAGAAACAGAACCAAAGGGAAAATGTGAAACTAGAAAAGTTCTCACGAAATCATGAAATCCAAAGCAAACAGGGATCTCCCTCGTGGAGTCGCCAATTTGTGGTGAAGTAAAATTATAAGTGTGGACATGAACGAATTCCTCTAGCCCTATAATGGGTCTACCCACAACAGATACATTGTATGGAAAATTTCCTTAGGCTAGAATCAATCAACAGGGCCTACCTCTTGGTCACTTATCCTATTTGATGGAGTCCTCACTTGCTCGCTCCAGCAATCTGTCGCTTCCTTCTTCAAGTTCCTGAAACAAGTAAACAACAACAACACACAAACATAATAATAGACAAATTGAAATTCAACCTACTTAACGAGTCAAGAAGCATTAAGACATGGATATGTAATATTACAAAACATGTAGGAAGTCAATCGTTAGTTGCATATATCAAAGATAGATTACAACCATTTGTCTTGACGTCACAGTCTTCCTTTGACAAGACCAGGTTCCCACACACTTCTACTAGCATTCCATGATGGCTTCAAACAACAATAGTTTAAAGGCTCTTCCCTTTAGGTTTCAATCCAAACCAAAAAACACTTCTCCCTTAAGACAACTAGATAGCTACAACTAGTAATAGCTTTCTTGTCTACTCCAAAATAGTATCAACACTTTGCAACTATAACACTCACACTATACCAAAACTATCAATTGTGACTAGTTTGTGCTTGGGAAGAAGGGAGGTTTATATAGGAAATATGGATGGGAGATGGATCCTCTTCTCATAGGATAAGGACTTATCCATTGAGGTAGTTCGATCATTATAGGGGAAAGGAGCCCAAACTGTCATCCTCGATCCCATTCGGCCAAACCATTTACCAAACTTCCGTTACAGAGCTTCTAGAGCTGGAAGCTTCAGCTCTAATTTAAAAAACTTTCCATAACAGGACCGGCGCGAGTGAAACACAACTTAGTCGCTCTGGTCGGCACGAGGAGTAGTGCTAATCTCTGCACATCGGCATGGGGGAGACAAAGGCCATTAGCACTGGTCTTGTAAATTGGGCAAAATAGAAGTTTAAGGGGAAATGGTATAAAAGGGAAATGATATGCTCATGAGGAGGGACATAATGGGAGTTTCTTCATGAAGTAAAAGCATGCAGGGTTCACTATAGAGGTCCTCTAGGATCAAGGAATGGGGAGTATAGGGACAGTGACAAAATGCCGTGTAACAGGACCCTCTCTCTCTAGAAATTGGTACATGGTTTCCCATGAGGAAGTTCCTCTGTCAATTGTGCATGTTGTATCTGAGAAAAGTGGGGGCATTTATGTTACATCAGAAGCAAAAGATTGTGAAGCCTCCATGGTTTTCTTTCCTTTCTTTGACTTAGTCATCTTGTTACACAATTCTTTCTTGAGTTAAACCTACAAATTGAGAAATTAGAGGAATTGAGAGCAATAGGTGTGAAATGTGGAAACATAAATGATGGGAATGAAAGTTTAAATGTGAATCAATCTATACAGGCCATCAAATCATCTTGGGCTTTGAAATCATAAATACCATTAGAATTCTTTAATAACTGAAATCATGGCTTTTGCATGGTTATTTATTACCTTTTTTAATATATCGCATCGCAGAAACCTTTTCAAATGGTATAAAACTTATTTCCATGTACTCTGCCGATATGCGGTAGTGATATCACTATATCGATTGTATGGGATATGTGCGATGTGATAATCACAATATCACAATCGGATTTTTTGGAGTAGAGGAGGATAGATATGGCCAAAGGCTTTGTGCGATTGTGAAATTGCAAGAAATGATGTGGTGTTGTAGCGGGCTCAACAGATATTAACAAGCATGGATTTTTCTTTCAGTTATTTAGTTTTATGATTTTCTTTAAGTGCATCTTTTTAAGAAATAGCTTTATCTCGGATCGGAAGTGAAACAATCAGGGGAATTTTTTTATAGTTTATGATTAATCGGACGTGAGATGTTTATAGATTTCATTCTTTATTTTATCTAGTCTAGTTATTTGATCACATTTCGTAATGGGAAGGGTCCTCAGCCTTTTCTTATATCATTTGCATTATAAGATTGTGATGCGAGCAAGTTTCGTAGTGAAGTAATTTTGTCAATACTTAAGCCTTTTAAGGAATAGACATGCTTGGTTCTCGGGGGCTATCCTTTATCGCATTGCAAGTTTCGAAAGGGTAAAAAAAAAGCGTTGTTTCTTTGAGACTTTGCGATATGCAATATCGTTGGGATTTTCTTTAAGGTAGGATTTATTCAAGTTGTTTGGGCCTGATTGGATTTGTTTATTCAAAAATCAAATTTGTTCTTTCAAAAACCCTAAACTATGTTATTTTCCTATGTTTTAAAATTTTTTAAGGGTCCCCATTTATTTATACAATAATTTCCTAAGACATTTATATATAAATAAATGGGGGGGTTGTTGCACAACACAATGAACAAAAGAAAGAGGAGGAGGTAAAAAATGAACAAGAAGATGTCTCTTTACCAAGTAAGTCTGAAACTGACCACCTTATTCAAAAAATTAATAAATTGAAGGAGGAAAATGAGAATTTAAGACACAACTATTAAAAAAGTAGCAAGAAAAGGCTTCATCTGACTTGTGCCTTAGTCAAATGGGGAAATTCGATTTTCCACATCAGCAGGATGAATTGGATTGCAGTTAGTTGAAGTGACATGGTCTTATCTCCTAGTTAAATCAATAAATTTGATTTTGTAGGCTGGAATTAGAGTTGTGCATGGGTTGTGTTGATGGCGCTTGATACCACCAACATACATGCTATCTCCCTGATATGAGGTCCCAATTAGCCCTCACACTATTTGGCATAGGAGTCCCTTCTGGAATACAACCTAACTATCGTTTACTTTGCATTAGATTTAGCTTTTAGCATGAGAGAGAAGTGCACATGTTCTTTTGAATGAGAAAGTGAGGGTTCCTTGTGACTGTCTAATTACAGATGTATCAAGGTTATTTTACTGCAGAGGGGGTATAAAGTGAGCCTCTAAGAGAGAAGTAATAGTACTACCCTAATGGAGACACACATGACTGAGTAAGGTTCATCCAAAATCAAGAAAAATAGCTCATATAGATGAAACGATCATTATAAACATTACAAAACATTTCCAATAAGTTAAGCATTGAAGTCACTGAAATAGGTCAATTACTCCAGTACATGTGAAAGAAAACATGAATGAATAACATTCAAAGAGTATTCCTAGAAACATGCACAATCCATGCATGAAAATGTGTAAGCCTGAAAGGCTTCGACATTAAGAAAAAGTTCTAAGGCACATAAATATAATGGAAATCACTAGCTCCAATAGTGGAGTGTTAGAGCCACTACTTGCTCCCCAATAGGATTAACTTTGTCTCTCTAATGCCTTGTGGTAGAAGACAAGGATAAAAATACTTTACATGAGTAATGAGGATCCTTTTATAACTTGAGGCATGACCTTTCACATTCCCATGACTCTTGAATTTCCAACTCCTAATGATATTTGGAAGTATACAACCTCTGGACTTCCAAATGACTTTTGGAATTGTTGAGAAGGTAAATCCCCTCTACGGATAGAGGCGATCCCTACTAGCCCAACAGGGGTCTAGTAACAATCACACAATGCCGTCACGCATGTTCCTAGTTACAATTAGACAAGAAGTAAAGAGCACCTACTTGGATTCCTGCGCTGTCGTTTGTCGAGGAGATGTTTCCTTTGCTCCTTCGCTTCAGCTGGTCATAGTCTTCCGCGATCCCCGCGAACGGACACCTGCACACACGAAGGGAAAGCAAACGCAAGCGTGAAATCTAGTAAAAGTAACTATATGCCAGTCAGAAAAGACATAATTCACATTTATCCATTGCATAAACAAACGAGAATGGAACAATAATAGCAGTCATCTATTATTAATCAGAATAGAGAAGAGTACAACCAAATGTTCTGACGTCGATAAACTTCTCAGGAGGGATCAGTCAGCATGTATCTCAAGCATTCACCTTTGAGGATGGTTCTCCCAAGACAAACTAGTCTCTCTCTCTCACACAAATGTCACAAACAAACTTCCCAAAGCAATCAATCACTTCCACTCCTAACACACCACACCTATAGCAGCAATCTGAGCACTACAAGCTCTTGTATAATCCAAGCTAAGTCTAGCTATTTTCTAACCATCCAAAACTAGCTGCTCATGGTAATGGTGGAAGTTTATATAGGAGAAGGAGTCTCCTAAAAAGGTGGAAGGATGAGCTTATCTTCAAGGGGAGTAGTTGCAAAGGGTCGAACAGACATGCCATAGAAGGGAGTCGATATTCACAAAGCTAACAACCAAGCCTGGAGAGATCTGGAAGGCTGGTTGTTTTAACAAATTCGCCCAAACTGGATCAGCGCGGATTATATGGAGACTGCCGCGCTGTCAGCACATAACAATAACTGAACAAGTCATGTCAGCGCGGAAGGACACGCGAAAGCCGCGCTGTGCGTCATCGCGGAAAAGTGATGTTCTTCCGCGATGGCAGCGCATGAAATAGACTGCGGGGCGCTGGTCATCGCGGTTATTTTAGGAACAGACGCGCTGATGCACAAAACTTTGGAAAAATGGGTTTTTAACCAGTTCAGGGATCAAACACTTAGTGATTGTGACTTCTTGGACACAGCAGGGCGACTGACAGGAAGGCAGTGATAAATTACTGTGTAACAGATGCCCCCTAAAGCATGAAGACCGAGAGAGTGGGAGGGGTGAAATGCTTTACGACACATGCCGACCTGGAACACCACCAGGAAGTACCGAAAAATCTCTGACAATCATGTACGCGTAGTCTAGGCATGGGCGCAGCCATCCAAAAGACATGCAAGACTGGTCTATGGTATGGACGCAGCCACCCAGCTAAAGAGACCATAATAATGACAAGGTATGGTCGCAGCCATCCATGAAGGCTCAGGTATGGGCGCAGCCATCCATCAATGAGTCATGTAATGATTATCCACAAAATCGCAACCTGGACCACAGTGAGCAAGGATCCAGGGTCTTGCGCTCCATCTCGACCCGAACAGAGTACAAGTCCACACATGTGAATACAGGGGTTGGAGTCGAACATGTATGAACATCGCCTGATTACCGGTCAATGATGAGAACCGTTAACAGACGCGAGAGGTACCACCAATAATGACAATGGCCCTCAAGGTACTATAGGTACAATCCGTAGCGTGTGAATCAATGAGTTGGTGTCGAACACCCACGGAATCATTCGATCGTAGGTCAATGATGTAAACCTTGCGTCGAACACGAGGAACCTGCCATTGAGGCATGCAGGCTCCAAGGCACCTGGAAGGAGTCTCTAAGTCACTTTCTCGGATAATGAGTTGAAGTCGACGAGAAGTGGCCTTGATCGAAGGTGGGCCATAATGATTCCCACATCAGCGACACGAGACAGAGGTATAATAATTTGTGATGAGATAGCGAACGAGGTTGCTTTGTGGCAGAGGACAACTTCTCTTGAACACATAACGGCACTATAACGGATTTGGCAGTACTTGACATCAAATGAGCAGCGGGTAGGATGATGATGGCAATAAACAGATGAGAGGTCAAATAGGATGTCCCAAACCCATGGAGGTTAGTGAAAACGAGATGAGATGACCCCACCCAGACACGAAACAGCGGAGTGCCGTGTTCAAGAGCGACGTACTGCCGAGACGACTGTAATCAAAGTTCCATTTTCCCCACCTTTGCAGGCAGGTACCCCGATTATTTTTGGGTGACAAGCTTGACGGGGATAGCATATGCTTGAAGAGTGTCATTTCGACGGTGTCCGATGTCATCAAGTGTTTAACGAGCCTGACAAAGGAAAAACTCGGCGTCTTTTCTTATTTAGAGAGTCTGAAAAGAATGCGGAAAAGGAGACTCCAGGGGGGTCCTTTTTCGTACAGTTGTGTCTCTCGAGCCCGAAAAAGTATAAAACAATGCCCGAAAGAACCGCCCGACCATTTCGATCGAGGAGTACTTTTCGTAAATAGTAACTTCGACCCGAAAAAGTAAAAAAGCAGTCGGAAGTACGTCGTTTTGGAGCCAATAACGAGTGCGAAACGACAAACACCCGGCAATCTTTTTAGTTTAAACGGTCGAAAAAAGAGCTTTAAAAGTGACCGCCTCTCGTTCCGTTAACGAGTCGAGAGGGGGACTCGGCAATCTTTTCATCTTTAAACGGTCAGAAAAGAGCTGAAAGCAGACCTCCATTTTTATTCTCTTTAACGAGTCAAAAAGGGAAAAATACTCGGCAATCTTTTCACATTTTACGAGTCAGAAAAGAGCTTAAAGGTGACTCGTCCTAGAGGAACGAGTGGTATAAAGGATAGCAACTGGTTCCGGAAATGGTGGAACTGCTCGAAACATGTAATGGTCAAGAGGCTGGCTAATAAAACCACTCATCGCTGCGGTTCCTCAGGAAAGGATAAACAACCAAGTGAAAGCATATGATCGGCCAAAGAGATGGTGGTGATGGAATGAAACAACCAAGGCTCATCTAGCAGAATTCAGCGGATAAAAATGGCAATCACGAGATGTAAATCGGGTATGGGTTCATTTTTACACAAGCTTGAACCATGGAGAACTCTGCTTGGATTCGGTTTCATGTTTACACAAGCTTGAAACGAAAAACTATGCTTGTTATAAGTTCGCATGCCCCCAGCATAATAATGCAAATCGAGGTACATGCCCCCCAAGCTTCATTGCATTCGACAAAGTGGATGGAATGAAGGTTCACTCTCGAGATCGATGAAAGACTCGACTTGTATTTTACGAGATCTTAATCAAAAGACTCGATTTGGAAAGGGAGTTGGTTCATTTTTTAATGAGGTTGACACAGTAAAAGAACTATCCTCATAACCCTTGTTTCATTTTTTAACGAGCTTGACACAAGATCAGGAACTATGCTCCGACCACCTTGTTTCGTTTTTTAACGAGGTCGCCACAAGATCAAAACTATCCTCGGCCAGATCCAGTTTCATTTTGTAAGGAGCTTGACACAGGAAAGGAACTATGCTCCGACCAGACCTAATTTCATTTTTTAGGGAGCTTGACATAGGAAAGTGAACTATGCTCCATTCAGACTTCATCATAATGAACGGGAAGTGGAGGCCCCCAAGAAAGTGGCTCCGGAGGAAAGGCCGACATCTTGGAAATCAGGACCTAATGCCCCCAGGACACTATGCACAATGGTGTCATCACTGGGTACGGGCACGGGGTAGGTGGCCACATAGTTGATTTGCGGCGAGGCAGATGCAACTTGTGGATGAAAGCCAGGAGGGAAGGACGAGTGCGCCGGAGGGGCTTGTGGACGAACGAACGATAATTGATCGAACGTCACGATTCTTCCATCGTGTGGAAAACAAACCACACGGAAAAGTGAAGAAACAAGGGCTCCCATGGCATACACATAATCACGACCAAGGAGAAGACTGAAGTCTAAAGAACCTTGGGTAACTGAGATGTCTATATAGACAGTCTTGCCCCCCAAAGTAATAGGAAACTTTGGAAGGATCCCTAATGGCTGACTCGTTCCTCCGTCAAACGCGGTGAGATGCGGTGCGACAGGCACAAGCGATGGGGAACCCAAAGCTCGCCAAGTGGTAACAGGCATAAGACTAACCGATGCCCCTTCATCTAAAACAGTGCCAGGCAATGCCTTATTGCAAGCATAGGCGGAGTCGCCAAATTGTTGAGAAGGTAAATCCCCTCTACGGATAGAGGCGATCCCTACTAGCCCAACAGGGGTCTAGTAACAATCACACAATGCCGTCACGCATGTTCCTAGTTACAATTAGACAAGAAGTAAAGAGCACCTACTTGGATTCCTGCGCTGTCGTTTGTCGAGGAGATGTTTCCTTTGCTCCTTCGCTTCAGCTGGTCATAGTCTTCCGCGATCCCCGCGAACGGACACCTGCACACACGAAGGGAAAGCAAACGCAAGCGTGAAATCTAGTAAAAGTAACTATATGCCAGTCAGAAAAGACATAATTCACATTTATCCATTGCATAAACAAACGAGAATGGAACAATAATAGCAGTCATCTATTATTAATCAGAATAGAGAAGAGTACAACCAAATGTTCTGACGTCGATAAACTTCTCAGGAGGGATCAGTCAGCATGTATCTCAAGCATTCACCTTTGAGGATGGTTCTCCCAAGACAAACTAGTCTCTCTCTCTCACACAAATGTCACAAACAAACTTCCCAAAGCAATCAATCACTTCCACTCCTAACACACCACACCTATAGCAGCAATCTGAGCACTACAAGCTCTTGTATAATCCAAGCTAAGTCTAGCTATTTTCTAACCATCCAAAACTAGCTGCTCATGGTAATGGTGGAAGTTTATATAGGAGAAGGAGTCTCCTAAAAAGGTGGAAGGATGAGCTTATCTTCAAGGGGAGTAGTTGCAAAGGGTCGAACAGACATGCCATAGAAGGGAGTCGATATTCACAAAGCTAACAACCAAGCCTGGAGAGATCTGGAAGGCTGGTTGTTTTAACAAATTCGCCCAAACTGGATCAGCGCGGATTATATGGAGACTGCCGCGCTGTCAGCACATAACAATAACTGAACAAGTCATGTCAGCGCGGAAGGACACGCGAAAGCCGCGCTGTGCGTCATCGCGGAAAAGTGATGTTCTTCCGCGATGGCAGCGCATGAAATAGACTGCGGGGCGCTGGTCATCGCGGTTATTTTAGGAACAGACGCGCTGATGCACAAAACTTTGGAAAAATGGGTTTTTAACCAGTTCAGGGATCAAACACTTAGTGATTGTGACTTCTTGGACACAGCAGGGCGACTGACAGGAAGGCAGTGATAAATTACTGTGTAACAGGAATTACATATGACTCTTTGTATTACATATCTTTTGGGCTTCCATGACTCTTTTGTCCATACATGACAATTAGAGTTCCAATTATTTGTTTTTACAATGATTACACCATTACATCATAACTTCCACAACATCATATGATGAAGACATGACATGTCACTATCCTTGATGATTGGGACTAATAGTGACTGATGACATGGAATTTCTTCATGGTGACATGGATGCCACTTGTGTCTTCATTCTTCATGCAACTTATGATCCTTGACGTATTCACCCTCCAATGGGTCTTTGATCTTGGAGTCTTCAAGGTGCTTTTATCATCAAGATTTCGATGCGTCCTTTGTTCTTCAGTTCTCCCTTTGTTATCCTTGTTTTCCTAAGCTTCCTCATGCGTCATTGCCATGATGTTCCAGGGATACCTGTAGCTTCAATCACTCATGAAAAGTAACCATTAGCCTGAAAATATCCTATTATAACATGTTTTATGCATATTTTTTGTTCATGCCTTATTAGTGCATCTGAAAGGGCCAATAAGGGATTTTTGGTGCAAGGGCACACTTTGAAAGGCTGAAGCACTAAAGAGATTAGGATTCAAGGCTTTGGCATGCGCTCATGCACTCAAGAGGAAGAGATAATCAAGATAGAGAACATGGCACAATTTCAAAGGATGAAGGGGAAGAATTTGGGCTTCCCAAGCTATTTGTGTTCCCAAGGGAGAGAAGGAGGGCACATGGCGCATTCTTGATGGTTGAAGGAGGAGGCTTCAGGCCTTCAAGGTATGCTTATATGCTCAAGAGGCTCGAGAGGGTGCATGGCGCAAGATTGGAGGTTGAAGGGTGAAGCTTCATGCCTTCAAAGTCTGCCCATTCACTCAAAGGCTCAAGAGGGTGCATGGTGCATTGTAGAAAGTTTAAGGGTGGAGCTTAATGACTTTGGGGTGTGCTCATGTGCTCAAGGAGGGTGCATTCCTTCTAGTTGAAGGAGTGCACTCAAAGGAAGACTTAGTTTTTGAAAGGGTGTAGTTCAAATAAGGGAGGGGAAAGGGGTTAAGGAATGTGCTTTTACTCTTGGATGGTGCATCGCACACTTCTGAACAATGAAGGATTCCCGATCAAGGCTTCAAATTGTGCTCATGCACTCTTGCCCCAAATGTGTTCGCTTTGAAACCAAATTTTTTCTAAGTCTGCAAGATAGGAAAAGGGGCGAACATGATGAGTTTAGACATAAAACCATGCGCAAAACATACCAAATCACTGATAAAACTTAGACAAGCTTGAGAAAGGATAAATATACATAAAAACACCACTTTACATGCATTTCCCAAGTACAATAGATGAAGTAATGAAACATATACATTGACATAAAATGACACTTGATGACTAATGAAACACTATATACAATGGTGAAGTAGGCTCCAAAATTTGAATGTAGTGAAATTTTTTAGGGTGTTGTAACAATGACAATACTTGGCGGCACATTGGGAGAGCTTCAACTTCTCCATTTAGGAATAGATTTCAGTTAAGGTGTGAGACCCTTAGGAGGTATTGGTTCACCAGTTGGATTTCCTTGACTTCCCCCTTTCGACCTAATTATACACATAGTATTGCACTTTCTTCTACTGGGTTGAACACACAAATATACACCATATCACAACATTTTCGATCCAAGAAAGGGTAATGTGCACGATGAGTTTATGGTATTCAGATGATGATTTTTCATCTCTAGTGTTGCTCCGTTGCCAGAAGGCCTGGAATGTACCCCGATAGAGTCACTTTAGGAGCACAAACATTTCTTCGCTGCCAATAATCCTAGACAATACCTTGGAGAATTCTCTCACTTCAACTCCTTGTGTAGGAAGCCTTTCTCTTCTTTCACCCTTTATTTATTTATTTAATAGGATTGTGCATAAGAACTTATTATTTTCAACGAGTGGAAGAGGGATCCTAAATTATTGGGAGAAGAGGAGGTTTCCCCTTCAAAGAATTATTTCAAGACCTTTGATATAAGTTTGCTCACTTTATATTTTCCCCTTATCCTTTCTTTACTATCTTTTACAAGCATTAACGCACAAGTATACTTACACAAGGTGGAGTAGTTTAGATACTAGCATAGGCACGGATCTAATGGGTTCCCTCAAGGTTCTCCTTTTGTACGTATCATATTTTCCATCTAGACTTAGCTCAACCTATGGAATTTTGCCAAACAAAGAAGGAGAACAAATAGAAAGCCAAGCGTTGCGGTTTTCACACTTCTATTTTATTCCACGAAAAAGTCCTTTTAAGTCATGCACTTTTACATAGGATATTATTTATATAAAATGACCAAGAAGCATGACAAGACAAGACATGACTAACAAAATACACATACAACCGAAAATAATGAAAAAGAAAAGAAAAGGAAAAACTATACATGAAGCACAACTTGTAGCTGTTATTGAAAATAATGTTTCAAATCTCAGACATTTATGGGAACTGGGTCAATCCTTCCATCTAAGGATTTAAACGTAAAGGTATTATGACCGATATTTTCATTGATAATGAATGGGCCAATCCATAAAGGTTGGAACTTCATGTGTTTTCCTTTCTCTTCATGGGATTTATCCAACTTCAGTACTAAGTCACCCACATCAAAACTCATTTCCCCTACGAATTTCTTATCAAACCAACGCTTTACACGGTTTTGATGAAAAAAATCCCTCTTTAGCTTTGAGCCTTTCTTCCTCGATTTTGAGTAAATTATCTATCCTAATATGAACTAGAAGGCGAGGTCTACCTTGGGATTCTTGGAAGAGTTGCAAGGATCGAAGATATAGGTTCAGGGACAAGATAGTTTCTTTAACATAAACATAAAGTACAATGAGATCTTCCAGGAAGGCATAGGAGTTATAAATTCAATCCATAATGCATTAGTCAAAGCGTTATGCTAGTTCCTTTGCTCAAAGAAGATGGTTTTCTTGATTATGCAGATCAGATTTTTGTTTATCGATTTGGCCAAACCATTTCCCTATAGTTAATAATTAGATGCATGTTTTAATACAATCCCATTTTCTAATGAAAATTCATAAAGTTTCAATGATGAAAAGTAAGTTTAATCATCAAAGACAGGTAACATTGGAATGCCAAACCTGGTTATAATGTTCTATCACAAGAAGAGGATGACTTCCTAGTTATTTACTTGTCTGAAGGGAACTGCTTCTAACCACTGAGTAAAATAGTCTATTACTGTCAGACCATATTAGTGTTTCTTTGATGAGTGAGGAAAAATTTCTCTAATAACATCTAGTCCCCACTATTGGAAAGTTTACTCAACTACTACTAGTATCAGTGGGGTCGCTGAACTCTAATTACAACTGATGCATCTTTGATAGGCTAGGAACTTGTGGAAATGAGCATGATAATCTTTAAATAAAGTGGGCCAATAATAACCTTCCCTCATGACTTTGTTCACTATTGTGTCACCCGCATAGTGACCACATTCCAGTCCATCATAAAATTATCTAGGAACCTTTTATGTATCTTTTGTCTCAAGGCACCTCAGCTGTACACCTTTGTCGTGCTTTCTGAAAAGAAATCCATGGACTAGCTAGTAGGATAGAGATTTTAAACAAATTTCCCTCTTTTTCTTATTTGATAAGTGCATGGGCAAGGTGACATGCTCTAAAAAATTCCATATATTAGAAAACCATGGTGTTTTAGATGTGGATTAAGGAACATTTTCAACATTGTACATTTCTATCTCTTGCTCCCATATTGAAAGATATTTCTCGGGAACATCTTTTTCTTCGACTGCTAGCTTACAAAGGCCATGACCCTTTAGTGTATGAATTGGTTTAAATTCCAAATCATATTCTTGTAAGTAATTCATCGAATTTTCCATATTCTCACCTAGCTCCTATTGCAGAAATAATGTTCTTATCGTTGGATGAGGCACAAATATGATCGTGTGAGATTTTAGAAGATAGGGCTTGAAATACTTAACTTCCTTGCATACAACATATAATATTTTTTCAATGTTAGGGTAATTTAAATATGACCCCTGTATGTTAGCACTCATCAAAGAGATAAGCCACTCATTTCCTTTAGTATCCTTTTGATTTAATACAGATGCAATAGAGGAATCTGAAGCAAAGGTATAAAGCAAGAAATCTTTTCCATAATCTAGGTAGAATAATGTGAGTGCATCAACAATAGCCTGCTTGATTTGAGAAAAAGTGTTCTTTCCCTGTCTGTCACATTTATATGTTGCATATTTCTTAATCATCTCCTGTGTATGCTTAACTATCTATGCATAATCAGAGATTATTTTTCTCAGGAAATTTAACTTTCCCAAGAAAGATTGCATATCCTTCTTATTCACCGGGAACATGATTTGTGTAATGGCTTTGACCCTCTTGGGAACAAATTTAATTCTTCTCTTTGCAATGATGTTCCCTAAGAGATTCCCTTACGACACACCAATGACGCTTTTCTTGGGATTGAGAGAAATTCCATACTTTTGGCACCTCTCAAATATTTGTTTTAGATGGCATACATGATATGATATTTTCTTAGAAAACATGGTAACATCATCCAAATAAACTACTACGTTCTGACCAATAAGGCCTCGAAAAGTGATGTCTATCACTCTTTTAAATATAGCACAAGCATTGATAAGTTCAAATGGCATTCTCTTGAAAGAAAATGTTCCCCATTTGGTCCTAAAGGTAGTTTTCAATCAATCTAGTTCTGCTACTAGCACTTGATTGTAACCAAAGAAACCATATAGTAGCGAGAACATCTCAAAACTAGATATTGTTTGGAGGATCTATGCCATGGATGAGACTGGATAATTATCTTTATCTGATGGCAATTATGATTGTGAAATTATACACATAACCTTATTTCACCAGACTTCTTTCTAACCGAGACCATAGTTGAAACCCAAGTGGATTTTCTGACTTTAAAAATGATCCAGGCATCCAATAATTTTCTCAATTCCTTTTTGGATGAGGGGATCCAGCATTGGATGGAATTTCCTTAGTTTCTGTTGGAACGGTTTTACCCCTTACTTTATGGGAATTACATGCTAGATAATATGAGTGTCATATGTCTTTAAATTGTCACATGTCCATGCGAAAATATCACAATACTGTTTGAATAAGTGGATAAATGTCTTTCGTTCTTGTGGCGAACAACATGTACTAAGGTTCACATACTTTGGATCTTTTTGAGTTCCTAAATTGACTTGTTTAGATGATAAGTTTGAAATTTGAGTATTTGTATTGATTGGTCCTCTAAATCGATTCTACAGGTCATATAAATTCTCCAGGGACACCACACCTTTAGGCATAGTGTTTCCTTTCATTGCATTATATGCCTCCTACAAAGCCTTTTCATGCTCATCCTCTTCTATGGAAACATCCTTGAATACATCCACATTAGCCATAAAGTGCAATATATGTTGGTCGTCATTGAAAACATGAAAGTTAGTGATGTTGTCAAGCAAAAATGGTTTATATATAATTTCAATAGAAAAACCATTTCTCAATGGTGACATTCTAGTAGCTACATTTTTGATGCATATGCTACATCATTTCTAAACCTAGGAATAGAAATGATGTTAAAAGTTTTAAAATAATTAATTAAATCCCATACCACCTGTTGGTAGTTTTTAAGATTCGGTGAAACATAATGGATATTATCCCGTACCTTATCAGTGACCACCTCTGAGTCACCAATTACCTTTAGAATTTCTACCTTCAAATTGATGGCTTTCTTCAATTCAAGTACGAGTGCTTCATATTCGACAATATTATTGGTACACTCGAACTCTAGATGGCATGAAAGTATATTCTTCTTATTACATGGGTCAATAAGTATGCAACCAACACTAGAACCATCCTGCATCTTTGATATAAATTCCAAATATTATTGGCTACTAAGATTCTTCCTATACTATTATTACTATTACTATGTACATCTATATTACAAGATTCATTTGTGCCAACTAGAGAACAAGGAAGGAGCTCCAGCGTGTGTCTGGTGGGACGGGCACTAGTTACGCTTGATAACGCCCATGGTCACTTTCGAGGAAGAAATTTCCAAATATTATATCAGCAAAGGCAACAAGCTCATTATGGCCCTCAAGTGGTGTGACAATGTATTTCACGTCTAGCTCACTTTACACTCGAATCTGGTAATTCATGCCCTTATATGGAAGCCATAAGTGTAACCATTTTATAGAAAAATACCCTCAATGTAACTTACTAGACCAGACTCTACTCAAGAGTACACCAAAGGATTTTGGAATGTCCATAATTACAATATTTATACATTGGTGAACTCATTGATTAGATGATAATCGAATAAGAACATTATTGAGTTCACCAATAGCTTGGACAAGAGACCTATCTAGATGAATGATTTTTTCATCAGTTTTATCCCATTTTGAATTTATTTTCTTAGCAATAGATAATGGCATTACATTCACAGATCTACCAAAATCAACTAAACAATAATGGACATTGTAATTAAAAATTTCAAACATTAACAAAAATGGAGGGCAGAGAGTGTTAGCTTCTAATGTTACAACATTAACTACAAATTCAAGGGAACTAGAAGACTTACCAAACACCTTATGAGAGTTAGAAGCTTTTTCACTTGATGAAGGTTGTGAAAAGGCTTGGAGGAGCATCTCACTCTGGATTGCTATCTTTGCGAGCTCATAGATGGAAATATTGGCGTGAACTCTCTTTAAATATTCAAAAATGTTATAATCAATGGTTTCACCTCTAGCAGGTTGTGCCGAAGTGTCTGGAGGAGCAACATTATTCGACACTTGTGGAGTGATGGAGTTATTTTTACTGTTGGTGGAAGTTTTCTTGGAAGTAGTTGTATTTCCAGACTTACTTCGCCTCCTGTTCAGAGATGGGGCCTTTGCTCCTCAAACTATATCGACTATTTTTATTCTAAGGTGGGGCTTCACTTTGTGGTGGTTCTTCAACACTCTTCATGTCAGCATTGAGGATACAATCAAATGTATACATATCATGTCCAATGCTGATACTTTCTTTAGTTGTTTCAATTTCTTCAATTTCTTCTATTTGTTCCGTCTACTCATCTGCTAATAAGGAATCCACAATGCGTGCGGCTAGAGAATTCATTTTGTGGTTCCATTGTGGGAATGTGTTTTATGAATGACATTCCTGATGGAAAGAGAAATAGTTTTCCATACCCATACTTTCTATATTCAACAAAACATTTGAATTATGGGCATCCTTGGCGGGCTGATTATTTTTGTTATTATTATTATTATTCCTTCAGAACGAGAAATACTTGGGAATCTTTCTACACATATAAGTCTCGCTTGACCTTCTCTTCAATTTTGAAATCTCATTGGTAAGTTCTTTTACTATCCTGGTCAAGCTTTCAATATTTGAAAAATCCTTATATTTATCCTTACTTGAAGAATGTTGATACTTTCTACCGGTCTCTTTGGAGTCTTTTGATTCATCACCATCAATAATAACTCCAATAACATGCAAGTCATTCTCTATGGCGATTGCTTCTACAAATTTTAGTGCCAATGTTTCCTTTGTAACTCTTTTAAAGAATGAGGAAAGGTTAGTGGGCAGGGAAATTGTATAATAATCAATAGTAATAGAATCATGTGGTTGCGTACCCAGGGGAAACTTGTTCAATATGTGATTTAAATTTTGATTAAAATCTTTCACTTTCTCCCTTCCCCTATTTTACTATTTTTGAGCTCTTTCAATAGCATGGTGGGAGTATTGTCATCAACAAATTTGTCCAGAAATAACTTCTTAAACTCCCTCCAACTATGGAATGAATTGACATGAAGATTATGGTACCATCTTGTTTCTCTACCTTCTATTATAAAAGGAAAATGTCTACAAGGAACATCATCGTACCTTACTTCCAATATCCGTAGATGCATGTAGAAATTGTCATTGTGATCTTCTACCTTTTCTTTCTTATCAAGATCAAACTTTGATAACAACTTTTTTGGATGTATGGGCATTTTATCAGTAATTTTTGGAAAAGCGAGAAGCCCTTGGGCCATCCAATCCAATTCCTAGTTGGACATGTCTTTGTCTCTTGGTTCCTCTTTAATTTTCTAACCTGTCACTGAACTCAAAAACTCTTTCAGAAAGAACAATGTCTTCCTTGTACCCTTCGTTAATGGGTGGAAGTGGATCTTGCTGCACTGTGTCTTCAAAGGATTCTGCTAACTCTTCAAGAGTGGAAAAACCAAATCTCCCATAGTCAAAACTAATACATTGGTACGAGTTGTTTATTTATTATTTGGATCATGTGGGAGATTATGAGTGATAGGGAGTAAGCCGATAGATTTTTCAAACTGATGAGTTATAGGTCGAAGTTCCCAAAGTTTTTCGTATGTAAATTTGTATGAAAAATCTAGACCAGGATAAGAAGACCCCCCTAATTTAGGAATAGGAGTTGGAATGGTGCTTAGAATTTTTCTACCTTGACCAGAAGATGAATGACTAGAGTTTGTAAAGATGTTATAAACCATAAAAAATTGGCTGACCTCCTTCTAGCACCAGAATGTTGACGACGCTGGATACCACCAACACATAAGGGATCTCCCTTATATGAGGTCCCAACTAAAGCTCACAACATTTGGTGTAGGAGTCCCATCCAAAATATGACCCGGTTGTCATTTATTTAAAGATGTGCCTTGGCTTTAGTTGTTAGCACGAGAGAGAATCACACATGTTCTTTTGAATGAGAAAGTGAGTGTGCCTTGTGACTATCTAATTGCATGTGTATTAAGGTTTTTTCACTGTAGAGGGGGAATAAAGTGAGCCTCTAAGAGAGAAGTAATAGTGCTACCCTAATGGAGACACACATGAATGAGGAAGGTTCGTCTAACATCAAGTAAAATAGTTCACATAGATGCGACAGTCGTTATAAACATTACAACACATTTCCAATAAGGTAAGCACCAAAGTCACAAAAATGGTTGAATTACTTCGGTACAAGTGAAAGAAAACATGAATCATAAACCTTAAAATAGTATTCTTAGAAACATCCATGATCCATGCGTGAAAATGTGTTGGCCTGAAAGTCTTATATATTAAGAACAAGTTCCAAGATACATAAATACAATGGACATCACTAGCTCCTATATTGGAGCATAAAAGCCGCTAATTTCTCCCCAAAAGTACTAACTTTTTCTCTCTAATGCTTTATGGGAGAAGCCAAGGTTAAAAGTCCTTTACATGAATAATGAGGATCCTTTTATAAATTGAAGCATGGCCTTTCACATCCCCATGACTATTGACTTTCCAACTCCTAATGACATTTGGACTTATACAACCTTTGGACTTCCAAATGACTTTTGGAATTACATACGACTCTTTGTATTACATGTATTTTGGACTTCCATGACTCTTTTGTCGATACATGACTCTTGGACTTCCACTTATTTTTTTTACAATGATTACACAATTACATCATAAATTCCACATCATCGTATGATGAAGACATGACATGTCACTATCCTTGATAACTGGGACTAATAGTGACTGATGACATGAAATTTCTTCGTGGTGACATGGTTGCCACTTGTGTCTTCATTCTTCATGTACCTTCCAATCCTTGATGTATTCACCCTCCCAAGGGTATTTTATCTTGGATTCTTTAGGGTGCTTTGATCATTAAGATTAAAATGAGTCCTTTTCTCTTTAGTTCTTCCTTTTCTTTCCTTCTTTTCCCTATCTTCTTCATGCGTGCTTGCCATGTTGTTCCTGGAATACATGTAATTGCAATCACTCATGAAAAGAAACCATCAACCTGAAAATATCCTATTCTAACATGTTTTATGCATATTTTATGTTCATGCCTTATTAGTGCGCCTAAAAGGGACAAGCAAAGATTCTGGGTGCAAGGATTCACTTCAAAAGAATTGATGGATGAAAGTATTAGGATTTAGGGCTTCGGCATGCGCTCATGCACTCAAGAGGAAGAGGCGATCAAGGCACGTCGCATTACACAAGTCCAAAGGATGAAGGAGAAGGCTATGAGCTTCCCAAGTGTGTTTTGCAATCAAGGGAGAGAAGTAGGGAATATGGCACACTCTCAAAGCCTGAAGTAGGAGGCTTCGGGCCTTAAGGGTGAAACTCATGCACTCAAGAGGCCCATGAGGGCGCATGGCACAAGTCTGAAGGTTTATAGGTGAATCTTTGTGCCTTTGAAGTGTGCTCATGCTATGAAAGGCTTAAGAGGGTACATCATACATTGTGGAAGGATAATGGGTGGAGCTTAAGACCTTGAGGGTGTGCTCATGCACTCAAGGAGGGCATATTCCTTTAGGTCTAAGGAGTGCACTCAAAGGCATACTTGGTTTCTGAAAGGGTGCAATTGAGAAAAAGGGAGAGGAAATGGCTTAAGGAATGTGCTTTTTTCTCTTGGAGGGCACATGATGCACTTTCAAACAATGAAGGATTCCTAGTCAAGGCTTCAGAGTGTGCTCATGCGCTCTTGGCCCTAATGGGTTCACTTTGATACCAAAATTTATCTAAGTCTAGAAGATAGGAAAAGGGGTGAACATGATGAGTTTAAACATAAAACCATGTCTGACACATACCAAATAATTGAGAAAACTTAGAAAAGCTTGAACAAGGATAAATATACACCAAAATGCCACTTTACATGCATTCCCCAAGTACAATAGATGAAGTGTGTGTGACTAAGACCAAAAGTGTCATTTTATAACAATAAAGGATGTTACGACCATGAAATACACCAAATATGTTGGGTCCCTATAATACTAGTGATTACCCCATTACTACTATAGTTATACCCCTTATTTATATTGTTGTGCCCCTATTACCCCCATATTGTTATTTCTGTGCCCCATAGAATCCCTCTATTATTAGTTTTGTGGCTTTATATTATTATTGTTAGGTCGGCTGGATTATATTGTGACTCCTTAGACTCCTATATATAGAAAGGAGGTTTTGTCATTTGTATCATCCAATAATTGTTCATTTATGTAATGTAAAGGAGTTTTCCCCCTCGAAGAGGCTGAATTCTAAGGCGTTGATCTATCTTTTCTATCTTTTCTTGAGCTGGTTTCATAACATTTGGTATCAGAGCTTTGGATTCTAGGGTTTCGCTACTCCAAACAGGTCATCGTGGCATTTTCGCTATAACTTTTTTTTTTTATGACGTTTCAGACGTTGCAAAAAAACCCATTTGAGAAGAAATCGCATTGAACCTTGGGTCCGAATTTCAAAGCTTTTCGCGCGATATTTGCGGAGATATGATCTGAGGAAGTTGGTCTTTTTGCAGACTCCTGAATTACATTCAAAACAGGTGAGATGGGGAAAATCGTCATAACTTTCTCTCTGGGAATCAGATTGAAATTTCATAAGAAGGTACAGAAAGAGGACGGATTGTAGTTTCGTGTATATCTTTTTCAGAACCAAATATCAAAAATTGTACACGTGGCACTTCATACAAGTTCGCTCTTCTGGAAAGGTCTATAATTAGGTCATCTTGGGAGATTGTGCATAACTCTTTCTTGGAGAATCCAATTTGGATCAGACTGGTGGCATTGGAAAGAGGGCACAGAGAGCTACTATAGGTCACAAATTCAGAACTAGATGATTGGAAATTACAGAGATACATCAGAGGCAATATCAAGCTCCTACAAAGTGAAAAAAGGTGTGTAGATTTTTTTAAATTTTTGCTTAAGCTTGGTTTGAATTTTTTTTTTGAAGGAATTCAAAGGGCATAAGTAGAGAATTATTATCAGTAACTGATGCCCCGAGGAAAGAAAATGCAAACACCTAGTAAGGAACCTGAAAGCTCTAGCATGACTCATGAAGAAGAGGAAGAAATGCTACATGATATATCAAAATTACAAGAACAAGTGCAACAAATGTCACGCTCACAAAAGTTAATAGAAGCTAAGATAAATGGCGTGGAAGCTAAGATGAATGGCATGGAAGCTAAGATGGGCAAACTGAGATAGTAAACAAATGTTTGGAAGGATATCTTCGTTGCTTTTTATCTGATAAACATACATAATGGGTCAAATGGTTGCCTCTAGCTAAATGGTGGTATAACACTTCCTTCCATACCGCAGCAAAAATGACCCCATTTATGGCACTTTATGGGTATCAACCACCATCCATCACATCATATTTAAGAGAAAATTCTAAGGTTTAGGCAGTAGAACATCACATCGAACATCAACAACAAGTCCTCCAACTCTTAAAGGATAACCTCGTGTTGGCACAAAATAGAATGAAACAACAGGAAGATCAACATCACAGTGAAAGAAGTTTTGATGTAGGTGATTGGGTATTCCTACGGCTACAACCATATAAGCAAATGTCCCTAAAGCAAGCTAAGAAGGATAATAAATTATCAACAAAGTATTATGGTCTGTACAAGGTGTTTCAAAAGATTGGTACTATGCAATACAAATTGGAGCTTCCTGCAGCTTCTCGATTGTACCCAGTTTTCCATGTTTCATGTTTAAAGAAGGTTATAGGCGACAAGCTCCCAATTCAAACAATATTGCCAGAACTTGACGAGGAAGGAAAAATTATATTGGAACCGGCAGCAGTCATAGAAACAAGAATTCATCAGCTACAAAATTGATCAATTTCAGAGTATCTTATCAAGTGGAAGAACTTATCCGCTAAATATTCCACATGGGAGGATGAGAATTTTATGCAGAAGTATCCAGAACTACTCAAGCGTTGAGGACAACACTTTTTTGAAGGAGAGGGGCATGTTGGGTCCCTATAATACTAGTGATTACCCCATTACTATTTTAGTTATACCCCTTATTTATATTGTTGTGCCCCTATTACCCCCATATTGTTATTTCTGTGCCCCATAGAATCCCTCTATTATTAGTTTTGTGGCTTTATATTATTATTTTTAGGTCGGCTGGATTATATTGTGACTCCTTAGACTCTTATATATAGAAAGGAGGTTTTTTCATTTGTATCATCCAATAATTTTTCATTTATGTAATGTAAAGGAGGTTGCCCCCTCGAAGAGGCTGAATTCTAAGGCGTTGATCTATCTTTTCTATCTTTTCTTGAGCTGGTTTCATAACAAAATGTGTTCTAATCAATATGATGACACCTTAGAACACTCAAGAACACTTGAAACATATAGAATGACCTGAAATGACACTTGATGACAAAGGAAACACTAGATACGACAATGAAATAGGCTCCAAATTTTGAATGTAATGAAATTTTAGGAGGGTGTTGTAGCAACGATAATAGGTTGATTGCATAAATCTAGAAATCTAGTGGAGTTATTGTTAGTTAAACTCAGTTATTTGATCTCTAGTCATTAGTAGAGTCAGTAGGAGTTTAGTTGAGAAGTAATTATTTTTGTTAACTCACTGATATCTCTATTATCTGATCAATTTACTAGAAATAGTTCCAATCATGCAAGTAATTCGAATTGCCTAGTTGGAGTGGAGGAAAAGGCACATTGTAATTGTCAATTGTATACTAGTTGAGTGTACAAGTTTTTCATTGGTTTAGGAGGTTAATTCCTTCAGGATTTGTGCAAGGAAATAGGGAATTCTTATACTTTTATGGGCTAATTTCCTCATTGTGCAATGAAATAGGAGGAAGGCTAAGTGTTGGTCAAAGAAGGTCAGTGATTAGGAGATCAGAATTGCAGTGCAAGGCGTGCTTCATGTGTGACGCAGTCATTGTAATTTATTCATAATCTCATCTGAATAAATGTAAAGTAGAAGAGGGGTTTTTCCTAGTTGGGTTCACCTGTAAAATCATTGTGTTCCTTGTGTTTTGATGGTTGCATGTTACTGCATGTGTTTTCATCACGTGTTCCTTTCCACGGAATAGTAGAAGAAACTTTTGTTTCTTTTTTCTTTTTTTCAGTTCGAATTCATTAGCAGTACAAAATTTTGAGCCATTTCTTCCTGGTACCAGAGCTAGATAAGACTATATAGAAACCTTATTCCATATATTCTCTTAGAGAAATTTTGATTTGCAATTTTTTTGGTGTAGATTCTCTTTAGTGTAGGAAAATGCCTTTCAATGGATTGAGGCTTGAGTATGCATTGGAGGGCACCTCAAATTTTTGTGCTTGGAAAGATAAGATGGAAGTTATCTTGGATGACAATGTAGTATGGGAATACACACAAATTGATACTCCAAAACTAGCAGCATCATATGCATAAGCACTTTCTCAATGGAAGAAAGGCACAACAAAATATTGGAGGATTATTCTGGAGTGTGTCAGAGATCATGTCGTTTCGAACTTGCATGGAAAGGAGACTCCTTTTGCAATATGGAAAACTCTCATAGATATATTCCAGAGAAACAATGATGCTAGGAAATTGGCATTGAGAGATAAACTCAGGAGCATTCAAATGCAGAAAAATGAAACCATTCAATACCTATCCAAATTCACTCAAGTTCAAGATGAACTTGGAGGAGTAGGAGAAAATGTGTGATCATTTGAAATTATGATATTAACACTCCTTGGACTTCCAAAATCCTAACACAACTATGAGGATTTAGTCAATGGAAGAGATAAGCTACCATATTGGGAGAGACTTTGGCTTGATTTGGTGCAAGAGTAGATCAGAAGAAACAGTAGAGATGGTGTCACAACTAGAGATGAGGAGGAAGAAAACTTTTCCTTGGTGGGCAAGGGAAAGAAAGCCAAGGGAAATAAGGCCCAAGGCAAGGAAAAATATAGATAGAACTAGGGAAAGAATAATGAACTCAACAAAATTAAATGTTTTCATTGCCACAAATATGGACGCATTGCAACAAGTTTCTGAACAATAAATCCGGGAAGATTCCTATAGGGGGAGCGGGAGGTGATTCTCTCACATCACAATTCGAATTGGATTTCACCATCATTTCTTGCATTGCAAGTACTCTATGAAGTATTTTATGGTACTTGGACTTTGAAGCCTCACTTCACATGATAAGAATCAAGGATTTCTTTAGCATCCTAGAGGAGAAGGACCTACAATTACACAAATAACTTGGAGATGATGAGAGGTATAGTACCTATTACCCACCACATTATGGGTGATATCACCAAGAGGAATTTTTCTCCATGATGAGCCTTAGCCAACAGCTAATAGCCACTTGATGCCTCCTACTAGCTCGTTGTGCGTTTTCTCTACCACCTAAACCAACCATGTGGTTCCTCACCCACTTGTATTGATCGTATGTTTGAAGGTGGGCCTCCCTAATCTAAATTTATGTCTTGTAATTTGATAATTGAGTGTTGAGTTTACTTAACATGGATACCTTTGGGTATGGATTGATAGGAGGATTTGGTGGAAAGAGTGGGCTTATTTTGTACTCTTGTCTCCTTGATCTCTTTTGGTTGTTACCATTGGATCTTAGTCATGTGGGATCTCCTTTATTGGCCATTTGGTTCTAGGGTAGTACTACTTGGGAAACGCCGACTTTGGGTGCATGGTCCCATTTCTTTACCCACACATACTACTCCCTTTCCACTCACTATACCCCCATTCATCATTTCTCCCAACTGGGTCCATATAGGGTTAGCCTCCCTATCCCCTCTGCCCCCAGCTTGGGTCAGACCTAGAATGATGCCCCGGAGGATGAAGCAACTAAAAAAAGAAGAAAAAGCATAATTCGCTACATTTAACAAGAAATTGTATTGCAAAATTCAAAAGATGGCCGAGAAAAAAAATTAGCACGTTGGCAAAAGCGAACACGTGAGCTTTACCCCATCCATGGCCATCACCCTAGTTCCATGGGCCCTAGATGAGCCTCCTTTGATCATTCGGAACCCATGATTATCCAAACCCCTAGAGGACAATGAACCTCCCTACCTCAAAAGGGGTAATCGAGGCTATATTATAAAGGAAAAAGGAATATAATGAAAGGTGAAAAAATCAAGGTCAGGGCACCTCATGTACCATGTATGCTCCCTCCTATACATTATATACCCATATGTGGGCTTCCCCTTATCTAGTTACCCCTATGACCAGCCATTATGTGGCCCAGGGCTACCTCTCTCATTCCCTATTCCATTTTACCTATTTTTCACTTGCAACCCCCATTAGAAGGGTGTAACTTGGACATACTATCCCCTCTAAGGGCTGAAACCACCTAATAAGGTACTTAGCTAACTCCCTTCAGAGTTTGGAGACACTAGCACATGCCAAAGCCCACTACATAAGGGAATGCCATTATGAAATGCCCACTTTGTTATCCATGGTTTGTAAGCTCCTTGACCCGATTATTCTAATGACTGATTGTACTGGAAGCCTAGGGGATGCATTGGATCTTATACAGGATTGCAGGTGGTTTCCATTTGGGTTTAGCTTCCCTATATGGGATCCTGACCCGCAGAGGTCCACATTGGCACATGTATGGTGTGCATAGAGATACATGGGCCTCCACAACAGCAAAAAACACTCCACAAATCTTCATGGATGTTCAAAGACTACTAGAGATTCACTTTTGGGAAGATGTTGACATGATTGGTACGCTATGCCTAGCAAGCCCCCACAGGATCCCCACACTCTTAGAAGGTGTCCCAACACTTGTACGATGTCATGGAAACATTCATTCTACCACCTAGACCATTTCAAAGGATCTACAGACATCTCTGATTCATATGGAGACCCATGGTGTCATTGATTCACCTTCAAACCCACTGAGAGCACCATCGGTCTATTACTTGGAGAACTAGGGGCCACCCCCTTATGCATCATATTCCAAGGATTTTAATCCTCAATATGGAAATTCAGGATGATTTTGAGCCTTTGGAGGGCCCTACAAAATCCATACATCATTATTTGGCCCCTTGTGAGGCTTATTTTTCCATTATGAGCTAGTATGGTGGGCTTGTCACCATTAGGGGTTATTATTTGCACATTATTTTATCATTAGGGGCCCATAGGATAATTAGAACTACTTAGGAGGATATATGTTGATGTTAGATACATTCATCTGTATCATCACTTGACTTGGGATCTCTTTATTCTTAGAGAATTTTCACACTTTTTCCTTGGAGGATATTTTTGGAGATGGATGAATTTTGATGTATAGATTCAGGATATTTCTCTTATCTTGGAACTTTGTTATGAAAATGAATTTTTGGTTGGATATGCTCTATAAGGTTGTAGGTTATTTTATCTTTGTTATTATTGTTGCTGCATATTGCTAAAATTAGGGCTAGTTGTTGCATTATTGTAATGTGGAATTGAGAAATGTTTTAGTTATTAAATGTATGGACCAATGTTATATGAATGAAATATCCTAGAGATAATTTATCTCAAGAATATTGCATCATTTTCTTTAAAGTATAAATGCTTGAAAGTCACTTTTCTTTTCTTACTATCTACATTGGATGAAGTTGACTTTTTGGGCCTCCTTGATCAAGAATCCAAGTTCTTACTCATTACCATCCTTCAATCCATATCCCCAAGTGAATTAAGCACTAGTTCCATGAAAGGGTGATCATATTAACCTTATTTTTTACCATTTTTTCCCTTTTTCCCAAGTCTAGCCCTATTGGGTCACCTAGGGCATTAATTTCCCAGCAATTGGCCTAAGGAAAAAATTTAATCTCCTCTAGGCTACTGTGCTAGTGGGTCCCCTCCTTTTCCTCCAAATTTGAGGCCATTTTGATGGTGGAATATTTGGGAATCCCAAGCCCTAGCTCTATGACCAAATCTTGCCTTGGCATCCCCAAGGCTAGACACTAACAGGATCAATTCAAACTTTTAAATTAAATATTCTTGTTTGGTCCTTTCCCGTAATAGTGGTGACAGTGGGCTAATCCTCCACCATTTTTGGCGTCATTGATGGGGAGGAAGCAGGCCTACCTCCCTAATGAATCATTGAGGAATTGATTCGTTAAAAAAAATTCTTAACATTCCTCTGGTGACTCCATGATCCCCATCTTAGGATGGAAAACCATGAGACACTTACCTATCATCATAGACAAAAACATGAGTCAATTGTCTCTATCTATGAAAGGAAGTATGAGAAACTAACAATCAAGCATAAAATCTTCTCACCTCTCAAATTTTCAAAGGCAACTAGGGCTCTATTCAGTGCCCTTCCAGAGGATGATGACATACCTACATTTAGTGGAGAATAACATCCTCATGAACACCTTCTAAGAGTTGAGGGCCTCATCTGTGGAGAATATTACAATGAGTTCAACTGCATAACTACCTTTGCCTCAAGCCTGATAGGAGAGGCCCGTGAATGGTGATTTTCCCTCCCTGCAACATCCATGTTATATACCTAGGGGGGATAATATGGGGTACCAAGGGAGGTACCCAAGGTAATAATGTAATAATGGGATGGGCCATAGTAATAAATAAGGTGGTTAACCCATATCATGTAAGGGACCACAAGTAGTTAATAATAATGTAATGGGGCCATGGTATTAGTTGATGGTATGAGGGAACCGTGGTAATGACCCATGGTATTGTATGTATGAGGCCTATATAGAGGCTAGAGACTCCACATGGATAGAGTGAAGGATTATTGTATGAACAGGCATATGGCTTGTGGAGTGTTCTCCTTCCTTAAGGAGTGAATGTATGGTGTTGCCCTACCTTAAGGGTGTTGATCAATAAAGAATCATTTCATATTATTTCTAGGTTTCTTTGCATTATCTTATATTTTCATATCAGATCTATAGTATTTCTGGGTTATATCTACAACAATCCATATCTTCTTGGGAAGAGTTGCTTGAAATATTTGAAAAAATATGGTGCAAATAAAAGGATGTGATTCAATTATATGAGGGTTTCTTATCTATCGAAAGAGGGGACAATGAGTCTATTGTTGAATTCAATCAAAGGTTTAATTCTGTCATACATGCCTTCCCATGTAACTTGATCCCTCCAAAAGAAATAACCTTGGAAGAATACTTGAATTCCTTCACTGGAAAGTTAGCTTTTGACACATGAAACAAACAACCTGATGACCTTTTCCAAGCCAAAAACATCATATTTGACCTTAATCAATCTGTGAGGCAAACATCCATCAACATGCTTCAAGTCGAAAAAGATAGTTCATCTGATGATGAAGATCTTCCCCCCAACAAGGAAGATGATATGCCCCAACCTTCTCTCGAAGTAGAAGAGAAACCCCCTAACTATATTTTAAAGATCCAATTAAGGATAAGCTTGGATCTAAGCAACCCATTTTACATCACCTTTAGATTGAATGGATTTACCTTAAGGAATTGTATTCTAAATTTTGGTAGCCCCATCAATATCATGTCTTTAAGCGTTATGAAAAAATTGGGACTTAAGCTTTCAAGGAAATGTTTCTCCAAAATGATTTTGAACTCTGACAAGATGAAGGTGTGTGGGATCATGGAAGGATTAAATACATTCCTTCATACATATCCAGAGTGGAGATTTTAAATCAATATAGTTGTGGTAGAAACCACCCCAACATGGGGAATGATCGTGTCTGATAAATTGATCAAGGATCTCAATTTATCCATGAATGAATATGGCTTCGTCATCTATATCCCATGGAGAGAAAACCCTTATCCATCAATTCCCGAACATGAGTTCTTTGCCCCTATGATAACCTCATCTCAAGAAGATGAAATCATATAAAGGAAGAGAGTGATAGCATTGGACAATGGAGGATTTTTAAAAATGAACATGTTGCTACCCCTCCACATTTGGGATTATGGGTAATGTTCTTTGATGGGGCATATTCCAAATCGGGGTCAAGGGCTAACATTGTGATCATTCCCCTGATGAATAATACCTTTTGTTTTAATTGAGACTCCAATTCACTTGCACTAATAACATTGTCAAGTATGAGACCCTCCTATTAGGTCTGGAAGCAATCAAGTCTAGAGGGATTCAACATATAATTTCAATAGGGGATTCAGATCTAGTAGTATCATAACTTAGGGGAACCTTTGACACACAATACGAGAAATTGAAACTCTACAAGAAAGAATCGCTCACATGCTTAAAGGGTTCGATGATATATCTCTCTAGGAATTCGATAGATCTCTCAATTACGTGGCTAACACCTTATTCGTGGCTACTTCTACCTCCACAATTATCCCTCATGATGTTGCAAGGAAAGGGAGATGTATTGTTGATACAATTCATAGAACTTCCATCCCCGACTATGAGGAATATTTTCCTGTGTTTGAAGATGACCAAGACATAAATAACTTCTTGCAATATTAAGAAATCTCTTGCTCAAAAGAAAACTATGTCATCAATGAGCAATACTTTAATAGAAACAATTCTAGCATTACTAATATTAGCCATGAAAACCCTGACACGTTTGATCTAAACCTAGGATCTACGACCTCTCCTCAAATCATCAAGATCATAGAAAACCTCTCTAGAAGGGAAAAGGATGAGCTTGAAAATATGATAAGAGAGTTTAAAGATGTCTTTTCCTTGTCATATGATGACTTAAAAGCATATAGCCTTGAGATTATCCAACACACAATCCTTCTCAAAGAGGAGGTGAAACCTGTGAGGAAAAAACCAAGGTGGATGAATCCCAAACTTTCCTCTCTCGTCAAGGAAGACATCCAAAATATGGTGGACATAGGGATCATTGCCCCTATTAGGCATTTGTCATGGATCTCGAACCCGGTAATCACTCAAAAAAAGATTGGTAATATTAGGATGTGCATTGACTTTAGGGACCTCAATCGTGGATTCCTAAAAGACAAATACACTTTTCCCAACATGGAAAACCTACTACAGAGAATAACAGGGTCTCAAATTATGTCATTCTTGGATGACTTCTCTAGATACAACCAAGTCATTGTCAAAGAATAGGACTGCTTGAAAACTACTTTTACTACACCATGGGGAACATACGTGTACCTTAGGATACCCTTTGGTCTCCAAAACACTAGATCTACCTTTCAAAGGGCCATGGACTTTGCCTTCAAGGACCTCATCGGGAATATCATGGAGATCTACCAAGATGATTTGACCATAGCCTCTAAGGAAAGAAAAGATCATTGCAAGCATCTGAGAAAGGTGTTTGAGAAGTGAAGACAATACATCATCTCTCTTAATCCTAAGAAATCAATCTTTGGCGTGGACAAAGGAAAATTTCTAGGACCTGTGGTTTCTAAAGATGGGATTAGTTTTGACCCTGAAAGAATCCAAGCTATTAGAAATATTCCTTATCCCAAAAATAAATATGCTTTAATATCATTCTTCGGAAAAATCAAATTCGTAAGAATATCCATAACAAACTTTGCTAAACTTGTCAAACCCATGAGTAACCTCTTAAAGAAAAACACCCCGTACATATGGGACACCACAACAAATGAAGCATTTGAGGAAATAAAGAAAATAATTGCTCATGCCCCCATCCTTGTGAGCCCTAGTTACACTAAAGATTTTATCATCTACTCCATTGCCTCTAAAGACATTATTTTTGGGATACTTATGGAAAAAGGTGATAATGGGGATGAGAGACTAATAGCTTTTATTAGAAAACTACTCCACGATGCCGAAACAAGATACACCATTATTGAAAAGTAAGCATACACCCTTGTCAATTTGGTCAAGCATTTTAGGGCCTATGTTGTGTACAACAAGATCTATGCATATGTCCCATACCCGACTGTCAAAGATGTGTTGTTCCAATATGACTACCTTGGGTCCAAGGGAAAATGGGTGTCCAAGGTCCAAGAATATGACCTTGAAATTTTCCTTAATAACATCATCTAGAGGCAAGGCTTGGTTGAGATGATGATTGAAAGCAATAACGAAGTCATAATAGAAGGAGAGGAAGATAAAATATGTGCTACTACTACCAAGCTTGAGGAGGATGAGTGGTACAAAGATATAGTCTATTACCTGCGAAACATATATGCCCCTCCTCACCTAATGGACCACAAAATAAGGTACCTAAGACTGAAGGCATATAAGTTTTGCCTAACCGAAAAATGACTCAGATGGATGAGCCCTGATGGGGTGATTCTCAAATGTGTTAATAAAGAAGAATCCGAGAAATTACTAAAGGAGTTTCACGCTGGGTTTTGCGAGGGACATTATGTTGCCCGAACCGCCACTCACAAGATTTTGAGGGTAGGGTACTATTGGCCCACCATCTTCATTGATACCTTGAACTTCATAAAAAAGTTCCAACCTTACCAATTCTTTTCCAGAAAGAAGCATTTTTCTGCCATGCCCTTGGAAACCGTAGTAGTGGATGCTCCCTTTCGGCAATGGGGCTTGGATTTCATTGGTGCATTAAAGGAAAATTCAAGTCATGGTCATAATTGGACCCTCACTGCAACTGACTACTTCACCAAATGGGTGGAGGCCATGCCAACCAAAGTAGCAACTGACCAATTATTGATGGACTTCCTTGAGGAAAAAATCATAACTAGGTTTGTGGTTCCCGCTACAATTGTGACTAAGAACGCCAAAGCCCTTGAATCTATGGATTTCACATCCCTCTGTAACAAGTATGGTATAATACTGTATCATTCCTCTAATTATTACCCCTAGGGAAATGGCCAAGCTCAGTGTAGTAACAAGAATCTCATTAGAATCATCAAGAGAACTATGGACAAAAATAAGGGAGATTGGGATAGCAAGATCAAATACGCTCTGTGGGCTGACAGAACCATAGTAAGGACTTCCACCAGTCTCATCCCCTTTCAATTGGTGTATGGATTAGAGGCCATATACTTATGCATCTCCAACTACTTGTCCTCGAGTGCCTAAAATCCTTCCCTAAACAACAGGAAGCTATACAGTCCTATATTGAACAAATCATTGAAAGCAATGAAAACAGGGGGAAGGCCCATGATCAAACTACCCATGGCCATGACAAGATGAAAACTACATTTTACAAACATACGCAAACTATAACATTTAAACCCGAGGATCTTGTACTATTATGGGATACAAGGAGGGAGAAGCTAGGTATGGACAAGAAGTGGGATAATCTATGGATAGGGCCTTTCAAGATAACTGACACCACAGGATTAAGCTCGTATCACTTGGAAACTAAAGAAGGTGAGTCAGTCCCTCTCCCTGTAAATGGGAAACTCTTGAAGGAGTATTTTCCTGAAGGTACTTGAAATTGTATCATATGCATGTTAGAGTAGGATGCATTGCATGATGGTTTCTACATTAGAACTAACTGCATATGAGTTTCTCATGATAGATTAGATTGCATAAATAAATAAATAAATAAATATATATATATATATATATATATGATTTTCATATTTTATTGGTTTATGGGCTAACATTAAGCATGGGTGATCATTTGACATCATGAAAAACATGCTATCTCGTGGCTTTGATCTTTAACATGTGTAGAATACAAGTCTACAATGGCCAAGAGATTGTTGGAGTTCTCATAACCTCCCATTCAAGTTGCCTCAACCACTTTTACGAGAGATCACGTCCCAGTTGGAGCCAGATGTTAACCACAACCTTGTGGATGATATCCCCAGGGAAATGTTTTCTCCATGATGAGCCTCAGACGATAGCCAACAACCCCTTGATGCCTCCTAATATCTCGTTGTTCCTTTTCTCTACCACCTAAGCTAGCCATGTGGTTCCTCACCCACCTGTATTTATCGTATGTTTGAAGGTGGGCCTCCCGGATCTAAAGGTATTTCTTGTCATTTGATAATTGAGTATTGAGTTTACTTAACATGGATACCTCTAGGTATGGATTGATGGGGGGCTTTGGTGGAAAGTGTGGGCTTAGTTTGTAATCTTGTCTCCTTTATCTCTTTTGGTTGTTATCCTTGGATCTTAGTCTCGTGGGATCTCCTTTATTGGCCATTTGGTTCTAGGGTGGTACTACTTGGGAAACCCCAAATTTGGGTGTGTGGTCCTGCTCCTTTATCTGCACATACTACTCCCTTTCCACTCACTATACCTCCATTCATCATTTCTCCATCTTGGGTCCACATTCCCATTCTGGGTCCACATAGGGCTAGCCTCCCTATTGCCTCTGCCCCAACCTTGGGTTAGGCCTAGAATGATGCCCCAGATGTTGAACCAACTAAAAAAAGAAGAAAAAACATAATTAGCTATATTTAATAGGAAATCGTAACGCAAAATGAAAAAGATGGTTGGGACAAAAAAATTAGCACATGGGAAAAATCCGACACATAAGATCTACCCCATCCATGGCCATCACCCAAGTTCCATAAGCCCTAGATGAGCCTCCTCTGTTCATTCAAGAACACATGATTGTCCCAACCCTTGGAGGGCAATGAACCACCCTACCTCAAAAGGGGTAATCACTGCTATATTGTACACATTGATGAGCTTCATCATTGGGTAACTATATGGACCTTAGTAAACCTCCAAGCTTATTAAAATCAACTCTTCTCATAATTCCTTACATATTTTAATTATATTTTTCTTAATGAGATGAGTAAAAGTAAGATGTTATATCTAGTGGTCTAATGTGCATTGATTGCAGGTTTTTGAGAGAAAATCATGGAAATTTTGGCTAATTAAGGGCATAACCTCGAATGAGACAAGGAGGAGAGATTGTAGGATATAGATCCTCCTCATTTAATCCTCACTCATTCGAATATTCCTCCATCAAATCACACTAGCTCGGAGTTGCAAGCAGCCAAGTCATGAAGATCATGGGTAGTCGAGCTAGTGATAGTTAAGAGCCATTTCATCCTAAGTTTGGGAGAGAAACCTCCCTCGATTTAGGGAAGTCATTGGAGACTTCAGTTATATAAATAAGGAGGCCTAGAGCCTCATTAGGATTTAAATTTTTTATGTAAGAGCACTAAGCATTTTCGAGTTCAAGACTTGTGGAAGACATTGTTATGTAATTTTTCTAATATGATAATGAGAATGAGCATTTCCTTGATCCAGCACTAAGTTGAATCAGAGGGCTGAAGCTCTTGGGTTAGGACCCAACCCTAGTAGCAAAGGATCATCTTCTTGTACTTGTATTCTTAGTTGATTTCATAGATTAATGGTTGAATTGGTTTTAGCATTATTTCATTGCAAGTAGTCGTGAATTTGATCAGTTTGCTTCCATTTGTGCATTACTTTAGCAGTAGCTTAGAAAGATAAAGGAATACCAAAAAGCTATTAGCAGGTGGATCTGGTCGCACTCCTTCCTTTAGGGACCATGGTTTGAGGAAAGAATTCCTATGCAGCCCCAAAAAGACATAATTCTGATTTCTTATGGAATTTAGGGTTTTCTGCTACTTAGGCAAACATCTTTTCAGTTTTCAAGAATAGGATTCAATTTTCATTTCTAATAACTTTAGCCTTTTATTAGATCTCATAGTGTTTCATATTATTATGCAAGTATTTCCATGCATGAACTAGGAAACTAGATAATGAAATTATGTTTTCTTTAGTTGATTGAAAATCTTTCTCATTTAACATGATTCATGGATAAATTCCAGTGATTGATGCAGTGTACGAGTTTCAACAGTGCAGGGAGATCTCATGACTAGAAACCCCAACCTAACCTCATCCATCCATGATCACCAAAAGCCACTAAGTCATTCAACCAATTCAACATTTCATAAGGATAACTTTCCAGGTTTTTTTTAGCAAATCCAACTATCTTACAAACTCTGTTTTGAGCTCTGAAGAAGTCTTAGTCACTCCCTTGCCTTATTTCTCCCACCATTCACCTTCCCTAATCCATACACCACCTTCCAAATCACTCCTATTGCTCTCAGCCGGGTCCTGTAGGAATATAGGGGATCCTGTAGGAGCATTAGGACATCCTGTAGGAAGCATTAGGACATCCTGTAGGATGACCTATAGTGGCCTGTTTTGAGGCTGAATTGTGGAAAAAGAATCCAGGAAGATAGGAGAAGACCCCTACTTGCCTCCCAAGCCATATGACCTTTCACCACCATCTCTAACCCACCTGCCACATCACCAAGAGGATTTAACATTCATATTTTTCACACAAAAAGGGACAAAAAGGAAAAAAGAGTTATTGTGTTCATTTACATGCACAATAGTAGAGTGTTTGGTTATTTTAGATTGCATGCCTAGGACAGTAGGATTACACACATATTAACTTAGCATTCTTTTGAAGTAAAGCCTCTTAGCAATTAGTTAGATGAGTGGTGTGTTTCAACATTTGATTTTAGTCTTTCCTTACTACAGTAGAGAACATTTCAGTTAGTGCAAATTCCCCCTTTCCTCATTGGTAATCAAGCTTCTTCTGAATCAATAGAAGGTTGGTTTGAGAAACCATAGTGGCCTGTCAGCAGCCTAGTAGTGACAAAGAGTGGATCCATCGTATCTTCTTGTGTATACAACATTGTCACCTCCAAGTTTGTACGAATCCCGTGTTGATAAAGTAAAGTTGGTAGCCCCAGGAGTTGCAACATTCTTGCGGAAATACTGGTGCTCATCACACGTCATGCTCTTGTCCTTTGAGCCCTGAGCAGTTAATTAAAGAAAATTCATAAAAGGAAAAAGGAATATAAATAAGGTTGGAAAAATCAAGGTCGGGGCTCCTCATGTACCACGACTGCTCCCTCATATGTATTATATACCAAGGTGTGGGCTTCCCCTTATCTAGCTACCCCGATGCCCTATTATGTGGGCTAGGGTTGCCCCTCTCATTCCCTATTCCATCTCACCTATTTTTCACTTTCCACCCCCATGAGAAGGGTGTGCCTTGGACGTACTATCCCCTCTAAGGGCTGAAACCACCTAATAAGGTACTTGGCTAACCCCCTTCGGAGTTTGGAGACACTCGCACATGCCAAAGCCCACTATGAAAGGGCATAACATGAAATTCCCACTTTGTTATCCATGGTTTGTAAGCACCTTTACTCGATTATTCTAATGAGTGATTTTACTGGAAGCCTAGGGGACACATTAGATCTTATGCAGGATTACAGGTGTTTTGCATTTGGGTTTGGCTTCCCTATATGGGATCCTCACCCCCAGAGGTCCACATTGGCACATGTAGGGTGTGAATAGAGAGCCATGGACCTCCATAGTAGTAGAAAAGTCTCTGCAGATCTTCATGGATGTTCAAAGACTACTAGCGATCCACTTTTGGGATGATGGTGACATGATTGGTACATTATGCCCAGTAGGCCCCCACAGGAGCCCCACACTGTTGGCAGGTGTCACAATGCTTGTATGATGTCATGGTAGCATTCATTCCACCACCTAAACTATGGCATAGGATCTACAAACATCTATGATTCAAATGGAGACCCATGGGGTCATTAATGTGACCTCAGACCCATTGAGAGCACCACATGTCTTACTTGGAGAACAAGGGGTCACCCCCTTTTCCGTTATATTTCGAGGAATTTATTCCTCAATATGGCACTTCAGGATGTTATTGAGCCTTTGGAGGGCCCTAAGACATGCATACATCATTATTTGGCCCCTTATGAGGCTTGTTTTTACATTATGAGCTAGTATGGTGGGCTTGTCAACATTAGGGGTTATTATTTGCACATTGTTTTATCGTTAGGGGCCCATATGCTAATTATAACTACTTAGGAGGATATAGGTTGATGTTATATACATTCATTTGTATCTTCACTTGAGTTGGGATCTCTCTAGTCTTAGAGAATTTTTTCACTTTTTCCTTGGAGGATATTTTTGGAGATGGATGAATTTTGATGTATGGATTTGAGCTATTTCTCTTAACTTGGATCTTTGTTATGAAAACAAATTGCTGGTTGGATATACTCTATAATGTTGTAATTTCTTTTTATTGTTGTTATTCTTGTTGTTGTATACTTCTATAATTAGGGCTAATTGCTGCATTATTGTAATGTGGAATTGAGCAATGTTTTAGTTATTAAATGTATGGGCCAATTTTATATGAATGAAATGTCCTAGAGATTATTTATCTCAAGAAGATTGCATCATTTTATTTAAAGTATAAATGCTTGAAAGTTTATTTTCTTTTCTTACTATCTACATTGGATGAAGTTGACTTTATGGGCCTCCTTGATCAAGGATCCAAGTTCTTACTCATTACCATCCTTGACTTCATATCCCCAAGTGAGTTAGGCACTAGTTCCATAAAATGGTGATCATATTAACCCATTTTTTTACCATTTCCCCTCTTTTTCCCAAGTCTATCCCCATTGGGTCAACTAAGGCATCAATTTCCCAGCAATTGGCCCAAGGAAAAAAATTGATCTCCTCTAGGCCATTGCGCTGGTGGGTCCCCTCCCTCTCCAAATTTGAGGCCATTTTGATGGTGGAATTTCCAAGAATCGGAAGCCCTAGCTCTAGGACCAAATATTGCATAGGCATCCCCAAGGCTAGACTTTAATAGGATCAATTCAACATTCTAAAGTAAAATTCTTTTTTGTTCATTTTCCCTCACCTTTTCTAGGATAGGAACATCATTTGTTGTTACATTCCATCCCCGAACCTAGGCTAGGTCCACTTGGACCCATTTGGTCCCGCTTCTCAATAAAGACTATATGTCAAATAACATTTGGGAGTCCGAGTTTCCAAGGATTATAGGGATTTAGAAACTCCTATATAAGCCTATTCTTTATCCCTCAACCCTCCAATCCTCATGCCTTACCCTGGTGGACCAATTCCCTTGCTTAAAGAGAAAGCAAGTTCCATTCACCACTCCATCTTTGGGAAAGGGTTTTTGAGGTCACTTCTCACCTATCCATTGACATCTACTTTAAAAAATTATCCCTACACTATCGAGACTCCTCCCATCAGTGAAATTCCATCAAGAGCATGGAGACTTAGTTGTGGTGACAGTGGGCTAAGCCTCCACCGTTGCCCTTGACCTAGCAGTTGCACTCTTAGAAACCCATTTAGGTCCTCTGCTGGTTTGAGTGGTAAAATTACCAGAGGGAGTGGTAGTGTCACCTTTAAGATGGAGTCAAAATCCCATATTCACCTAAAAAATGTAATGTATGTGCCTGGGCTGAACAAAAAATTGATTTTTTTAGCTGTGTTGGAGGACAAAGGATATGTTGTGGTGTTCAATTAATGGAATTTTTTTATGAATCTTGTTGCTACTGGACAAGTAAAAAAAATTGGTGCCATAGGGAAAAATATTTACAAGTTGGAGTTAGTTGCATGCGCTGCATTGAGCAGCAAAGCATAACATGTATAGAGTCGAGATTTTGGAGAACTTCAGCATAGGTGCATGGGTTACTTACACCGTGGATCTTTGAAAATAATGCAACAGATCACCACAGGACTTCCAAAATGCACCCTTGGAAAGTATGTGAAATCCTCCTTCCAGGTCCAAGATAGAAGAGCTGGATCCATCTTAGATTGAGTCCACTCAGATGTGTGTTGACCATTTTCTACAGTATTAGTTGAAAAGCACATGTATTATGTAATTTTCATATATGAATTTTCCTGCAAGTGTTGGATCTATTTTATGAACAAGAAAGATGAAGTGTTTGAAAAAATTGTTGAATTCAAAGCATTAGTTGAAAATACGACTAAACAAAAAATTAAATCCCTAAGAAGTGATAATGGATGAGAGTTTGTGTCTAATGCCTTCAAATAATTTTGTGCAAGGAATGTATTAGAAGAGAATTTATTTCACCCCACAACCCACAACAAAATGGGGTGGCAGAGAGGAAAAATAGAAGCATTGAAGGGGCTACAAGAGTAGTGTTGCATGACCAAGGATTACCATTATTGTTGTGGAAAGAAGATTGTAATACAATAGTTTATTTTCAAAATCAGAGTCCTAAAAAAATACTTGGCATGATCACACCAGAAAATGCTTTCTCTGGGAGGAAGCGAGAGGTCTCCCATTTTCAAATTTTTGGAGCTACAGTCTATTGCCATGTCTCAAAGGATAGCAGGAAAAATTTGGAGCTACAAATAATATGGGGATCCTCGTAGGATACAAAGAGACACCTCATAACTATCAGAAATATTTTCCCTCACTTGGGATGACAATGATTAGGAGAGATGTCAGATTTTATGAGGAGAAGGCTATAAGAAGCTCTCTAGAGTGAGAGTTGAGTATTCCACCAGAGGAGAAGATGCTAGCTCCAAAGGAGGAGTCTTAGTCGGAGCCTCAAGATGTTGTGGAGTAGCCACATGTGGAGGAGTAGAGAGCAAGTTGAGTGGATGCACCCACTCAACGAGAATATTCCAAAGAGGGGAGGAAGAGAACCATAGAGGCTGACAGGTTGGTGAATGATGCACAGGAGCATGTGGGAGCTCCTACATCCTTGTGTAGGAAGTGGATGTCACCAAATGTATATACTCATTATATGGCACTCATGATAGAAATCATTAATTCTGAGCCTTCTTCAATTGAGGAGGATGTTTCCAAACCAGTGTGGGTAGATGTCATGGTGGAGGAGTATGACTCCATCTTGAAGAACCATGTATGGGAGGTGGTGCCAAGACTAGAGAACAAGTTAATGGTTGGTTCCAAATAAATATAAAAAGTGAAACACACAAATTATGGAAGTATTGAGAAGTACAAGGCCAGATTTGTGGTCAAAGGCTTCTCACAGGTAGAGGGAGTTGATTATGAGGAGACATTTGTCCCAGTATCAAGATACCCCTCCATCAAAACCATTCTAGCATTAGTTGTGCAGTTGGGGTGGAGTATCCACCAAATGGATGAAAAGACTTCATTCCTCAATGGAGTGGTTGAGGAAGAGATTTACATAGAGCATCATGAGGGATTTGAGACATTTGACAAGGATACATATGTGCGTAGACTCAGGAGATCCCTTTATGGTCTCAAGAAAGAACCATATTCTTAGTACACTTTCATAGACTCTTATCTTAGTGGAATTGGCTTCACTAAGAGTGAAGAAGATGCTAATCTCTACTACATTATTGTAGATGAAAAATTTCTTATCTTAGTCTTGTATGTAGATGACTTGATATTGAAAAGGGATGAGAAATTGATCAATTCTTGCAAGGAGGACCTTTCAAGAGAGTTCACGTTTACTTAGGGAGGATGTACTTATCCGTAGGCATGCACCTAGAATTGAGTCATCATGTTGGGGGTATGTAAATAGGTCCATGAGCATAGTTCCTTGTCTTGTGTCAAGCTCATTAAAAAATGAAACAAGGAATATGAGGATAGTTCTTTTACTGTGTCAACCTCATTAAAAAATGAAACAGGTCCGAGAGCATAGTTCCTTGTCTTGTGTCAAGCTCGTTAAAAAATGAAACAAGGAACCATGAGCATAGTTCCTTGTCTTGTGTAAAGCCCGTTAAAAGTTGAACAACGAAAATGAGGATAGTTCTTTTACTGTGTCAACCTCATTAAAAAATGAAACAAGTCCCATGAGCATAGTTCCTTGTCTTGTGTCAAGCTCGTTAAAAAATGAAACAAGGAATATGAGGATAGTTCTTTTACTATGTCAACCTCATTAAAAAATGAAACAAGTCCCAGAGAATAGTTCCTCGTCTTGTGTCAAGCTCGTAAAAAAATGAAACAAGGAATCTAAGCAGAGTTCCTTGTCTTGTGTTAAGCTCATTAAAAAAAGAAACAAGGTCCCCTGGAGCAAAGTTCCAATTTGAGTCTTTGATTAAATCTCGTAAAATCCTAGTCGAGTCTTTCACTTGATCTCGTAAATTAACCTTCATTCCATCAACCTGATAGCCACGAGTAGTCTACTTAGGTGAATGCAATGAAGCTTAGGGGGCATACACCTAGAATCAAGTCATCATGTTGGGGGCATGTCAACTCAATCCAAGCATAGTTTTTTGTTTCAAGTTTGTGTAAAAATGAAACTAAATCCAAGCATAGTTTTTCATTTCAAGCTTGTGTAAACATGAAATTGAATCCAAGGATAGTTCCCTATGGTTCAAGATTGCGTAAAATGAACCCATCTCCATTTTAACCCTCGTAATTGTCATTCTATCAGCCTCTTTCGTCAGATGAGCCTTGGTTTTTCTCCTTCCATCGTCACTATCTTCTTGGTTGATCATACGCTTTAACTTGGTTGTTTTACCCTTCCCGAGGGACTGCAACGATGAGTGGTTTTATTAGCCAACCTCTTGACCATTACATGTTTTGAGCAGTGCCACCACTATCGTAACCAGTTGCTACCCTTTATACCACTCATTCCTCCAGGGCAAGTCACCTTTAAGCTCTTTTCCGACTCTTTAAAAATGAAAAGATTGTCGGGCGCTTGTCCTTTTCAGCTTGTAAACAGATTGGAAACCACATCTACTCAGTATAAGTTTAACCCTTTTCCAAACTGAGATAGATTACTTACGAAAAGGAATACATTGATCGAACATCGTCAATAGGTTCTCCCTTGTATTATTTTACACTTTTTCGGTCTTGAGAGACAAATTTATGAAAAAAACTTGTGGATTTTTCTTTTTGTCACTTTTCAAAATCTCTAAACATGAAAAGGATTGAGTTCTCATTTTCATTAAACTCGTTAAAGCATCAAAGAGTGAAAAACTTGTCCATCATGACATCACTGAGTTTCACCTTCACTAGACTCATTAAAACATCACATAGCGATGGATTCACCCAAAGAGTGGAATTATACATCAAGAATATGTTATCCTCCTCAAGCATGTTAAAAAATAAAGAGGTACTTGTCAGCAATGACTGAGGAAAACGGGAAAAGGGATAAATCACTTTATGGTAGCAAGTCGCTCTTGAACATGACACTTTCACTTCATCTCTGTGACTATTTGGGTTGGGTTATATTATTGATGGCTATCATACCTATGGTCTATCACACCATCCATCACTTTGGTTTTGGGTCAATGCTGCCAATTCATTCAATGTCGTCGACATGTTCAAGAGAAGTCACTCAGTAAAATTCATCCTTTGCAATGCTCATAAACCTTCATTTTCATGACCGCCATTCCTGAACATTGTGTTGTCAGTCACATTCTGTCTTCAAAATCATTACACTTGTTTCGTGTTGTTGACGGGGGATACATCAAGGCCCTCATGCGATGAGTCGCTTCTTGTCGACATCAGCATATTATCCAAGAAGTTGACTTAGAAACACCATTCCAGTACGTTGAGGCTTGCATAAATTAATGGCAAGTTTTTCACTTCCGGCAATAGGTTGACATCATAGGCCTTTGGCCGAAATACTTTTATGGTGTTTGACATCAAAACATCTATTCACACCATGCAGAATGTACTGTAGTACCTTGAGAATCATTATCATTATCGGTGATTTCTCTCACATCTGTTAATAGCTTACATCATTGGTTGGTAATCAGATGGTGTCTTCCCATGTTCAACTTCAGATCACATTTTCACATGGTTAGACTCGTACTTGAGTGAACGATTAGATGAGATAGAAGACCCCAGATCTAGTTTCATCCATCCGGGCTGCGATTTCAAGAGAGTACTAAATCATCTGTACGATGGCTTTACACAGATGGTCATCCTATCATGGGTCTATATCTGTAGACAACTATCTGATTTATGTACATGTAATAAAAATTTTATATGTTGAGCATGGGTATGCCTTCCCTCAACAATTCATGAAAAATTCAAAGATATCATGATATTATGTATTGTGATTAATGCAGGTCAGCATCCGCTTCAGATCCTCCTCATCACATCATAAAGCATATCTCTCGACATTATCATTTTTGACTTCATGATTTAGGGGGCAGTTGTTATAGGTCTATTTGGGCACATCATTCTTGATGATCAGATCAGTACAAATAGGGCTCATCAAACCCTAATTGAGTTGCTACATGCCCTAGACAAGTCATCATATTGAATGTTTTCATCCATGAAAGTTTCCTAGCTTGAAACCCTATTGAAATGCTTCCTTGGGACACCAGCGCGGCCTTGGTCAGGGGAAACTGCATTGCATAGCAGGAAGGCCCATTCGTACCTGCATTGTAGTGCACTTAGGCCCACTTATACCTGTGCTGGGCAAGAATGAACGAAATTGGCATAGGATTCTAGGAATATTCCTTGATTCCAGAGCATTCTAGAAGGATGCCCAGCTCTTATCCCATCATATGAGCTCGACTTTGGATAGGATATGGATCAATCAACCCTCTATTCTCTCATCTGTTTCTCCATGGAAACTAAATCCAATTATGGAAAACCATTCAATGCCCAATTTATGACAAAACCACTTGCATTTCCATATAAATTGACCACTCATCATAGTGATCAAGAGGCTAGAATTTGGATATTGTAGTGAAATATTGTTGGTTTGAGAATTGAAATCATTGTCAATTAATGTTATGCTACTAGATTGATGTGCTATTGGTGTGATGAGGGTTTGTACTAAGCTGGATGAGTGACATGGGATCGAACCACATTGGGTGTAACTTCTCCTTCTATCAATCAATAAAGTTGTTTGTTCCTTTTCCCATACTTTTGTCCATATCTATGATGAATGTATGTTCAAATGTTGTTGATTCCATTTGTTTACAGTAGATAGATCATATGCTTTGATTGTTGTCGTCTTCTGTTTATGTTGGCAGGTACCAATTGAGCGAATTTAGTTTGAGTGGGAGCAACGAGAGCAATTCAAAGGAGATCAAAGGAAGCGAAGGATCACAAGTAGGTTCCTTTATCTTATCTGTCTATTGTAGGAAAAGGTTAAACATATTTACTTATGTTGTTCTAAGTGTAACTACCCACTTAGGGAAGATGTACTTATCTATAGGTATACATTCTATATAACAATGGGCTTACTGCACTACTCCCTTGGTTTGGAGATGTGGCAGGGAGATGGGGAGTTTTTTTTGGGTTAGGGGAAGTATACGTCTGAAATAATTCAAAATTTCCATATACAGGACTGCAAGCCTATGGACACTCACCTAGCTACCAATTGGAGGAAGGAGAATGCTTCTATAGGAGAGGAATTAGATGCCACCATCTACAGATAGTTGATGGATACCTTCATTTATATGGTAAATAGGAGGCCTGACATATGTTTTGAAGTTAATCATCTTAGCCAATTTATGGTGAAGCCTACCAAGCTTCATTGGAATGAAACAAAACATGTGCTTAGATACCTTAGAGGAATAACAAATTTTGGGTTATGGTACAGGAGAAATTATGGTGTGAAGTTCCAAGGCTTCACTAATGCTGATTGGGCAGGGAATCCATCAGACAAGAAGCACACTTTGTGATTTATCTTCAATGTTGGGTCAACAATTATTTCCTGGTATAGAAGGGAATAGAGATCTGTAGCACTCAGCTTATCAGAGGTCAATTATATGGCTTCTAGTCAAGTAGCATGCGAGGCCATTTGGATTAGTAAAATTCTTGTTGGTCTCTTCAATCAAGAGATGGATCCTACTGTGATTTACTATGATAATCATAGTTATATCAAACTCTCTGAAAATACAGTATTTCATGACAGGTCCAAGCACATTGATATCAAGTACCATCACTTGAGAGATTGTGTGTAGAGGAGAATCATGATGTTGCAGTACATTCCCATAGAGGAGCAGGATGCAGATATTTTGACAAAGGAATTGTCAAGAGGAAAATTTGAGTTCCATAGGAGCAGGATAGGGGTGATGCAGAAAAATTTTCTTGCTAAGAGGGAGTGTTAAAATTGTAGCAAGAAAATGCTTCATTTGACTTGTGCCTTAGTCAAATGGAGAAACTTGATTTTCCACATCAGCAAAATGACTTGGATTTCAGTTAGATGGAGTGACATGGCCTTGTATCATAGTTAAATCAATAAATTTGAGTTTGTAGGCTAGAAGTAGAGTTGTGCATGGGTTGATTGCTAAAATCTAGCAATATAGTGGAGTTATTGTTAGTTAAAATCAGTTATCTAAGCTCTAGTCATTAGTAGAGTCAGTACGAGTTTAGTTGAGTAGTAATGACTATTGTTAATTCACTGATCTCTCAATTAACTTATCAATTTACTAAAAATTGTCCCAGTCATGCATGGGATTTGAATTGCCTAGTTGGAGTGGAGGAAAAGGGACATGGTAATTGTCAAATGTATACTAGTTGAGTGTACAGGTTTTGCGTTGGAGTACGTGGTCAATTCCTTTAGGATTTGTGAAAGGAAATAGGCAATTCTCTTAGTTTTTATGGGATAATTTCCTCAAACATTGTGGTGAGCTCTGTTAGAGCCTAGATTTGTCTCAGGCTGAAAAGACAAGGTTCTAGGTGCACATCAAACCATGCTTAGCCTCATAGCTAGCCCCGCGAGGACAGGAGAGGGCTCTCTTTGGGTCGATCTCGGAAAAAGACAAGCGATGGGGCTCGAGATGACTGAAATAAAAGCTAATTTTAGGCTAGGTATGAAGTACAAGGGTTTGACTTGAGTTTTTGGGGGTTTTGTGTTGGAAATAGGGAAAGGCAAATTGGGCTCGGGGATGAGGCATAGTTTCTGTAGAGTTTTGATTGGGACAAGGAAGGCAATCATTTTAATGATTTAAATTGAGTGAATGAATAGATAAGACTTGTGAGGAGCTAAGGAGAGCAAGAGAGTCTCAAGAATTCTCCTTAAATAGATGAAAACATGGAAATTTAAACAAATTCAAAGGCAGAGCATAAAAATTAATGGATTCCACCTTAATCACTCATTTGTTCAAATTCAGAATAAAAGACAGGAAAATGATACACATAACACTAATGAACTTACAATTACTCAGAGAAGCACACCATCAAAAACATAAAGCCACATGGATCCCTAACAGTGCTGCAAAACCCTGGTCTTTCCTTAGCCAAAAACACAGAGATAGAATGTACAATGATATGCCAAAACAATCCCAAGTGTCCAACCCTGAAAATGACTTAGAAATTACATAATATAGACAAGCCAAACCTATTCCTTTGCCTCTAGGGGTCAAGCTCATCATTCTAGGAGTTGTTTGAACCAATTCTAAACAAGGAACTGAAAACTAGGTAGTCAAACAACTTACCCCTATATGCTAGGAAACTGATTCATTCACTCACATTTCACCTTTTGGTGAATGAATCTTCTAGAAAAAGTAAAAATGTTCCAATATTACATCATGGTTGTCAAATTACATCACAAAGAAAAACTAGTCAAACTGGCTGAATTTCTGAGCTGAAAGGTGAAAAATTGAGCAAAAATCCTCTGTGCGGCGTGTTAATTTCTCTGCATCGTGCCACTTTGAGGCTGAGTTTGAGGCACTTCATGAAGTCAAAATTGAGCCCAAGTGTGCTTGTTGGAAATCCCCGCTTGTCTAATTTCCAACCCAAGTGGAATTTCTGAATTTGGTGCCCATTTTCCCCTCCAAAACTTCAATCTCCCAAGACTGCTTCCTGTGTGTCAAAATAGGGGCAGTGAGGTCATTTTTTGAGTGTTTTTGACCTCCTGAGAACTCAAAAATTGCCCAAACTTCTGGGCCATGCACCAGAAATCATGATTTTTCATGAAAAAATCCAAAAATACAAACTTTTTGCAGTTTGGAGCTCCCTAGAAAAGCGCGCGCCACGTGGCGCGACGCACAGGGAGAAAAAACTTGTTTTTTGTACAAAAAATTTCCAAAATGTCAAAAATGCCCCAAATTTCTTGAAATTTGGGCTGGATCTTCTTCATTAAGTGTTATTCTAGGCTAAAGAGGCTTCAGCCAATATCTGAAGACGATCAAGCTCCCTTTTCCTCTTTTGCTTCCTTATTGCCTTCCTCAATTTTGCCTTTAAATTCCTGATTCGGGCCTTGCAGACCTTGTTTCGTGGCATGTGGTGAAAAGCCATGTGTCTCAGAAATGCAAGGTCCTTATCGGCCTTGTCCACCAGTCCCTCTAAGTGAATGTTGACTCTCTCGAGATTAGCCTCCTGATCCTCATTAATCTCTTGCTCCAATGACGTGAGCTCAATTCTTCTCCTTTGTGCTGCTTGGCGATGCTCGCGAATGTTTTGTAGCTCCATGATTGATAGCTGATCCTCAAGCTATTTGTTCCTCTGCTCCAAGTACTTCATGTTCCACTTAGCTCTCTCCAAGTCAAGGGATAAGGCTTGGATCTCTGTTTGCTACTCCTGGATGATCTCTCTAAGCTTGGCACTTTGTGGGCCTGTATCTGTATCAGCATCATGAATGGGAATGAAGTCGGTTTGTTGTTCACCTGATGGCTCCTCATCCTACATTGACCTCTTGCCTTTGTCCTGTATCTGTGATGCAGGCCCCTTCCACCCCGGGTGGAAATAACACTCGCTTTTCCGCTGCAAACAAATGTCTGGTGCCTTTCTGATATGTGATGAATACCGACACACTAGCAGTCTCATGGCGCTCATACTGATGAGAAGGTCCACCTTCATTCTTAACCTCTGATAATCCTTGTGAAGCTCTGAAGAAGTCATGGGAGATGAAATCATCCAAAGTGATGCCCTGTAATTCAAGCTGATGAACCACCAAAATCTTAATAAGAGCAAAATAATAGACATTGTTAAGTTGCTGCTATGGGGTTTTATGCTGCACAAGGGTTGTCATCCTCTCTATGTTCTGGCAAATGAAATACGGAATGTTCATCATCCGTACCCTGGTGAAATGCATGAGCAACCTGATGTGATAAGCATAGAGACAAGAGAACCGTCCCTCACAGCTGAAATATTTCATGATCAATTTCATTAGTGGAGCATATTCATCTTTCAGATATTGGAATGGGAACACTCTCTTGAGCTACCTCAAGAAATTGGTTTTAATGTATGGCTCATAATGCTACCGGTCAATCTTCTGTTTCTTGTGCCATGGTTCTCCAATGTTCGGTATTCCAGTCGCTAATGAGACATATTCTGGTGTAAGTGTGAAGGTGACACCGGCTAAGATAGCTTGATCTCCATGTAAGTGCAACACGAATAGACGAGCCAGTTCATGATGAAATTGAACACTAGCCACCTTTTGACAAAACTCATAGCATGATTGATGCTGGAAACAAAACATAGCAAGAGGGCATGCCTGCAATTCTGTAAGGGTGATTGGTTCTTCTCTTACATGTCTGCCACCTTTATGAGGCCTCTGGGGTGCCTGTTCTTCCAAGGGTGAGTCACTTTGGGTTTCCACTTCATAGTCTGATGAATGCTCAGATGCCATGACTGTTGTTTTTCAAACTACCTTGGAGAAAAAGATGCTAGTATATGAAAACTGTTTAGACTGCTCTTTTGTGTGCAAAGTGTGCCACGAAAAGGAAAAAACAAATGAAACAGGGATTGTTAGGAAGGGGAAATAATAGCAAGGGATGGGAATTATTGGGAGAAATTTGTTAGGGAAATATGGGAGAGGGTTTGTGGGATTTATGTATGGGAATAGGGTTTAGGGTTTGGAATTGTTGTATAGGGTTTGAGGTGTGGGTTTGGAGAGTTTGGGACAGAGCATTTAGGAGAAGGGATTGATGAGCTTAGGGGGGTAGGAAATTATGGAATGATAAATACAAGGGAAGAATAGGAAGGAGAAGTGACAACTTTGGTAGCAAAACACTGATTTTGACACCCACAACAATTTTCCTTTGAGGCACGTTTGAAGTAGGGTTTAGATTTTTGTTTCAATCATTTGCATTCATAAACCACCATCCCTTATCACAAAAATGGATGAAACATCAATATGTTGACCCTACCTGGCAAATCCATGCAAATAAAGGGCAATTTGAAGAAATTTGGAGCAAATTCGGGCTTTCAGGTGTGTGTGCTGCGCCGCATACCCAATGCGCCGCGCTCTGCCAGTGCGCCGCGCCCGTTCAGATTTGCACTGGAAATTTTCTCCCAGTGCGCTGCACCTCCCCAGTGCGCCGCACCACCTGCTCTATGCGCCGCGCTGGCCAAATTTCCTCCAAATTCACCCAAATCGCTCACAAACTTAACCAATTGCTTTGAGTGGCTTTCTCCTTAATCTTGGCATGCAAATAACATTGGTCTTCATGATAATGTCTTTATAAAGACATGGATTTAATTTTTGACTCTTCAAATCCCAACTTTGTAATGTTTTGGCACTGGCACTTTTTTCATTTTAATACACTCAGTTTTTGAATTTGCCTTTTGATTTTTTGACCAAAACAATGAAATTCTTGGCAAATGTTTGCAGGGATAGCTGACATGGAATTCGGCAAAGGAGACCAGGGCTGCACATGAATATTTCAAAAACTGAAAAACTTTTGAAAATTATTACAAAGGACAAAATGTTGACTTTTCTTCAAAACAGAGTTTTGAAGAACAATCATAATTCATCAATATGACGATGACATTCGCGAAAAAGAAAACATGTGTAGAATCTCCCTCTGGCCTGCTGGCATTTGAACACTTTAACGACTCAATTTTTGAAACCCTGGAACTATGATTGACATGGCTCTTTGCCCATGTAAAGATTAAACATTGACTGTCATGGACTTTTAATAAACATTGATGAAAAGACCTAAGCCAGCAGGTACATGACATGAGGGGAATGAATGACAAAGCCCTTCCGACAGAGTTTATGGCATGCTCCTAATGGAATGCAACTGAGTGAATACCGACTCTAACAAGCTCCAGTATTGCAGTAATAATGCTGCAACTTTTGGAGCTCCCTACTTTACTTTTATCAATCCGGTAGTTTGTAACAAACTTGGAAGCGACGGTGCTATATGCACAAGTACTAGCTCTTACTGCAGGCTGTCACATGATCAGCTGGCGCAAGTTTGCTAGGATCTTAAGCCAATTTCTATGAACTCTCAAAAGAATCTTTTAACTGTGATGAAATATATCTAACTCAAAAGAGGCTATTCTACTTGCAGAAAGAGAAGGAAAACTGAAATGTAACGCAAACCCTAGCAAACCCTAGTTTACCCACTAACCCTACTTTTGCAAGAAAAGAGATGGAAACTACTGAAATGGGTGCCATTGAATACTAAAAAGGTAAATTGAATTTATTCACACTACTTCTGAAGAGAAGTGAGAAGAAATCATCTTTTTTAACTTTTGAGTATTTTTATGTGGAATTATTATGTTGGTGATTTGACTGGTTGTGACTGTGCAGAGGTTTGGTGGCAAAGGAAGATGGAGTTGGCTTTTGTAGATGGTGAGGAAGGTGTGGAGGGGTCCTAAGAAGTCCCTAGCACCCTTCTGGAGACTTCCATTGCGATTAGACTTCAAAAAATCACTCGCAGGAAATTCTATAGGAGGCTGCAGGGGATCTATAGGAGATTCTATAGGAGGATCTATAGGAGGAGGCCGAAAGTGGTTTTTCGAGGTTTGAAGGTGGAAAAATTATGGGAAAGGGGAAATGAGGATTTGATGAAGGTTTTGAGGGGTCTATACCTTGTCAAAGAAGATCAGGGACGAAGGAGATGGTTAGATTTGTTCAAATGTTAAGAAAGCAGCTCTATGGAAAAACAATGCAGAAATTAGGGCAGATTGGCGAAATGTGGCGAATGAGTGGGGAAATATTGAGAGATGAACTAGTACAGACTGTTTTATGGAGGAATGATAAGCTAGACTGTTCTACAAGAGAGCTGCACACTTATTCCTCACAACTGACCAAAGCAAGAACTGAAAAATAGAATTTTGTCTATTTTAACCTAAATTCTTACTTAAAACCAGCAAAATGCCAAACAATACTTTATGAATAGAAAATTGTGCATAAAAACCATGGTAAATGAACATGAAATGATCTAAGCATGTGAATCTAAACTAATTTCAACCTCTCCAACTCGAAATACCACACTAGCAGTTGCATTGGAAGAGCATAAATTGTGTTTTTGGTGGCAGCAGTAGTGCCTTGACCTTAAATCATGGTCCCAAGGAGGGAGAAAGGAGATCAAGACCTACTGGTGAACTTTTTGGATCTTTTTCTATTACTGTAGAAAACTACTTAAACAACTTGAAGCAAAAAACAACTATTCTAACCATCAAAATAAACCTAATTTAACAAAGCAAGATTAACCTAAACAACATAAATTATATTATGAATGCAAGTAAAAGCATATAAATACACAAAGGAGGTGCTAGGCACTTGGGTTGGGCCCTAACCCAAGAGCTTCAACCCTCTAGAAAAGATCAGTTCTGGTTCAAGACTTGATTCATCTTTGTTGATCAAAAAATAGCAGTTACATCACAAAATTGTCTTCAAAAAGAGCTCGAAAATGAGCTGAGTACAAGGTTGCACAACAGTGCGAAAATATACTATGAAATGGCTAACATCCAACTAAAAACGCTGAGGCCCTAAGCCTTCTTATTTATGCAAATAGGGACTTCCAACAGTCCTCCTAAAATCAAGGAACTCGGCTTCCTGGATCTGAAGATAAATATCAATCCTACTTGACTTGCTCAGCTGCCCCTTGGAATCATCAATGTGGGCCTTTGTGCTCCAAGGTGCTAATGGAGGATTCAAGGAAAGGGGTCATAAATGTAGGATACACCCCCCTACGAATCCTTTTCCTTGTTTTCCTCGAGTTTTGGCTGCCATTTCCTCATAAATCCCTTGACTTTGTCCAAAATTATCCAAAAAATCTTCATACAACACACATTAGACTACATGGCAAAGTGACTAACCCAATTCACTCTATTAGCATAAATATGTTCAAAAACATGCATTAAACTAATGAGAATGGTGGATTAAGTAGAAATAAGATGTAGAATGAGCCCATATAATTACCCATTTCTGGGGCTCATCATCACCCCCCTACTGAATGTGTTGCTCATCCTCTGAGCAACTAGTCAATCTCCTCATCTTGATGGCCCTGGTGGCCTCCCTATCATCCCAAGCTTTTGATGTGGTCTGCTCATGTGTGCCATAAAATTATGCCTTCTTGCCCATGTCCTTCCACTGCTCCTCCTATTCTTCTTGTTTGAATTCTTGTGCTTTTCCTGGCCTTGAAATACATGGAGGCCTACTTTTTTCTCTTTTCTTTTGGCTTAATTGGTGTGCTCAGGGAAGTGAGGCTAGCTTCTTCCTCTCTTTCTAGAGTCTTGGGGGACCATTTTCTTTGTTTTGCCTCTGTTTCCCCTTTTTCTCCTCCTTCTGTCTCTTTTTCTTTCTTTGTTTGCTCTGTTTCTTCCTATTTTGTCTCTTCATCCTTCTCCTCTTCTATTTTAGTTTCTTCCTTATCCTTTTCTTGTCCTGTTGAGTCATCAGTTGCTTCATCTTCTCCCCTTTCTGCTCTTCTTTCTCACTGTCAGAAGGATTGATATCATAGGTGAGGGCTTTTATATCACCTTCTGCTTCCATGTTTCTGAAGACTTCCCATGCTATAGGGAGTGTGTATGTGTGGAGGGCATCCTCTACTAGAAATTTGATTATCCCATGGTGGGCCAGTTGGTCTGGAACCCCTGCATTCAATTTTGTGCCACACTCTATCAAATATTGGAGGAGAAAATATGGCAGGCTGAGTTTTCTAGATGCAGGTAGGTCCATTCCATATCTTAGTTCATGCAGTAATCTGAAATGATAACCATAGACTCTACTTTATCTTCCTTCACAAGAGATATACTTCATGATATGGTAGCTGACCTCACTCCATGGAATAGGTATACTTGTCCTTCTGATCCCATTCTTATCCTCCACAGGATGTTCATTAGGCTGGAAAAAGGTCTTTTTAGCAACCTATCCCAGTGGTTTTTCTTCTTTGCTCCAGGGGAGCCCAAGTGGGAGACTTGTAATTCAGCTGATGAACTTTGGTGTAATTTCTATGGTTAGACCCTCGAAACTGACTGTGGCAAGGGTTTTTGAATGAGGTCTTAAAGATAATAAAAATTCCTCTGTAACTTCCTCATCATACCCATGAAATTTCTCAAAGAAAGGCATCCAATTTTCCCTAGTAAATAGGGCTACCACTTTTAGGTGTTCATGTAATTTGGTGGAATTCAGAGGCTCCTTTCTCATAAAACCCCCTGTCATGATGTTTTAGAAACTGCTAGAAATTCTCAGGTGAGGAGGAAAGCAGCAAATTGTCAAACCCAGAAACAGAGGAACAACTGAGGTTTTTTCTTTCTGGAACTAGAGAGGGAATTTTTCATGTTCTTCTCTGTTAACGAAAACAAATTGTAATTTTCCTTCCCTTCAAAACCTGTTCTCAACCTTATTTTACTTCTCAGATTTTTGAGTGGAATAGTATCTTGACAGAACAGAGAATATATAAAACAGTGTATTTTTCTCACAAAATAAATAGACCACCCAATGCAAATTCACTGTTTTACAGGCTTAATTTCCTATGGTTGCATCACTTCTTCATACAGGAGAATACCACAGAGGAGAAAGAGACAGACTTTCAGTGCAGAGAGTAAAATGGAGAGACTGTATATATATATATATATATATATATATATATATATATATATATATATATATATATATATATATATATATAGAGAGATCTATATATATATATATATATATATATATATATATATATATATATATATATATATATATATATATATATATATATATATATATATATATATTTATATTTATATTTATATATATATTTTAAAAAAACACAGGCAGACTTCTGTTTTCACTTTTTCTTTTTCTTCAACTCAATTCTTCACTTCAAATCCCACCACCTTTTGTAGATATATGAAATGCAGAGTGGGTTCTCTGAGCCTACCTTTTTCAAGCTCGAATTTGGCATAAAAATCCCGAATTTTCCCTCTGCAGAGCTGCTCTTTGGGCTTCCTGTAGAAAGGCTCCTGTAGACTATGTTTCCGCTCCTGTAGAATGCGATAATGCTCCTGTAGAGCCCGATAAGTGGGAGGGTTTTGAAAACTGGCAGAGAGCGACTGTTTCAATGTTCTGAAGGTGGTAGGTGAGTTGTTGCAGCCGAGAACTCGTCGATGCAAATGAAAACAAAAGGTGGTGGAGGCTTCTACTGTAGCATACTTAAGCTTACGAGAAGCTTACGGGTGTGTTCTGCGGTGACAAGGTGAGGTGGCAGAAATGTGCGTGGGCATTATTTGGACTGTTGGTCCCTACTGCAGTGTCATCATGAAACTTCATGTTTTCTTCCTGTAATCACTTCCATCATTCATGTTGGACGCCGCCACCACTACCTGTTTTGAGTTTTTCTTCCCGAGTTGACAGACCACACGTGCTGACTACACCTTCTGAGCGTTGTTTGAACTGGCCAAAGGTGGCCAGTTAGCTAGCCGCCAATTTCACTTAATCATAACCATCTCATTTTTCCATGTAGTTTTCAAATCATACAATGCAATAGAGGAATGGGTTTAGACAATTACCTGGAAGTCGAATGTGTTTTCCATGAGGTGCTGTGGCCTTTCCTTCTGCTGCATGCCTTTGTTTCTGTGGATGCATGCTTTTCCGGTTGCTGATATGTGGTTGTGCTCTATGCAGGTTCCTTTCTGGCTGGATTTGATCTTCAGGAGTCTGCTTCAACCTTCAGATTTTCATCCTCATGCTGTTGATGCTAGATTTTAATCGGGTAGTGACTTGGTTTGTCCATATCTCCCAAACAGTAGACTGGATTGAACTAAAATGATGGAAGAGAGGTTTGAAGACTGCAGGGGGATTTATAAACCCTTTATGAAGCTTCCATGTTCCCCAAATTGCTTTTAAAATCCATTTCTAGCTCTCTATAATTTCTACAGGAGCCTCCTGTAGAAAACACAGTTTTCAGAAAACAAACATAGTGAGGTGGAAATAATGTCAAGAATGATGGAGAAGGGTGAGGGAAGGTAGGATAGGTATTGTTATTTGTTTTAGAGCTTTCATGGCACCTACTACTATTTCCTAAAGTCCTCTTGCAAACCTATAATGCAACTAGAAATTCATTTTTTTTTTTTCGAAAACAACTAGGGTGCCTCAAGGAGGTTTTCACCCTAATTGCCTACCCTGGGCACCTCCAAGGGAGGTTTTCACCGAGGGATCTTATTCCCTTTTTATTTTCTCTTATTTCTAACCCATTGACTACCTCATGGAGGTTTTCAATCAATGAGCCAATCTGAGGCGCCTTCGAGGAGGTTTTCACCTTAGATTTTTATTTTTTCCTTCTTATTTTTTACTTTTTCCTTTTTATTTTTTTCTTTTTTTTTTCTCTACCCTACCCTACTTGAAAAACAAAATCATTTTCAAGTATAAGAATACTTCCAATGGAGCCATGTGCACAGCGAGATGATAGACAAATTGATGTGGAGGCTTGAAATGTATGCTTTGACATATATCCGGATTTCAGAGACCAAATGATTTGACTTTGAAGGGATCAAGCATAGTTGAGGAAGAGAGTGATGCTGCACCTTAGTGACCATCTGGAACCATATCTCAATATAGCTGTGATGTCCTTGGCCTTTCTACTGATCTGGATCATTCTTCATGTCTTCTTCTACCATGACCTTCATATCTTCCTCTTTTTGTTGATTCTTCTCTTGAATACATGGAGGATTTGATGGTAACCATGAGGGAGCTCTCTCGATCTCTGATTTTGATGTCCTCTCTTCATCAAGTGCAGCCAATGGTTCTTTGACCTTCTCTTTTGCATCTTCTTCTGCTGGATGTGGTCCTTCAATGATATCAATATAATCTCTGTTTTGCAATACTCTTCCTGAGCTATGGTGAATATCATTGAGCTCAAGAGGAGTTGTTTGGAAATGTTGTGCCTCAACATTGTAATTGGGTTGAGCTACTCCAATGTGCGGGTTTGGAAATGGTGGTTCCCCACTATATACTTGTTGAGCCTTTTTGTTATTCGGGTTCAGGTTCGGTTGAGCAGGCATTTGGGGCTGCCTTGGTGGAGCAGGAGGTGATGGTTGCGGTTGAGAAGGTGGTGGAGGAAAAAGAGTGGGAGGAGTGTTGTACTGGGGCCTCCACCCCTGATGAGGTGTATTCCACTGAGGCTGTGGCTGAGCATAGGAGTGAAATGAATGAGTAGCTGGTTGAGCATGATATTGAGGAGGATATGACCAAGGAGGGGGTGTGGACCAGGAAGGATGAGCAGGGGGACCGTAAGAAGGTATAAATGTGACATGGTTAGGGTTGTAGTATGCCTGAGATGTCCCTTGCATCCCCTGTTGGTATGGTCTGGGTCCATGTGGCCTCCTTTGGTTCAAGAAATAGAGTGGTTTAGTGGCGCCTTCGGCCCCCTGATATGTAGCTTTAATTCCAGGCAAGGAAGGGCACTGATTCGTAGGATGGTCTTCTTCACAGACTAAACACACTTCTATAGAGTGCAATGGACATTCGTTCCTAGGATGCTTTCTAGTGCACCTGGGACAAAAGATGGCCAAAGCCCTCTCTGCTTCCTCTTGTTTTCTTTTGATATGCATGGCAAGCATCTGCCTCATCTCGCTCTTGAAATCTTCCAGCAGATTTTCAAATTCACCTCTAAGGGATGAGTTGGAAGAAAAGGTACTGCTCCCAACATTTTTGTTTTCAGCCATGGGCTCCAGAGGAATGTTTTCTTCTTCTTCTCCCCTATAGGTTCTTCAAATATGTCTTGTTGTCCACCTAAGGGTTCTTCTTGATCACAGCCATCGAAGAAGAGAGAAGGTTGGCTGTGTGAAGCAATGGGGGTGTTGGGAAAATTTGTTCCTGAATTATCTCTATTCCTACGAGGCATGAAAGGAAATCTTTTTAGTTGATTTTTTTATTTTTATTTTTTTATTTTATTTATTTTATTTTATTTTTTTATTTATTTTTTTTATTTTTTTTATTTTTCTGCTTGTACCTGCAAAACTGAAATTGATTGAACAACAAATTGCAACTAATTGAAACGAACTTGCTGAAATGAAATTGCAGAATTGAAATGAAAGGAAGGAAATGACTAATGAACTTTGCTGGAACAGAAATTGCACAATGGAAATGAAAGTAGGAAATGCCCAATCTACGCTTGCTGAAATGAAATTGCAGAATGGAAATGAAGGAAGGAAATTCCTAATATACTTTTGTAGAATTGAAATTGTAGAATTGAAATAAAACAACTACTCTACTTTTGCTGATATAAACTACTTAGCAGAATGTTGTAGTAGAAAATAAAAGAAAAGCAGTAATCACAAAATACTCTGACGCTTCCCCGGCAACGGCGCTAAAAAGATGGTGAGCTCCAGTATTGCAGCAATAATGCTGCAACTCCTGGGGCTCCCTACTTTACTTTTATCAACCCGGTAGTTTGTAACAAACTTGGTATTGGCATTATGACACATGTTTGGCGCTATGACACAGGTGTTGTCCTTGATGGCAACTCACTCAAATGACAGATCACAGTTCAAGCTCTCAAAATGAAGGAAAAAGAGATATACACAGGTTCCTCTTAACCAAGTCATGTATACATGCAGGATCGACATTCAAAAGGCGCGTATACGTATGCATGCACTTTCATGCAAGGAAAAGCACTTACATGTGGGAAAACTTATCTTTTGTCCATGGTATTTAGTCCTTAGTATTTGGACCTATGGTTTTGGACCATGGTATCTCATCCGATGTGTTGAACCCAGGCATTGGGTCCATGGTATTGATTCTTTATGGTTTGGACCGTGGTATTGAGTAAGGCATAAGACTATAAAAGGGAAGGAGATCAGTTTACAAAGGCATTCACTCAAGCATTGAATATCTTATGAAGAGCAAGATCCAGAATTGGGTTATGGTGCATAGCTGGATCTGAACCAAGGAGGAACCTAAGCGCAAGAAGAAGGATAAGTTCTATTGTTGGGTCAAGATCTTAAGGCTTGAATAGTAGTATCTTTGTGTGATTTTGATCTGTTATATGTGGCGCATGACTTGATCTATAAATCTGATAATCTGGGTATAACTCATGTTTGAATAAGTGAAAAGGGTAAATTATCTTTTATAGATCTGTACGCAGGTTCAGCACAGCAGAGGGGCATATACACGTTGTTTCAGTAAGTTAAAGCAGCGTATATGCTGGTTGGTATTAATACAGAAGCGTATGTATGTAGGTTATACATATTGAAGTAGCATACGTCTCATGAAATATATTTTAGCTACTTCTATTTATTGTTGCAGTGTTCTGGGTTCAGGATTTGTTCTAGTTACTATTACTCTATTCTAGTTATAGCTTTCTTAGAGGTGATTGGTTGATTCAGTATTGGTTTGTACAAAGGAGATTGATTGCTGCAGATATACTTGATGTTTGATTGATGTTATTCATGGATCCAGTCTAAAAATTTATGAAACGTGGTCCTTGGAAGGAAAGAGAAGGTTGTAGCCTTCTGTAGGTCAGCACCTATGTACTAGTACCTCAGCTAGTACAAGAGCTAAGGGGGTTGTAGCTCCCTTCCAGGAGAAGCTGGAGAATGAGAGAAGGTTGTAGCCTTCTGCAGGTAGAAGCCTGCGTACTGGTATAAGACTACACCAGTACAGAAACATTGTAAAAAGAAGTTTCTTATTAAAAGAAGATAGAGACGAATTACAGTAGGTGGTTTTGACCCACATTGGGTTTCCACCTTATATCTTGTGTCCATATGTGTGATGATCTGTTATGCTTTAATACACCTGTTTACTATTCTTATGGTTAATGAATACTTTCTGATGCACTGATTAAAGATCAACATTTAATGAATCATAAGTTTACTGATATACGTCGGTTCCTTTAGACACAGTATCGTATATACGCAGTTTCCCATAGCTGAAGTAGTGTAAACAAATCTGATTGTGAAATGAAAAATAATTGATTTGACAATTTCGATTCACCCCCCTCTCAGTATTATTTCCAACAATTGGTATCAGAGCAAGTCCTTCAGAAGAAGCTTGATCGCTTGAAGGAAGATCTATCATCATGAGCAACTAAGAAAATGACGCATCTATCAGGCCACCAATCTTTGATGGGAGCAACTTCATCTATTGGAAGGTAATAATCACAACCTATCTTCAATCTCTTGGTACAGAAGTTTGGGATATCGTGGAAGCAGGATACACATTTCCATCAACAACTCCTACAGATACGGCTGGTAAGAAGCAGTATGAAACAAATGCAAAGGAAGTCAATACTCTATTAGGGAGTTTATCTCAATCAGAATTTGTCAAGGTTATGCAGCTCAAAACCGCAAAAGAAATATGGGACAAGATCGTTCTGGCTATGAAGGAGACGATCAGGTAAAACGTGCAAAACTACAAACCCTTAGAATTCAATATGAAAATCTCAGAATGCACAATGATGAAAGTGTGGTTAATTATTTTTTATGTATAGATGAGATTGTTAATTGTATGAAGAAAAAGAAGTTACTTTGGTTGAAAAGGTTCTAAGATCTTTGTCTTCTAAGTTTGAATCAAAAGTCTCTACCATGGAAGAAAAATAGGATCTACAGAGCATTACCATGTCACAGCTGCACGAAATCCTAACTGCTTTCGAAATGAGAAAAGGGGGACCATCAGACAGGAGAGAAGCCACATTCAAAGCTTCAAGAAAAGGAGATTACAATGAGTCAGGACATATGTCAGAAGGAGAGGAAGATCCAAAATTTGTCAAGAACCTTCAACGGGGTTCTGGAAGATTCAGAGGTAAGCTACCTTTCAAATTCTTTGCTTGTGGAACAGTCGGTCACTATGCAGCCAAGTGTCCTCATAAAGATAAGCTTGATAAAGGTAAGGAACCAATTAGATGGAACATAAAACAGAATGTAAGTAGGAAGAGCTATTATACACATGAAGACAGTGATGGATTTTCAATTGATGATGAAGATGAACAATGTAATGATTATAGACTTTTGATGGCTTTTGAAGATGATGATTTCTTGGATGCTATAGAGGAAGATGATCTCTATGAAGAAATTTCTAAACTTAAAATCTGTTTAGAAGAAAAGAGTATGATCATAGATACTCTGACATTCCAACTTACTAATAGGGAAAAACACAATGAAAAGTTAGAATGTGAAATTGTGGGACTTAGAAAAGATATTGAGAAAACAAAAGCTCTTAATCTTAGATTTGCTAAAGGATTTGAAACTTTAGATGAGATTATCAAAGTGCAGCGTTCTCCTCTAATCAAGATAGGTCTCAGATATTTTGAAGAAGCATCTCAAGCACAGAAACCATCCACCTCCAAAAGTTATCTTGATGCAACAAGGAGAAGTGAACAGGTTGACAATTGACAGCAAAGGCATATAGCAGATCACCAGGTAAATCGGGGGCAATCTACTTCAAGGATGCAGAGAAGCTACAACCAACCGCAGGTAAATCATTCTCAATTTGCCTCAAGAATGAATGTCTATGGAAACTACAATCACATGGACAGTAGATTTGATAATCACAGGAATATCTTCAATGGCTAATGTTTCTCTTGTCATAACTTTGGACACAAAGCAGCTCAATGTGTTGCCTACAAGACCATCATGACTAGATAAGCATGAAATCAAAGGAATGTGATTGGAATCATGAAAATAACCTACAATAACTTTTCTGCTCTTGAAAATGAAATAGAATGTTCTATTTGTAACAACTTCGGTCATGAAGATTCTAAATGCAGGAGTAGGTTTCGGCAAACAACTCAGAAGGAGAAAGCTTCATTGAGTCCCAAAACATGGAGAAAGAAAGAACCACAACCAGAAAGATGTGGTATAGCCTTATATGTGGAAGGACAGGAAAATCAATGGTACATCGATAGTGGATGCTCGAAACGTATGACAGGTGATAAAGAAAAACTTTAGTCATATAGTTCCTTAGAAAAAGAAAGGAAGGTCTCATTTGGAAATGAAACCCCTGCACTCATAAAAGGTAAAGGTTCTATTCTTTTGAAAGAAAAGGTCAAATCTGGAAATGTTATGTATGTTGATGGCTTAAAGCATAATCTATTGAGTGTCAGTCAAATGTGTGATCAAGGAAATGAGGTAATATTTCGATCAAATGGATGTATTGTTCGTGAGCTTGATATAGGAGAAATAGTGATCAAAGGCATAAGAACATCAAATAACTTATACATACTCAAGGGAGGACAACAACAATGCTATCTAAGCAAGAATGATGAACACTAGCTATGGCACAAAAGATTGGGGCATCTAAGCTTCTCTCAAATAAGAAAAGCATGCAAATATCAAGCAGTTCGTGATCTCCCTAAGATCAGAATTCCAGAAAATACAATATGCAAATCATGTTAGTTTGGTAAGAAAGCTAGAACTAATTTCCTTAAGAAGTAAGGATCAGCAAGTAAGCCACTTGAACTTGTCCGTACAGATGTATGTGGTCCATCCAGGAAAAGGTCACCTCGAGGAGAAGAATACTCCATATTGTTCATTGACGAATTTTCTAGGATGTGTTGGATAGGACTTCTGAAGCATAAAGATGAAGCTTTCGAAAAGTTCAAAGCATTCAAAGCCTTGGTTGAAAACAAATCAGATAGAAAAATCAAATGCCTTCGGTCTGATCGAGGAGGGGAATTTACCTCGGATGAATTTTTCAATTTTTGTGAAGAACATGGAATAAGAAGGGAATTCTCTACTCCAAGGACTCCTCAGCAAAATGGAGTAGTAGAAAGGATGAACATAACGGTTCAACAAATGGCTCATGCTATGCTTGATGAGTCTGGAACTCCTGCAACCTTCTGGGGTGAAGCTACATTTGCTGCCGTTACTATTCTCAACAAGACAAACGTCCGGGTGAATAGCACTCAAACTCCTCATGAACTCTGGTATGGTAAGACTCCTACGGTAAAATACTTCAAAATTTTTGGAAGCAAATGTTACATCAAAAGGACTGATGAAAACCTTGGCAAGTTTGAACCTAGAGCAGATGAAGGCATTCTCCTTGGTTACTCTCCCCAAAGCAAAGGATATAAGTGTTACAATAAAAGACTTAGAAAAATTGTTGAAAGTATTGATGTAGTGGTTGATGAAGAAGGGAAGATTCCAAGGCAGGTAAAATCTGAAGATTTCAAAGATGATGAGGACTATCATTCAACATGAAATCAGACTAATGATGAAGAAGACACCTATGAGGAACTAGAAGAACAGATAAAGGTAGAAGAAGATTCCATCCAGGTATGTCCAGAAAAATCATCCAGAAACTCAAATTTTGGGGCAAAAAGAGGTAGGTGTACAAACAAGAAGAACTATTTCAGAAGCTTCAAGCTATCTAGCATTTCTCTCCTCCACTGAACCATGAAACATAAGTGAAGCATGCAAAGATGAATGCTGGGTCAAGGCCATGAATGAAGAACTTGATCAGATTGAAAAGAATAACACTTGGGAGTTAGTTCCTAGACCAAATGATAAGATTGTCATAGGGACAAAATGGATATTCAAAAACAAGCTAAATGAGAATGGAGATGCTATTAGAAACAAGGCCAGACTTGTTTGAAAAGGGTATGCTCAACAAGAACGTACATACTTTGAAGAAAATTTTGCACCAGCTGCCAGACTTGAAGCGATAAGAATGTTTCTTACTCTTTCTAGCTTTCAGAATTTCAAAGTATATCAAATGGACATGAAATCTGCCTTTTTGAATGGAGACCTAGAAGAAGAAGTGTATATTGATCAACCAAATGGGTTTATCCTTGGAAATTATCCAAAACTTGTATGCAGACTCAAAATTTGTGGCGGAGGTGGTCTCAAGGTCCATTCCCAAAGGCCTAGGAAACCCTTTTCCTTGGTGATGCAAAAAGAATTTGAAATGTCCCTGCTTGGTGAGATCACATATTTTCTTGGTTTACAAGTCCAAAAAAACAAAGACGGTATTTTTCTATCACAAACCAAGTACCTCAAGCAGATCTTGAAGAAATATGGGATGGAGGATTCGAAACCAGTATGTACCCCTATGGTAACAGGATGCAACCTCAGCGCAAATGATGAATCAACAGCAGTACATCAACCAACCTATAGATCCATGATTGGTAGTCTGCTCTATCTAACAGGTACCCAACCAGACATCATGCATATAGTGGGAATAGTTGGAAGATTTCAGGAAAATCCAAAGGAAACTCATCTTCAAGCAGTTAAGAGAATTTTCAAGTATCTTCAAGGAACTCAAAACTATGGCTTATGGTATCCTAGAGATACATATCTCACACTTCATGCATATACAGATGCAGATTGGGCAGGAAGCGTGGATGAAAAAAAAAGCACTAATGGTGGTGCATTCTTTATGGGTTCCAAATTAGTATCTTGGTTCAGCAAGAAACAAAGTTCAATTGCATTATCTACAGCTGAAGCAGAATATGTGGCTGTTGCATCTTGCTGCACACAACTTCTTTGGATGATGCAAACATTGCAAGACATTCAAATCACTTGTACTCCACCTATCTCCATTTTTTGTGATAATACAAGTGCAATCAGTATTTCAAAGAATCCAGTCATGCATTTGAAGACCAAGAACATACCTATCAAATATCATTTTGTCTGGGAACAAGTGCTTGAACAAAAGGTCAAATTGGAGTATGTCCCCTCCAAAGAACAAGTTGTTGATATACTCACCAAACCACTGCCCAGGGAGACATTTGAATACCTCAGACAGAAACTAGGAGTAGTTGATGCATCATCTTGCTGTTGAAATTATCTATTTCAGAGAACAGTGGTTGTACACGAGTTTCTTGAAGCGTATCCATGTACATACGCAGGTTTCTGTGGATACAATTGCGTATATGTTGGTTTGAAGAAAAACAGTGGGGCCAGACTCAGGATGAAAAGAGTCTGATATGGGTCTGACAGAGACCATTTGGCACAGGTTCAGGGGGAGCATATAACTCTAATAATGCATTGTTTGCATTATCTTAGAATATCTTGGTTCATTTTCTTTCAGGTGGAACCAGTGCAGAGGAAGATCATGGTTGCTAGTCTTGATGGTGATTGACAGATGCTGCTGATGTTAGTTGCTGATGACTATCATAGTCTTGTCTCAGATGTCTCTATGTCATGTACTTTCTTGATTATCAAGGTCATGTAATAGCCTATGTTGGTTTCCCCACTATGCCTGGGATGGATGATGTAATGTTCTTGTTTTATTTTGTGTAAACTTTTGGTGTATCCCCATTTGGTTGGGTAGATGAGTCAATATTGGTATATCCCCACTTGGTTGGGAGATGGATGGATGTATGAGTATTTGGTGATAGGAAGGTCATTTATGATGTATAACGTCATGTTTCTTCTTGTAGAACATTTTTTTTGCAGACCTTGCCTACAGTCAGGGGGAGCATGGACAACATAGCAGAGCAGAGAATTCAGCAAGTACTCATGGGGAGCATAACCCTTTGCCCTTGATGACAAAGGGGGAGAATGAATTTGAGTGTTTTAGGGCTGCCATCAAGTCCAAAGGGGGAGATTGTTGGCATTATGACACAGGTTTGGTGCTATGACATAGGTGTTGTCCTTGATGGCAACTCACTCAAATGAAAAATCACAGTTCAAGCTCTCAAAATGAAGGAAAAAGAGATATACGCAGGTTCCTCTAAACCAAGTCGTGTATACACGCGGGATCGACGTTCAAAAGGCGCGTATATGTATGCACGCACTTTCATGCAAGGAAAAGCACGTACATGTGGGAAAACTTATTTTTGGTCCATGGTATTTGGACCTATGGTTTTGGACCATGGTATCTCATTCGATGTGTTGAACCTAGGTATTGGGTCAATGGTATTGATTCTTTATGGTTTTGGACTGTGGTATTGAGTAAGGCCTAAGACTATAAAAGGGAAGGAGATCGGTTGGCAAAGGCATTCACTCAAGCATTGAATATCTTATGAAGAGCAAGATCTAGAATTGGGTTATGGTGCATAGCTGGATCTGAACCAAGGAGGAACCTGAGCGCAAGAAGAAGGATAAGTTCTATTTTTGGGTCAAGATATTAAGGCTTGAATAGTAGTATCTTTGTGTGATTTTGATCTGTTATATGTGATGAATGACTTGATCTATAAATCTGATAATCTGGGTATAACTCATGTCTGAATAAGTGAAAAGGATAAATTATCTTTTATAGATCTATAAGCAGGTTCAACACAGCAGAGGCGCATATACACGTTGTTTCAGTAAGTTAAAGCAGCATATATGCTAGTTGGTATTAATACAGAAGCGTACGTACATAGGTCATACATATTGAAGTAGCGTAAGTCTCATGAAATATATTTTAGCTACTTCTGTTTATTGTTGCAGTGTTCTGGGTTCAGGATTGGTTTTGGTTACTGTTACTGTATTCTGGTTACAGCTTTCTGAGAAGTGATTGGTTGATTCAATATTGGTTTGTAAGGAGATTGATTGATGCAGATACACTTGATGTTATTCGTGGATCCAGTGTAAAAATTTATGAAACGTGGTCCCTGGAAGAAAAGAGAAGGTTGTAGCCTTCTGTAGGTCAGCACCTACATACTAGTACCTCAGCTAGTACAAGAGCTAAGGGGGTTGTAGCTCCATTCCAGGAGAAGCTGGAGAACGAGAGAAGGTTGTAGCCTTCTGCAAGTAGAAGCCTGTGTACTAGTATAAGACTACACCAATACAAAAAACATTGTAAAAAGAAGTTTCTTATTAAAAGAAGATAGAGACGAATTGCAGCAGGTGGTTTTCACCCACATTGGGTTTCCACCTTATATCTTGTGTCCATATGTGTGATGATCTATTCTGTTTTACTGCACCTGTTTATTGTTCTTATGGTTAATGAAGTTCTGATGCACTGATTAAAGATCAACATTTAATGAATCATAAGTTTACTGATATACGCTGGTTTCTTTAGACACAGTAGCGTATATATGCAGTTTCCCATAGCTGAAGTAGCGTATACAAATCTGATTGTGAAATGAAAAATAATTGATTTGACAATACTGATTCACCCCCCCACCCTTAGTATTATTTCCAACACTTGGAAGCGACGGCGCTGTATGCACAATTACTAGCTCTTACTGCAGGCTGTCACTTGATCAGCTGGCGCAAGTTCGCTAGGAGTTTAAGCCAACTTCTATGAATTCTTAGTAGAAGCTTTTAGCTGTGATGAAAGAAAGCTAACTCAAAATAGGCTATTCTACATGCAGAAAGAGAAGGAAAATTGAAATGTAATGCAAACCCTAGCCAACCCTAGTTTACCCACTAACCCTACTTTTGCAAGAAAAGAGATGGAAACTAATGAAATGGGTTCCATTGACTACTGAAAAGGTAAATTTCATTTATTCACACTACTTCTGAAGAGAAATGAGAAGAAATCATCTTTTTGTACTTTTGAGTATTTTTATGTGGAATTATTATGCTGGCGATTTGACTGGTTGTGTTTGTGCAGAGGTTTGGTGGCAAAAGAAGATGGAGTTGGCTTTTGCAGATGGTGAGGAAGGTGTGGAGGGGTCCTAAGAAGTCCCTAGCACCCTTCTGGAGACTTCCATTGCGATCAGACTTCAAAAAATCACTCGCAGGAAATTCTATAGGAGGCTGCAGGGGATCTACAGGAGATTCTATAGGAGGATCTATAGGAGGAGGCCGAAAGTGGTTTTTCGAGGTTTGAAGGTGGAAAAATTACGGGAAAGGGGAAATGAAGGTTTGATGAAGGTTTTGAGGGGTCTATACCTTGTCAAAGAAGATCAGGGACGAAGGAGATGGTTGGATTTGTTCAAATGGTAAGAAAGCAGCTCTATGGAAAAACAATGCAGAAATTAGGGCAGATTGGCGAAATGTGGCGAATGAGTGGGGAAATATTGAGAGATGAACTAGTACAGGCTGTTTTATGGAGGAATGATAAGCTAGAATGTTCTACAAGAGAGTTGCACACTTATTCCTCACAACTGACCAAAGTAAGAACTGAAAAATAAAGTTTTGTTTATTTTAACCTAAATTCTGACCTAAAACCAGAAAAATGCCAAACAATACTTTATGAACAGAAACTTGTGCGAGAAAACCATGGTAAATGAACATGAAATGATCTAATCATGTGAATATAAACTAATGTCAACGTCTCCAACTCGAAATACCACACTAGCAGTTGCATTGGAAGAGAAAAAACAGTGTTTTTGGTGGCAGCAGTAGTGCCTTGATCTCAATTCATGGTCCCAAGGAAGGAGAAAGGAGATCAAGACCTGCTGGTGGCCTTTTTGGATCTTTTTCTATTACTGCAACAAACTACTTAGGAAACTTGAACCAAAAAACAACTATTCTAACCATCAAAAGAAACCTAATTTAACAAAGCAAGATTAACCTAAACAACAGAAATTATCTTATGAATGCAAGAAAAAGCATATAAATACACAAAGGAGGTGTTGGGCCCTAATCCAAGAGCCTCAGCCCTCTAGAAAAGATCAGTGCTGGTTCAAGACTTGATTCATCTTCATTTATAAAAAAATAGCAGTTACATCACAAAACTGTCTTCAAAAAGAGCTCGAAAATGAGCTGAGTACAAGGCTGCACAATAGTGCGAAAATATACTATGAAATGGCTAACATCCAACTAAAAAAACTGAGGCCCTAAGCCTTCTTATTTATACAAATGGGGACTTCCAACAGTCCTCCTAAAATCAAGGAACTCGGCTTCTTGGAACTGAAGATAAACAACAGTCCTACTTGACTTGCTCGGCTACCCCTTGGAATCATCAATGTGGGCCTTTGTGCTCCAAGTTGCTGATGGAGGATTCGAGGAAAGGAGTCATAAATGCAGGAAACACCCCCCTACAAATCCTCTTCCCTATTTTCCTCAAGTTTTGGCTACCATTTGCTCATAAATCCCTTGACTTTGTCCAAAATTATCCAAAAACTCTGCATACAACACATATTACTACATGGCAAAGTGACTAATCCAATTCACTCTATTAGCATAAATATGTTCAAAAACATGCATTAAACTAATGAGAATGGTGGATTAAGTCGAAATAAGAGGCAGAATGAGCCCTATAATTACCCATTTCTGGGGCTCATCACATTGCGCAAGGAATTAGGAGGAAGGTCGAGGCCTATTTTGGCTAAGTGTTTGTCAGAGAAATTCAGTGAGAAAGTTATCAGAATTGCAGTGCAGGGTGTGCTTCATGTGTGAAGTAGTCATTATAATTTATCCATATTCTCATCTGAATTAATGCAAAGCAGTGAAGGTGTTTTTCCTAGTTGGTTTTCCGTATAAAATAATTGTGTTCCTTATGTTTTGATGGTTGCATGATCCGGATTTAAACAGGAATGCAACAAATTACAAAGATAACCATAAACACAGAGATGCAATGGAAATAATACTTCATTTCATTAATGTAAAATATTGAAATATGCTTACAAACAGAAATGGAAGTAAACCAACTAGGGAAATGATAGCTTATCTCTGAGAAGAGATGTGGCGGTTACATGCCTCTGAATTGCCTTACAATGAGGTTCAAGGGCCTTTTTATTATTGAACAATAAGAGAAAACCCTAAACAACCCAAACCCTAACCTGAGGAGATGTAACACCAAGAGTTTATGGGTCCCGTTGGGGTGAGTTGGATAGCCAAATTCCCGGGGTCATGACTTGGTCATATTATCTCCATTTGACATGCATGATAACCCGTTGGAAAGATCTCTCCGAGGACTACAATTGAAAAGACGATTTTAGACAAAAAATTGTTGGTGTTAGATTTCCAAAAAAAACTTTGTTTAGGGATCAAAATGGCTACGGAAGATTAGGACCCAAAAAAATGCTAAAAATAGTAAACTGTGCTACAATTAAGGAAACTGAAAAACTGAAAGAGGCAATGGTGGGGGTCCAAGTGGAATTGGTGGGTGGCCACCAATATCCACCTGGATCATTCCTCCCCCCTTAGGAAGCAATGGTCCCCATTGCGTTGAGTTCCTCCATGAGATTAGGAAACTTCTGCTGAACTTGGTCCCTGATGAGCCACTTGCCCTGGTGAAGGAGTTGGCCTGCTTTGACAACTCAATACAGTTGGATATTCTACTGGCAAGTGTGATTAATCTGTGTGTCCATGATCTAATCAGTTTCAACTTGTTCCGTGCAATCTGGATTTAACTTTGTTGGTGTGAGTTGTTCTGCATTGTCAGATGTGTCCAGTAATGGTGGAAAGTATGGTCGAAGGCATTCCACATTGAACACTGGGTGAAAGCCAAGGGATGGGGGAATGCTGAGCTCAAATGCATTGTCTCCCATAGCCTTGGTAATGGTGTAAGGACCATATTAGAGACCCTTTGAGTTTCTGATAGGCTCCAGTAAGGCGTTCCTTTTGTAAATGCAACCAAACTTTGTCGCCCACCTGAAACTTGTGTGGCACCCGATGTTGATCATGTCACTGCTTGTACTTGGCATTTGATTTCTTCAGAATGTCATGGACCTACTAGAAAATATGTTGGATGTGCTCAATGAAGCTATTTTCATTATCTGTTTTGGACTGGACATGAGCTAAATCTGCGTGAGTAGCTACAAATGGCATGGCCACATCAATGGGACATAGTGGCTAGAATCCCAAGGCCGCCTGAAAAGGGCTGTGGCCAGTCAAGCTATGGAGAGCCCGATTGTAGCTATGCTGAACATAGGGGATTCTATCGTCCCATGTGCATGGATGCTTTGAGTTTTACATGCGCAGAATGTGTACGATCATCCTGTTGACAACCTTTGTCTGGCCATCAGTTTGAGGATAGAAGGTTGTGGACTTAGTGAGTTTGGTGTCCAACATCGACCAGAGACTAGACCAAAATGTACTTAGGAACCTGTTGTCCCGATCTAAGATGATAGACTATGGGATCCCAAAGTGTACCCAAACTCGTGCAAAGAAGAGTTTAGCAATGGATTTGGCTGTGATATTCTTCTTGTAGGCCACCATAATGGCCATCTTCGAGAACCTGTCAACAACCACAAAAACACAGTCATTTCCATGCTTAGTGGAAGGAAGGCCTAACATGTAATCCATGGAGATGGATTCCCAAGGTCGACTAGGGGTAGGCAACGAGGTATAGAGGCCTTTCTTCTTGATGGTCGATTCGGTAATGGCGCAGGGAGTGCATGATCTGATGTACTTCCTGACAACCTGTCGAAGATTCCGCCAATAGAAATACTTCTGCAATACTGCCACCATTTTCTCAACACCAAAATTCCCAGCAGCCTGACTGTAGTGTGCTTCCCAAATAATATTGGCACACTCGCTTGAAGGAACACAAAGGTGACCCAGGTGGCATAATAGGGCATCTTGGAGATGAAAATCTGGAACATGCTGACCCTCCAAGAGTGTCTAGTATGGGTGGCTGAATTCCAGGTCGCTTTTGTAGAGAAGTGGCCAATTAGAAGTCTCGTGCCCACAAGAGTTGAGCATGGTGGTTAACGCCATGATCAGTGGTCAACTGAGGCAATCTGCAACATTATTGGTGATTCCCCTCTTATACTTGATATTCAAATGGAACTGTTGCAGGTATGTGGACCACTTCTGATGGCGATCATTCTGTAATTTCCCTTGGGTCTGTATGAACTGCTGGGGTCGGTGGTCTGTGTGAATGACAGTTTCCTTCCCCAAAATGTAATGCTTCCATTGTCAGTAGGCCTGCACAATGGAATACATCTCTTTGTCATAAGTGGGATACTTCCAGACTGTGTCTGAAAGTGTCTCACTGTGATATGCCATTGGATGCCCATGTTAAGTAAGGATTGCCCCAATAGCATAGTCAGAGGCATCTCTCTTGACCTCAAATGGTTGTTGCAGGTCCGGTAATGTGAGCACTGGTGCCAAGAATAGGCGATCTTTCAACTCTTTGAATTCCTTCTGTTGAGATTCATACCAAAATAATTTTGCTTTTACTCCTCCCTTGGTGACTTGACTCAAGGCCAAGTGATATGAGAAAATCCCAACACGAACCTGCGGTAGAAGTTGGCAAGACCTAGAAAGTTGCGGAGCTCTATTAGAGTGGTTGGAGATGGCCAATCCTGAATGACTTGGATCTTGGCTGGATCCACATGCACCCCCTGTTCATCAATAATGTGTCCTAGATACTGAACCTGGGTCATGCTAAAAGTGCATTTCTCCAAATTGGCACATAACTTGTGTTGCCCGCAGTGTTTGGAGAACCTGTCGGATGTGGTAGAGGTACTCTTCCCAACTCTGGCTGAAGATCAGGATGTCATCCAAGTATACCAGTACAAATGAGTTGGTGAATGGCTGCAAGATGTCATCCATTATCCTCATGAAGGTTACAGGAGCATTTGTCAATCCGAAAGGCATAACCAACCATTTGAAAAGACCCTCCTCGGCTTTGAAGGCAGTCTTCCACACATCAGAGGGTTCGATTGGTACTTGGTGATATCCTGTCTTCAAATCAATCTTGCTGAAATATTCCCCCCCTTCAGTTGATCCAGGAGGTCATCAATCCATGGGATCAGGTGCCTATTACGGACAATGATCTTATTCAATGCCTGATAGTCAATACAAAGTCTCCAAGTCCCATCCTTCTTCTGTACCAACACGATCAGGGTCCCATAGGGCGATGAACCTGGACAGATGTGACCTTTCTATGACAGCTCCTGAATTTGCCTCTTGATTTCATCATTCTCCAGAACAGAGTGCCGATAGATTGGTCTATTGGGCAGTGGCGCACCTGGGGTCAAATCGATAGAGTGCTTGACCTGACAGTGTAGAGGAACCCCTGCGGGGGAGGTGAAGATGTCCTTGTACTCCTCCACGACCTTGTCCATCTGTAGTTGTCGTGTGGAGGGGCCCTGTCTGGAGGTCATGGCCACCGTCTTCTTCTTTCCTTGAGGGTGTATCATCAGGAAAACAAATTTCCCGGTTTTGGAAATGAGCTTACTACATTGTTTTGCAGTAACCAAAGAGATGGCAGTAGGCGGTGCTACCTCTGGTATCCTATACAACTTATTTCCCAAAGTAACAATAACACCACAGGACCTTGATTCATACACAGCATGTCACTTCCAAAAGTATGGTTGTCCTACTAATACATCACAAACTTCAAGGGGAGAAATGTCACACAATACCTCATCCATGAAGGGCTTGATGTTATATGGAAGGCGACACTACTAGCTCATGCGAAGATCCCATCCTTGGTGAAGCCACCCAATGGTGTATGGTTGTGGATGTGTTGTGGTCGGTAAGCTCAGCCACTTCACGACTTCTACCAAAATGAGGTTATTTTGGCTCCCATTGTCGACAATGAACTGTAGCGGGGAGCCCTTTACTCACATTTGGGAGTGGAAGAGACGGTCTTCCTCCTCCGGATCTTCGGGTTCCTCCTTCTGGATATTCATAGTGGCAACGGTGGTGTTGGGCTCTGCATCAATAATCTGCTTCCCTTTTTCATTCCCCTTGTTGGGTTCTGACTCAAATTCAGAACATGCATCTGATTTTGAAACCTTTAGCTCGGCCACAGGGACTGCTTGGCCTGACACTCACTTTTGTTGTGAGTGGAGCTCTTGTGGAACTCACACCACTTTCCCGTGTCCTTTTTTGGCTTCGCGATGATGTTCTTTGCTTGTAGCTTTGGCAAGTTGTCTTGGGCCACCCCACCTTGGCTTTGTCCTTTGTTCTGCAGTTTGGGGGCACCTTTCCCTTGCTTCGAATTTGCAGATCCAAAGTCTCGCTTATTCTGTTTAAACTTTTGCTCGACCTTGATGGCATATTGGTATGCCATGCCGAGTGAGGAGATGTTCAAGAATTCTATTTCTTTGTAGATGTACTTGTGTAGGCAACCATGGTATTTGAGTACCAAATGCTGCTCTGAATCCTTGATACACAACTTTTTGCGAAGGGTATGGAAAATATTGGTAAACTCTAGCACGTCTTGGTCCCTTCCCTGCCGCAGTGCGGTCCACTTTATGTATTGATCCTCATAGCTTCCAACAGGTTAGTACTGCTCCTTGATGGCATCCTGGAATGAATTCTAAGTGGGTGCGGCTGAAAATAGTGAGCCTATACTTTCATCCTTCTGCTCGCAGTAGGTTTCCCACCAGTCCTTGATGTGGGGGGCTACTTTGAGAAGAGCGAAAATAGTCTTTTCCCGACTGGAAAAATCATGAACAGAAAAAATAGCCCTCTAGCAGATTTAACCATTTATCGACAAAATCTGCGTCTATCTGACCCTCAAATATGGGGATTTCAAAATTAACTTGTACCTTAAATGGTGTGGCATTTCCAGAGTAGCTGTTGGAAGCCAATGCGTCGCCCTGGTTAGCCGCTGAAGGATTTGGGCAAAGTTGTCCATCATCGCGTTCCTTTGTCACTTCAGGGATTCTTCGAGTAAGATTTTGATAGGATTTCCTACCCCCTCTTCTTTCTTTTCATCCGCCATGGGAGGCCATTGGGATTTGTGAGGCTGGTCTTGCAAAGATTCGACCAGTTCAAGCCCTAACTCCTTTTATCCCAACCTCGTTGGGGACATGCAAAGAAAAACAAAGAAAAAAAGCAGACCGCACTGATACCACTAATCCGAATTTAAACAAGAACGCAACAAATTACAGAGATAACCATAAACACAGAGATGCAGTGGAAATAATACTTCATTTCATTAATGTAAAATATTGAAATATGCTTACAAGAAGAAATGGAAATAAACTAGCTAGGGTGATGGTAGTTTATCTCTGAGAAGAGATGTGGCGGCTACATGCCTCTGAATTGCCTTACAATGAGGCTCAAGGACCTTTTTATTATTGAGCAATAAGAGCAAACCCCAAACAACCAAAACCCTAACCCGAGGAGATGTAACACCAAGAGTTTATGGGCCCCGTTGGGGTGAGTTGGACAACCAACTTCCCAGGGTCGTGACTTGGTCATATTATCTCCATTTGACGCACATGATAACCCATTGGAAAGATCTCTCTGAGGACTACAACGGAAAAGACAATTTTAGAAAAAAAATTGTTGGTGATAGATTTCCAAAAAAAACATCGTTTAGGGCCTCAAAACGGCTCCGGAAGTTTAGGACCCAAAAAATTGCTAAAAATAGTAAATTGTGCTACAATTAAGGAAACTAAAAAACTGAAAGAAGCAATGGTGGGGGTCCAAGTGGAATTGTTGGTTGGCCACCAATATCCACTTAGATCATTGCATGTGTTTTTATTGTGTGTTTTTATTTCCACAAAATAGTAGAAGAAATTTGTGTCTCTTGTTTTTAGTTAGAATTCATTAGCAGTAACAAATTTCGAGCCATTTCTACATGGTATTAGAGCTCCACAAGACTACATACAAACCTTGTTCCAAATATTTTGTCAGAGAAATTTCTATTTGCAGAGTTGTTTGTGTAAGTTCTCTTCAGTGTAGGAAAAATTTCTTTCAATGGATTGAGGCTTGAGTATGAATTGGATGGCACCTCAATTTTTTGTGCTTGGAAAGACAAGATGGAAGTTGTCCTAGACGACATTGGAGTATGGAAATACACACAAACTAATATTCCAAAACCAGTAGCATCAAATGCATAAGCACTTTCTCAGTGGAATAAAGACACAAAAAGAGCCAAGATGATCCAAGTGGACATTGGTGGCTGCCCGCCTATTCCACCTAGACCTCCATTCGCTTTCATCAGTTTCCTTGATTATAACAACATTTACTATTTTTAGCCATTTTTTGGGTCCTGAACTTCCGGAGCTGTTTGACCCCCTAAATGGAGTTTTTTTGAGGTCCATCATAACTTGCCGCAAATCTTGTAGTACTCAAAGATATCTTTCTAATAAGGTATCGTACATGCAAAACATAGATCATATGACCAAGTTATGACTCCGGGAAGTTGGTTTCTCAAATAACCCTAATGGTGCCCACAAACTCTTGGTGTTCCATCTCCTAGGGTTAGATGTTTGGTTTTTTAGGGTTTTCATTTATTGTTCAATAATAAAAAGGCCCTTGAGCATCATTGCAACACATTTTAGAGACATTTAACTGCCACATCTCTTCTCAGAGATAAGCTACCATCGCCCAAGTTAGTTTATTTCCATTTTGTATGTAAGCATTATTTAGTTCTCAAATGTTAATGAAATGAAGTTTTATTTCTACTGCATCTCTTTGTTTATGTTTATATTTGTGTTATATTGTGTTCCTACGTAAGTCTAGATCAATGGTATCACAGCGTTATGCTCTTTCTCTATTTTTTTTGCATGTCCCCAACAAGGTTAGGGTATAAGGATTTAGGGTTCGAACTGGTTGAACATTTACAAGACTAGCCTCACAAACCCAGCCCACACCCCTAAAACTCCACCATACCATTAAAAGGTAGGATCTGGTGGGAGTTGAACCCACGGCCGGTGGAAGGGCCGGCCCTGCCCATGCAGCAGCTCCACACACCAATACACGCAATGGCCCCCCCACAGTACAACCATATGACACCACCGCGATGCAAATTTTAATGAGCCCGTTTAATATGGTTATGATAGGTATGGGGCACCCACCCAATGCGGACCCGACCCCCCATTTAAATACATGCAGATTTTTGTTAAAACATGGAGGGGGAGGGGTTTGACCACCCGACCTCCTCCACCTATTTTGGTCCCTTTACCAATCTGCCCAAACGGATTTGTTGGTAACTCCACCCAAAAAAATTATATAAACTTTCATTTACACAGTGCGCCTAAGAGCATGGAGGAACCAGGAAAGGGCATGGAAATCGAGGTGATATTTTTTAATTAAATTTTTTAATGCAGGTGGAACCATGAAGGAGCAAAATTTCCAGGAGGGTGAAATTTTTGTAATGTCCAAATTGGAAAAAATTTATGTCGATCTTACACCTCTCGGCAACACAAACCTGATGGTGCAGTCAGTTTCCTAATCTGAGCAGCCTATTTGTAGAGGACTTGGAGGAGGGAATCTTTGAGGAATCTAGTGGGAATCTAGAAGATTCCTTGAGCCCCAGAATTCCATTTTCTCATAATTCAGAAATTTGACAGTTGATTTTGCACTATTTGATGCCACAAATCTGATGGTGTGTTCAGGTATTCCATTTTCTCATTTCATTTTTCGGCCACTTTTCTAAGTGGAGTGCAGGTGTCATCATTCAACATGCGAGTAGTCATTCCATGATATTCGACGCAGCGAGGTTGCTAGTACGGATAGCTTTAGTAGCTTGACATCCTTTTCTTAAGATGGCCCCTAGATGTGAGGTATATACAATGTGTTCATGTACTTCTTTTGCTATGCATTGTGCTGCACAGATCCCTGTTTAATGTTTGATGTGGGATCCTGTTTCTTACTTGTTTCCATTATTCCTGCTTGACGCAGAATCATTTGTGTGATGTACTTGTTGTCATGATTTGTCATGTTTTGTTTTAGATCTCTTTGTCATTATGTTTATGGGATACTCATGTTGTCGCCATGTATGATTGCATTGAAATCCCTTTTATGCCATGTTGGCGGGATGTTCATTGTCATGCATGAGTTTAGGTCATACTGATAGGAGTCTTTTTGACTGAGAGTTCCTGTAGCAGAACATCTCTTGGAGCCACTCCTGCGTGAGGGAATTTTCCTTGTATGATAGCAACGTCACCTCTTATGTACATCATCACAATTGATAACACTGAATGCAGTGGCCTACACCATCTTGAAAACAGGGCCCGGAGATTTAGTCCCTCTTGGACGAATTCCATTATCAACGACTTATGTTTTCATGTGCTGATGATTGTCATGTTCCTCTTCTTTACAACATGTAGATGTATTCATTTATGTTCTTTTAAAAATTCAATTTAACACATCACGAAATTAAAAGTTCTTGGAAGGGTACTTTATCACACCCAGACATGGATCACTCAATTACAGAGATACAACATCTGCAATATCGAGCTGCTAAAAAGCAAGAAAAATGTGTGTATTTTTTTTAAATATTTGCATAACTTTTGTTTGAAAAACTAGTTTGAAGTGATTCAAGGGGAATATTGAAGCATATATATCATTGTTTGATTCCAAAATTCCTTGAAACAAAAAAATGGACACACCTAGTAAGAAACCAGAAATCTCTTCTATGATGCATGAAGAAGAGGAAGAAATGCAACATGATATATCAAATTTACGAGACTAAGTGCAACAAATTTCTCTCTCAAAAAGTAGCAAAAAATGAATTGGAGCCATGATGAATGTTAATATAGATGGTATAAAAATGGACATGGGAGTATTGAATGATGTTTTAAAAGAAGACATGGAAGCAATGATGAATTTCAAGATAAAGGGGTTGAAGGAAGGTTTGGCAAAGTTGCTAGAAGAAAGGATTCCCAGTGGTGACAAGGAAATCCATGAAAATCATGATGAAGACAAAAGGAATATAAATTTGATTTTAGAGACTCCAATGTGGGGTTTAAAAACCATCACATTCCAAAGATAGATATGAGCAAGTTTGATGGCAAGGATCTAGTAACTTGGGTACTACAAATGGAGAAATATTTTGATCTACAAGATGTGCAACCCTAGAAAAAGGTACTTATTGCATCTTTATATTTATAACCCAATCATTTTGTATGGTATAGATTATTTTTTTCTCGTAAACCACTTGTCACTTGGTCATTTTTTACAGAGAAAATGATAGCACATTATGAAGATAGAAAGAGAAAAACCTTCTTTAGCCAATTGATAAATCTCAAACAAAAGGGTTCAATGGCGGAGCACATTGAAGACTTCAACAAAATGAATATTAGGGTAACTGATATTCCAGAGGAGCATATGATTTATGTCTTCATATGGAATTTAAAATATAACATCCAACATGAGTTTCGTCTTTGGGAACTGATTCATTGGAAAAGGCATTAAGGGTGGCAAGAAAAGTTGAAAGCAAAAGTATGGCAACAAGGAAGTCTACCACTCACAACAATAAAGATGGAAGTGTTTCTGCTCCTAGTGTTCCACAACCTACAAGGTTGACACCACAACAATTAGAGGAAAAAAGTGCAAAATAGATTTGGTATAGTTGTGATATCAAATACACTAAAGGTCACAAGTGTACCGAGAATAAATTATTCTACATAGATTATGAAGAGGAGAAATAAAAGGAACAAGAAACATCAAAAGAGGAGGATATACACAAGGAACCAACCCCAAAGAAAGCAGAAATGAATCTGACCATATCTTTTAATGCATTGGCAAGAATTACCACTCCTCAAACTCTCAATATAGAATGATATATCAAGAAGAACAAGATAATAGTGTTGATTGATTCAGGTAGTACCCATAATTTTATTCATTGTAAGATAGCCAAGGAATTGAATTGCTTCCTATATCCAACACTAGAGTATCAAGTGATGGTTGCAAATGAAGGAACTATAAATTTCTCTGGAAAGTGCCATAATATCAAGCTAACCATGGGGGAATATGTATTGAATAGTTAAATTCTTTCCATTCCAATGGGTGGTGTTGATGTTGTATTAGGAGTCCAATGGTTAAAATCGTTGGGGACAATAGCTTTCAATTTTCAAGAGCTTTTCTTGAAAAATTTTTGGGAAGGAAAGGAAATTGAATTAAGGGGTGTTGTAGGGAAATGAGGAAATGTAATAAGATCTAATGGCATTAAAAAGCTTTTGAATAAATAACAATAGGTCGTAATTGCACAATTATGCTCACCAGTGGTTCAAACATCGAAATCATCTATTTCTCCAAATCTCCAAAAAGTCTTGGACAATCATTCCAAGGTGTTTGAGACTTCCAAAGGCCTCCCACCTATTCATGATCAGGATCATGCAATTCAATTGATTCTAGGAAGTGTTCCTCCAAACATCATACCTTACAGTTATCCTTATGCCCAAAAGAGTGAAATTGAACGTATGGTTGTAGAAATTCTAGAGGTTGGTATAATTCAACCTCGTCAAAGTTCTTTCTCCACTCCAATAGTATTGGTGCACAAGAAGGATGGATCATGGTGTATGTGTCCAGATTATAGGGAGCTCAACAAGCTCACTATTAAAAATAATTTTTCCATTCATGTCATTGATGAATTGTTGGATGAATTGCATGGATAAATTTGCTTCACCAAGCTGGATCTTCATTCAAGATATCATCAAATTAGAATGAAGACTAAAGACATTCCAAAAACAACATTCATAACTCATGACGGTCATTATGAATTTATGCCTTTTGGCCTTAGTAATGTACCTTCCACATTTCAAGGTTTGATGAATTATATTTTCAAACCCTTTGAAAATTTGTGTTAGCATTTTTTGTTGATATACTAATCTACAACAAATCTTGGAAGGATCATGTCCAACATGTTGACAGGTGCTCAAACTATTGGCGGAGAAGCAATTATATGCAAAAACCTCCAAATGTTTCTTTGGACTACAAGAGGTGGAATATTTGGGTCATATTGTATCTCATGAGGGTGTTAAGGTAGACCCTAACAAAATTACAACCATTAAGGAATGGAAAATCCCCATAACCATAAAGCATCTTCTAGGATTTCTCGGGTTGAAAGGGCATTATCACAAGTTTGTTAAGAATTATGGGAGAATAGTAGCACCTCTAACATCATTGCTGAAGAAAGATGCATTTTCTTGGATTCCAGAAACAACGAAGGCCTTTAAACATCTTAAAGAGGAAATGTGCCAAGCACCGGTCTTAGCTACGCAAAAATTCACAAATTTTTTTATTGTGGAGTGTGGCACTTCAGGAAATGCAATTGGTTTTTTTTAATGCAAGAAGGAAGACCCATTTCTTTTGAAAGTCATCCAATAAAAGGAAAGTATTTACACAAACCTATTTATGAGAAGGAAATGTTGGAAATACTACATGCACTAAAGCAATGATGACCTTACCTAATGGGAAGACACTTCAAGGTAAACACAGATCATTATAGTCTTAAATAATTTTTGGAACAAATATTATCTTCAGAAGAGCAGCAGAAATGGGTGACAAAGATGTTGGGTTATGACTTGGAAATCATCTACATAAAGGGAAGAAAAATGTTGTTGCAACTGCACTCTCAAGAAATGATGAGGATGTGGAAGCATTGCTTTGTGCCATTTATATTATCTAACCTAAGTGGATAATCGAAGCAAGGGATGAATGGAAGAATGATGAAGAGGTGTGGCCACTCATTCAAAAGTTGTATCAAGATCCGAGTACATATGATATATTTAGCTGGGAAAAATGATTCATTATCGTACAAATATCACTTATATATTTGTAATAATTACCAACTCAAAAAAAAGATTATTTTGGAATTACACGCCTCTCCCCTAGGAGGGCACTCAGGATTTTTAAAAACTTACCATAGGGTCAAGAAGGAATTTTTTTAAGATGGACTTAAATCTGATATTTAGAACTTTGTGGTAGAATGTTTGGTTTTCCAACAAAATAAATTTGAGATAGGTAATACCCTAGGTCTGATACAACCTTTAGCCATTCCAAGTCAGTGTTGGGAGGAGGTATCAATGGATTTTATCATAGGTTTACCCAATTCTAAAGGAAAGAGTGTCACCATGGTGGTAGTTGATAGACTTACCAAGCATACACACTTTTGTTCATTATCTCATCCTTTTATATCTATCACATTTTCTATTGCATTTATGGAAGCAATTCAAAAGCTTCATGGAAATCCAAAGATTACAGTAAGTGACAGAAGTCCCATCTTCACTGGAAATTTTGGATGGAATTATTTTCTTGTCTTGGCACTCAATTAGATCATAGCTCATATTTTCATCCTCAATTTGATGGGAAAACTGAGATGGTGAAAAAATGTTCGAAAGGATATCTTCATTCCTTTGTATCTGACAAACAAACATAATGTAACACCCCCTCCTCCCAGGTCCACCCAACAAACTATCTAGCCGGGGTAAACATGCAATGAGAGAGGCTACTATAAGGGATTCAAATTCCTTGGTGACCTTAAGGAAATGGAACCGACAGAACATATCAAACAAACCCATCCACATTAGAAAAAACACCATCAAGAGACATGTTAGACACTCAGACATCCTATCCCTGAGTCCCATTGATGATTTAAGCCTTTTAACCCCTGGTCACTCTCATGTTATAAGCATGATAGCATCTAACAACCCAAAGTATTTCTCATAGGCCTATGTGTCAGCGACTATGGAGTTTTCTCAACAAACCTATGCCGCCGACCCCGAGATTTGATCCACTTTTCCCAGAATCCCAAAACATGCTACAACCTCCATAATGAATCAAAGACATGATAACAATGATGATAAATAAAAAATCAACCTTGGTACTAGGCTTGAGCATCCCCAACCGAGAATGAAATTCTATCAAACACTTGGCATCAATGCAACCTACAAGTCTAGGATACAAGACAGAGCATAAATGACTGAAAGAACTTATGAAAGATAACTAGAAGGATCACCGCCTTCTCCATTGAACTAATATATCATCAATTAGGTATTTCATCCATCCATTTAACAATTACAAGTAAATACATGAAATAACCATGACATGAACCAATAATTTAACCATGCTTATAACCAACATAAAACCATATAAATATCATAGATATGACAGCCATTAAATCCACATATAAATCAACACAAAAGTAAGAGAACTTAGCTTTTATTAATCATAGGAAAATCTAACTAGGTTCGGGACTTCCACGTACCACCTGACCATAGACATGGTTGAACCAAATCTCTCTTTTAGCCAGTCACCCCCATGCCATGTTCCAAGCATGAATGTGGGATATCATACAACAACCAATCCAAGAACCACCAAGGGAATCCAGAGGTTAAACCACCTCCACCCTCACCAAATAGTGATCACACCAAAACTGGTGCTCCAATCGCAACCGAACTAAACTTGGAATTCCATAAAAAGTACATCACTATCCTTGAGGAATTTTCCATCTCCTTGTCTCTCAGGATTTACCGCAATCCAATCCCAGATCATTAGGCCCTAAACCGAGACCAGCCTCAAACTTTACTGTAATCCAAACTCAGATCACTATGTCCTAAACTGATACTTCTCCCTTAGGCTTTGCCGTGTATCCCACCAAAATCGGTCAAGGGTTTCCTAGGCCTTTGGGAATGGACCTTGAGACCACCTCTGCGCCAAATTCCGAAATCCATTCTAGAATTGCTATAGGTTGTAGTAAACCACCTAGATGCTTACATTTCGCCTTGACCTACTAACAATATAAACATCTAGCCACGAAATCTACCACTTTCTTCTTCAAATTCAGTTGATAGTAGAACTTCTTTACCACTATCAACATGTTATGATGTCCCAGATGACCTGAGTATGTCTTGGCGTGAAACTCCCTCAAGATAATCTTCTTGTGATCACTACAGTTCGACAGATAGATCTTGTCTCTAAACCTCACCGAACCATCCATTGTGAGACGATAGTCTACATCTTGATCCCCTGTACTTGTACCTGCACCTGTACCTGTACCTATGCTCTGTTATAACATGTGCATAACCTCCATGTATTTGTCATCCTGTACCTTCCTGCTAAGAGCATCTGCAACCCGGTTCTCCTTCCCTTTGACGTATCTGATCTCAATTTTGAACTCACTAAGGGTAGCCAACCATCTAGATTGCCTGGCATTTAGATTAAATTGATCAAACAAATACTTCAACCCATTGTGATTTCTCATCAATGTAAACCTCCTACCAAGAAAATAGTGCCTCCACATCGTCAATGCATGTATAATCATTGCTATATCAAGATCATGCATTGAATAGTTATGCTCATGCTCATTCATTTGTTGTGATAATAGCACACTACCTATCCTTCTTACATGATAAATCCATGAAGTCCTCTCTTGCAAGAATCTGTACACACTACAAACTCCTTGTCCGGATCCACAATATTTAGCATTGGTGCATGTGTCAACAACTACTTAAGTTTCTCAAAACTAGCCTCACATTCTTTTGTCCATTTGAACTTCTTACATTTTTGTTGCAATGATATGATAGGATATGAAATGCATGAGAAGTTCCCGATGAACCTTCTGTAGTAACCTGCCAATCCCATAAATAATCTCACCTCATCCACATTCTTAGGAGCTACCCACTCCATGACATCCCTTGTCTTTTCGGGATCCACTGCTATGCCATCCTTGGACAGAACATGGCCCAAGTAATGCACCTCTTTCTGGAAGAAGCTTCACTTGCTAAGATTAGCATACAACTGATGCTCTCTTAACAATCTCAACACTGCTGCTAAATGCTCAACATGTTCTTCCTCATTCTTAGAATATACCAATATGTCATCAATGAATACAATAACAAACTTGTCCAGATAAGGACACAACACATTATTCATCAAACATATAAATGTATCTGGAGCATTAATCAAACCAAACAGAACAAAAAAAAACTCATAATTCCCATACCTGGTCCTGATTGCAGTCTTGAAGATATCCTCTTCCTTGATGTGTACCTGATGGTATCCCGATCTCAAGTTGATCTTAGAGAACACTGCTGCTCCTTTAAACTAATCAAGAAAATCATCAATCCTCAGCAATGGGTACTTGTTCTTAATCGTTACTTTGTTCAGTTGCCTGTAATTAATGCACAATCTGAGAGTACCATCTTTCTTCTTCACGAACAACAATGGTGCTCCCCAAGGCAGTACACTTGGCCTAATGTATCCCTTGTCCAACATTTCCTTCAGCTACAACTTTAACTCAACCAACTCAGGTGTGCTCATCCTGTAAGGTGCTTTTGATGCTGGAGCTGCCCTTGTCACCAACTCAATAAAAAATTCTACCTCCCTGTGAGGTGGAAACTTTGTAATGTGCATTGGATAGTAATGTCCTTTATCTTTCTCATTTATTTTCAAGTCATGCTTAGGCCCAACTTTGTGCTTCGACTGGTCATAACAATGCTTCAACTTTTGGATGGCCTCCTCCAGTGATCTAGGATCATCGAATTCGATCTAGTCTCTATATGCAATTAGCAGTCCACTGATGAATCTCTGAACCTTGACCTTCTCCTACTTGAGGTAAAGCACATATCTCAACAGCTCCAAAAATACTCTAGTATACTCATCATCTATCATAGTACCTGTCTACAACTCATAAAACACCTTAGCTTTGTCATCATAGTACCTCTCAGACAAGTACTTATTCTTGAAGAGCCTTTCAAATGCATGCCAAGTCAAATCTTCCTCATGTATACCTTTGACATTCTTCACATCTTCCCACCAAATATCCGCTTTACCTTTGAGACTGAAAGTGGCTATCTTTGCTTTCATGTTTTCTGAATAATCATGCAATTGGAAGAATTTATTCATACCCAACAACCATGCCTCTGCATCCTATGATTTCTTCATCTCTCCATCAAAGGTAGGTGGCTTCACTTTCTTAAACTCATCTGGAAAGTATCCCCTATCACTCCTCCTATAAGGATGATAACGATGACAATCATGATGCCTATCAAAACTAGAATTGGAATAGTACATGTGTTTATCACCTCTCCTATTTGGAGTTTTCAACAACCTACCATCTTTGATCATGTCAAATCTATCTGACCTATGTCTACTAGGAGACCTACTTCCATATGCCCTGTCAGCCCCTGAGGTGTAGTGCTGCTATTTTTAGCGGAAATGTCCCTTGTTTTAGCTCTGATGGCCATGCCTCCTCTTGTTCTACTTTGGCCATAAGGTGTTAACCCTAAGGTGCTGATCCAAACAGATCCAAAACATTCTTTGAGTCTTTGAAAATCATTTAAAAGATCAAAATAATCACAAGAGAAAAACCTTCAAACAGGCAACAAAATACTATCGGGAGGCTAAAAACACAAGAAAACAATGAAAAACAGAGCAGTGGAGGCTTGAACAATGAATGCACAACAACCGTCAGATCTGGCTGATCAATGGTTCAGATCTAATCGGAAAATCACAATCGGACAACACAACGGAGCACTCACCAAATAGCCTGGGGTTATCGCAATATCGCAATCGACAAACACAATGGAGCAAGGCTTATACACACACACACACATATATATATGCACGATACGATCAACCGGACCCGATAACATTATGAACCATATTATATATATATCACCTATTTCCTTTGTATTTGCGTATTTCGTTTATTAAACAAAATGCAAAGGATGAAGCGCAGATGTGACATTACGGACCCGAAAGGGTTTATTAATGCTGTTGAATACCATTTCAAGTCCGATAAAGTGGGATTTTCACATTTCAATGTATTTTCCAATATAAAGGGGCAATCACAAAACAGGCAGGATTTCGGGAGAGCCAAAGGCAATAACTGGTTTGGGCTAGGCTCTGCCCAATCCCATACAACGACTGCCATGTGTCTAGGCTGAGGAGAGAGAAAACCACCCTCATCGAGCAGTTAACTCCCGTACAAAAGAGCCGTCTGAAATGGGTCACAACCATTGAATCTAGATCTCCCAGATCAATGGTGGAGATGTGATATAGCTACAAAGATGGACCCAGTAGGAAAATAGACCATATTTAAGGACTTTTGAAGTCTAGAATAAATAGAGTTTTGGCGGAATTTCACAGTGTTGCAGCATTTCTCTGTGTTAACAGAAAGCGGCTATTTAAAGGATTTCAAAGGCCCAATGCACTCATCCAGACAGAGGTTAGGAGACAGATGGCCGGAAGGGGAAAAATCCATAGCACGATGCAGCCCACAACAGAAGCGATCATGGAGCATTGCTGGCAAGAGCGAGCCACCTGACAGCATGGCAAAATTACCAGAATTTGGTTACCGCTGTTAGAAAAAGAGACCTCCTAGCTCATGCTTGTCTAGTCATGCCATCAAGTCGTTAAGTAGACATAGAGGATAAATTAAGACCTCTCGAGCCTCACAGGATTCGAGAGCATTGTAAAAGGCCTATAAAAGGTTGAAAGTTCAGAGGATCAAGGGTTCAACGTTTGGAGACCGTGGAGACTCTGCTCCTCTCTGCGTTTCATCTTCATTTCAGTAATACAAGCTTCTTTTGCTATTACATGTTCAATTGCCATCTTCTCCTCTGTTCTAAGCATGCACTTGAATAGGTTATTCATGTTTTCTTCTATTTCTAATGCCAGATAACTTTCATCTTATCTTTGCATTGATAAATTAGATTTGCAAGCTTCATTTACTTTTTGTAGCAAGCCATTCATATATGTTTATGTATGCATCTGTTGGTACAATCAATATTCTCCATCTATCCATTCAATCTATAAACTATTGAGCATTAGTGGTCTAAAGCCTTGTCAAGATGAGGGTGTTCATGCATGTTTGGAGTGAAAACAGAGTTGAAACATTCATTTGACTTGATCCAAACCTTAATCCATTCCAATAGTTTAGAGAACAATATTGAAGATATCTATGTTACAAGGCATCTCCAAGCTACAACCTAGGAGAGTTTCCTGTAGTGCTAACATAATTGGTGCCATTACCGGGGAGAGGAGACTGAAGCTCAGCTTCCTTGGGAGATGATACAGATCCAACTTTGATGATAGACAAAGTCTGGGCACTTTTTTCGGTTGTAATCATCTATCTGGCGACTCCACTTCATAGTTCTGGCTCATATTGTGAGGCATACTCAGAGAAATCCTTAGAAGCCACAAGCTAACCCAATATTTGACCCTAAAAAAATCATCAAAGAAAGAAATGCTTTGAAGAAAGGAGCATCAAGTTTAGGTAGCTCTAAACAATATTCTATATCTCTTCAAGAAAATCCTGTAATAGAACAAATACATGTTGAGAGTATAGCATCTAATACTAGCAATGAAGAAAAAATATCAGAGACTCATAGAGCTCCTTATTATTTAGGTTCTCCTTTTGTTGCAAGCCCAAAGGAAACCTCTCGTCCTATCCATCATACTCGTTTAGTCCTATCAGTCACTCCTCAACCCCCTGTCATTCAGATTTCTAGTACCCTTATAGCCACCACATCTATGGCAAGACCACAAGCACCTACCAAAATGGAAAAAGTCATAGCTGCTAGGTATGGACCTTTAGTACTGCGCACTCCTTTGAATTCCATGCCTACTGGAGAATATCAGAAGTATAGGCCTGAGTTCACTAGGATTGAAAGTTTTACAACTGAGGAACATCTTAAATCATTCTATAGCTATGCTGATAACCTGGACATTAGTGAAGATGATGCATGGATGAGAGTCTTTGTCCAAAGTCTAGATGGAGAGGCTAGAAAATGGTTCAAAGAACTAACCCCAAGGTCTATAACAGATATTGAGGCTTTAGATGATGCATTCCTAAAGCATTGGGGGGATAAGAATGATCTACTCTACTACCACACCAAGTTTGGGAACTTAAAGAGGGAAAATGGTGAGTTGTTGTCTGATTTTAGTAAGAGGTTTAACTACATGTACAACAAGATACCAGCTGAAGTAAAACCCACCACTACCTCTGCCAAACTCACCTATGCCAGTGCCTTTGATTCTGACTTCTGTCTACTGTAGAGGGAGTGGCGATGTGCTACATTGGCTGATATGTAGGATGCAGCCTTGGAAGTAGAATCAAACACCATGGCTGCAGAGAAGCTCAAGGGAAATGTTGATAGAAGGAGACAAAGGGGTGAATCTTCATCATCTTCAGATCCCAGGATAGATAAAAGGACCAAGAAGATAGAGTCATTAGCCTGAAATATCCAAATTAAAGGTTGAGCAACACCTTGGGAAAGGAATAGTTCCTAATACCTTTGCTCCTAGAAATCCAAATCCAGATAGAAGAGCTAATGAGCAGTTGCAGATTCTACAAAGAAGTAAAGATCCCAATGAAGACCAAAGGGTGAAGACCCCTTTTCAAAATGTAGTCATGGAAGAAGAGAAGTTTGAAGAAGATGATGAGATCCATTGTATGGAAGACAAAGGCAGTGCCTCCTTTTTGACCTTAGCTGCCTATGAAAGGTCATTATTCAATGACCAAATCAGCCTAGAGTGGGATGGTGAAGCTATTCTGCAAACTGATGATCGACACAGATATGATCTGAGGTCGAAGATGAATAATGCCATTGAAAATCCTGTTCAAAGAGTTGTTGTCCCTACAATACAGCAAGCTAATAAGCAGAAATGACCAACAGTTAATCCCATCATACTCAAATCTCCAGCTTACGAGATAAGAGGCCTTGAAAAGTCTCCTTCTCCTTTCAGTTTTCAATCAGAAATTCAGAAGCTATGCATACCTATACCTCTTATTGAACTAGTGAATAATGATTCCTTCAAGAGATATATCCTCAAGGCCCTTGAGCCTAAAGCCATCCAAGCCTCCACTGACTATGTAAATCTGCAAGATGACAAACCAGTTGTTGCTCTCAGCCCAATGTTTGAAAATTGTGATGACGGCTCCCCATCATTCTATGTCTCTTTTACTATTCATGACAAAATCCTCCACAACTACCTTCTGGACATAGGAGCCAGCCATAATCTAATGCCAAAGGCTATCATGGATGAGTTGGGTCTTGACATTACCAAGCCTTATCATGACCTGTTTTCGTTTGACTCCAAAAAAGTGAAATGTTTGGGATTAATCAAAGACCTGGCCATCACCTTGTCTTAGCTAACTATGAAAAGCATGATGATGGATATTGTGGTAGCAGATGTACCTCCCAAGTTTGGCAAGTTTCTCTCTAGAGGTTGGATCAAGAGATTAGGTGAAACATTGAAAAATGATTTGTCCTATGCTACTGTCCCAGTTTTTGGAGGTGAGAGTAGAAGATTATACAAAGAAGCCCAGTTGGCTTATATCATCAATGATGAAAGGGGAAATCACAAAACAGGCAAGATTTTGGGAGAGCCAAAGGCAATAAGTGGTTTGGGCTGGGCTCCACCCGATCCCACACAATGGTTTCCATGTGTCCAGGCCGAGGAGAGAGAAAACCACCCTCATCAGGCGATTAACTTCTGTACGAAAGAGCCGCTCAAAATGGATCACAACCATTGGATCTAGATCTCCCAGATCAATGGTGGAGATGTGATATAGCTACAAAGGTGGACCCAGTAGGAAAATAGATCGTATTTAAGGACTTTTGAAGTCTGGAATAAATAGAGTTTTGGTGGAATTTCATAGCGTTGCAACATTTCTTTGTGTTAATAGAAAGCAATTGTTTAAAGGATTTCAAAGGCCCAATGCACTCATCTAGATAGAGGCTAGGAGATAGATGGCCGGAGGGGGAAAAAACCATAGCACGGTGCAGCCCACAATAGAAGTGATCATGGAGCATCGCTGGCAAGAGCGAGCCACCTGATAGTGCAACAAAATTACCAGAATTTGGTTACTACTGTTAGAAAAAGAGACCTCTGAGCTCATGTGTGTCTAGTCATCGCATCAAGTTGTTAAAAAGATAGAGAGGATATATTAAGAGCCTTAGAGGGTTTGAAAGAATTGTAAAAGGCCTATAAAAGGTTGAAAGTTTAGAGGATCAAGGGTTCAAATTTTGGAGACTGTGAAGATTCTACTCCTCTCAACGTCTCATCTTCATTCCAGTAATACAAGCTTCTTTGTTGTTAAATGTTCAATTGCCATCTTCTCCCTTGTTCTAAGCTTGTACTTGAATAGGTTATTCATGTTTTCTTCTGTGTCTAATGCCAGATAAATTTCATCTTATCTCTGCGTTGATTAATTAAATTTGCAAGCTTCATTTACTTTCTGTAGCTAGCCATTCATATATGTTTATGTATGCATCTACTGGTATAGTTAGTATTCTCCATCTATCCATTCAATCTATAAACTATTGAGCATTAGTGGTCTAAAGCCTTGTCAAGTTGAGGGTGTTCATGCATGTCTGGAGTGAAAACAGAGTTGAAACAATCATCTGACTTGATCCAAACCTTAATCCATCCCAATAGTTCAGAGAACAATATTGAAGATTTATATGTTACCAGGCATCTCCAAGCTACAACCTAGGAGAGTTTCTTGGAGTGATAACATGCCACATTAGTTTTTTCCTCATGTCCATGGCTGATCCGAAGCGGTCCCTGTCACTGCAAATATGACAAACTTTGAAGTAGTATGGCATTCACCTCTGCTTGTTTCTCTTGTGCCTGCATGATTTTGTCATTGTCTGCTTTGCAACTCCTTATTTCTTTCTTCGGGCTTCTCAATGTGTCTGTCAAGCCAGAAGAGTTTCCCACACCATGCTTCCCATCTTATGCATAGGGAGATTCTTTTTAGTCTACCCCCTTGCTAGCCATCTGATCTCTTTCTTGCAAGGCATACTATGTCAGTTAAACCAAATAACAATAAACCAACATACCTTTTGTAGCGGCTACAACCACCCTCCAAAATTTTGGCTCCCATGAAAATTCTGGAGCCTACCTCAGATATTTTGATCAATTATCCTTAGTCACTTGTTGGTAAGCTATTGATTTCAAGACCCCCTCCTTGATCTTAAGAGTTGTCCGTGTTCTCATCTCCATGCAACATGTGTCATATTTTGGCATAGGGGTTGTTGTTTGTCATGCAAAGGGAATTTTTTCTTGCTTCAAGGGAATTGTCTACATATGAGTGGTTGTCATCACATAGAAATGTTTTACACTCATCTCACACACTCACGTCACGAAGGTTGTTGCATCAAGAAAAGTGTGTATTATGTATTCTGCATGGTCTATGTTGTGTCACTAAGTGTCCATGTGCGATCAAAATCCAGTCCTATCAATGTTTACATATGTTTCATTGATCTCACACTTAGCCATTTTCCCAAGCAACCTAGCCTCATCCACCTCCCTAGAACTCTGTGATTTTCTTCTGCAACCACCAAGATTGCTCCCTTGCCTGCTGAAACCCCGTAGTGCGTAGAGACACCAACCTCCCTTTCTTGTTGAAACTTGCAGCCCGCAGAGGCCCCAACCAACATTACTCTCAAGAAATGCACAGAGTAGTTCAATTGCACTACACTCAGAAATTGCGCAGAGGTGTCCTCATGGGATTCCTATCCTGCAGCAAAGCCCTAAGCCTCAAAAATATGCAGTGTTGTCCAAGTTGTCTTATCTATCTTGCATGCAGAAACTACGTAGATGGGCCTCCCAGGGCCTCATTTCGGCAACAATCACTGTCTGTTGAAATTGCGCAAATCTACCTCGTAGTGATTATAGGAAAAGGTGACATGATGAAATCGCTCCAAAGGAGTTGAGGTGAAAGACCAAGGAATCGAGTAATGGAAAAGATCGGGACCACATGCAAACTCCGTTAGATGCATGATCATCTCGAGGTAAGTATGGTAAGTACGGAACATCTTTCAAAGTACACCTCTTAGTTGAGTTTGCAGGACTGCTTGTCATTGTCATATCACCCTGTCCTCAGTAACATGCATGTGCACAAACATGAAAATTCATCTTATGTGTTTCTTCTACATGTCTTTCTTCTTTTTCACTTGTTCGACCAACTGTCTTTTTTTGCATGTTGATTGCAATGTCATGCTTGTGACCTTGTTCTAGTAATGTTGAAGGTTGTGTTTGAGTTGTGTTCACCATGTACACATCTATCACACTCACACATGATTTTGTATGCGCTTTCGTGCAAGTGTCATCATAGTCGTTCAACGGTCTATCACAAGTGTCACACTTGTCGCTTGCACTGTCGGTCAGTCACACTGAGCATTTTTTGTCTTGATGGTTTGAGGTGTCTTGTCATTGAGTCATGTTGAGAGTGTGTTCTCAAGGTCATGTATGTGTAGGTTCACTCTCCCACACACACATTCATTTTGTTGTAATTCTGACGACTGGATAACCCTCCAATAGTCAGACCTTCACTAAGCTGCATTACGCAGTTTTGACCCTCAATAATCATGTACTGCTACCCAGAATTGCAAAGATCTTGAGGTTGTCTCCCAGGCAGCCTACACTATGCAATCCTTGAATCAACTGGACTGACTGTCACCTAGAAAAACACATAAGTTTCTTAGCAAACCATTTCAATCTGTACTACTTGCAACAACCAAGCCTCCAGCTGATCAACCATATAGTTTGACTAGGCAGTAACCCCAGGACTCACTTCCCCAAAAAATTGCGCAAAAGAGGAAAAACATGCCCACTACATTGACTGAAGAAATTGCAAAGACATATCAGACAAACACCCTATGTCCATCACCGTCTCCCTCAAAACATTATGCATTTTTTCCAGCCAGTCACCCAGTCAACCGACCTGCTGCTCACCTAGAAAACTATGTAGTTTTCATGAGTAGTCTCCCAGCTTCCCAGTATCTCACTCAGTACAAAAACTGCATGGGATGTTCAGTAGGCCAACCTCCCAACAATTGTGCAGTTTTTTCCAACAGAATCCTACAGCCCGCTGCCAGCTCCCCGGAGAAATTACGCAGTTTTTTATGCCAACCCCTCTGCTGCCTGCATTGCCTCACTAAAAAAATTGCACAAATCTTCCCTCCAGATGAGCTGGATCCACTGATCTAGATTTTCCATCTCAATCTCCCAGTGACCTCTGCGCAATTTCACTGGTAGTTCCCGAACCCTACATCCCGGTTTGAAATCTACCTTGCATAGTTTCAAAGCCTTGTCCTCTCTCAGAGTCACCTACATCCGAAAGCGAATGATAATGCATCATGGTAGACTAGGAGATTTGTGGATTTGATGTTGTCTCGTAATGAGCGATTATAGATACAGGTACATGGATTAGACATGATGTGTCGATGAATGGGATGAACAAGGAGAGCATGTGAGGAGATTTGTTTGCAAATGGACGAACAAGGAATGCATGCAAGAAGATTTGTTTGCGATCTGACAAACGAGGGATGCATGCAAGGAGATTTGTTTACGAATGGATAAACACATGAAGAATGCCAAAATACAAGTGAAGGGGGAACATGCACGTGCAAACATAAAGTGAACACCAAAACCATAGAAGACTTTGCACACCTTGCCATGCAGAGATGAAGCTATGACACACCAAGAGCACGTCCATCACTCAACAGCACTGCAACTTGACATGGACACCACCAGCAGCATGAACATACCAGCACTGTGGTTTCGAGTCATGTCATGAGTCATCTCGGCCACATCACTATTGTGGGCCATACTGTTGTAATCAGTGTCATGTAACATGGAAGTACAAGAGACCCACATGTAAAGTTGAAGAGTCATGTAAGTAAAATAGTCATGAGGGAAGTTGAATAGTCACAAGGGTCAATTTCACCCTTGGCTATAACTACCCCTCATTTGTAAATGCAAAAGACTTTTCACCTTGGCTCGTCCCACATAGCCTTAAGAGTCTGTAGTATTTTCTTTAAGGAGAGAGCAATGGCTCCAATGCCCCTCTCACGGGGTTAGTGATGTATGGTGTACTATTGTGTCTTGGAAATTTTACTTAATTCAGAAGCCTGATAACAGGCCAACACATTTCCACACATGTATTGTAACTATTTGTAAGACTAATCTTGGAACACTTGTAATGCATGTTACTTTAACCTGTGTTAAAATAGTTGAACTCTTTCGGTTGTTCTAATACATATGTTTATGAAAATGTGTTATATAAGTTGTTAACGTTGTCTTTCCTTTGTGGGCTACCTCACCATACATTAGCCATAACCTTTCCCATAAAATTGTTATAATGACCATTGCACTTGCGTAGACTACTTTGTTGAGTTTTGTATGTGCTATCCCTTCTTATGTGTTTGTGACTGCCACATCCGTGTGGAATGCTCTGCCAGAAGCTGCACATTTCCTATTATGTTGTGTGTGTCTGACAAAGTTGGGACTTTTCCCTTTGGACTGGAGACCCACTTCCACTCTCTCCCTTTGTGGTGAAAGAACCTTGACACAAGTAACACTAGCACTCACCAAGAACGCGAACCTCATTGTTCGAAGACAAAGCAGACCACTTTCATGTGATAAAAAGCAAGAGCTAAGGAAAACCTTTAAGACAATGGCAACAGAGCCATCATACCGGATGGAAATCCTACACCAAATGGTGTGAGGTCTAGTTGGGACTTCATACCAGGGAGATCCCCTGAATGTTATCGGGTCAAGCACCGTCAAAATTTCTAGCACTTGAAGGAGGGCTAGATGAAAAGTTGAGTCCTCACAATTTGTTTGGAATCTCTGCTGTAGAGCTGTAACAAGGGTCTCTTTCACCTCTAATTATCCCACATTAACAAGTCAATCCAGGAACGTTTTGTTATTGCAAAGAGTATCTCAATCCGAGGCTATTCGTCAGAGTAATGCTTAGTAGTACAGCGTTCAGAAAATACAAGAGTAAACGGATGCTAAACTATGACTAAATTACTTCAAAAAGATAAAATCACACAAGACAGCTTATCAGTCAAGGGTGCGGAAACGATAACCCATCCCTCTAGAAACTGATGGAAAGGAAATTAGAGCATGGACCATAGGTCTGGGAGCTAGGCAGTGACTGCTGAGGCTCACTACAGCCTTAGACCTTCTCTCACACCAAAGCAGCAAATGCAAGTAAATGGAACGACAGAAAGTAAAATGGAACAGCAAATAGGAAATGGAACAGCAAGTCTAAAATGGAACAACAATCAAATGAACTAAGTCTCGCGAGTCAGAACCAAACTTGCTCTATTGAACCAAACTCACACTCTGCAATAAAATAACAATCTTCTCTCTTAAGGCAAATTGGATGGAATGTACTTTATGGAACAGCACTCATTGATGAATTATGGAACAACAGGAATCAATCATATATACACACAACACGCTAATATAGTAATCTGACGATTAAGGAGAATACGACTATGTTTCCAAATAGAATAACATTACTTTCAGATTCCAATAATCGGGATTTCAAATGAATCCAATAACAGTAATATTCAGTACAAACGCTCTGTAACAGAAATAGCTGGTTTAGCAATCAACTCTGAAAAGATTCAATCATGCAATGCAGAGTCACTACATGGATTTCCTGAAAGAACCATTAATGAATTAATCGTAGCAGAGCATGGAATAGCACATGAAAAGCATATCAGATTACCGAGCAATAAAGATAAGCAAACCACGTAGAAATCAAGTTATAATGATACAAAAGCAAGTGTCCTTCGGAGCCGGGCCCTTAGCTTCCAATGGTACACTGCCTTAGATTACTCCAGACGTAAAGATGAAATAAACACCAAGTATTTTATATTAACGCATCAACAAACGTACAGTAAACCAGGTCTCAGTGAGACTCGATGATCAAAGTTTAGTCTGAAACTGAAAGTTACATAAAAGTCCCTTTGCTTAACGATGTTGTTCCTTTTTATAAAAGTATCGGTGGAGATATCTAGGTAACAAAATAAGTAAAACAGCGATCCCTCAGGATCAAAGATCCTGAGGGATTTGCCAAGCTGTTAATCCTTTACTTTTCTTTCCCTTTTCCGCCGAATTGGTATCCCTTCTTCCTTTCCTGGGTCGTTCTGCTTCGATCTGTTCGATCTTGTTTGCATCCGGTTCCCTTCTAGAGGGACAGCAGTTATTCCTCCTTTGTCTTTCCCTTTTGAACGGTAGCTCTTCGTTTCCACCTTTCCCTGCATAGAAAAATGACAATTATTAGCGATTAAGCTTTTCATACTAATTCTCACACGTTTTATTAGAATTCTTTATTTCTTTGAGTTCATGATGAAGAAAAGGTTACAAATGTTACTGAAAAGTCACTAAATTGTTTGTCAAAAACATACCTTTCCAGTGCTCTGCACACCCCCCTGCTTACCCTATTTCATGCCCTCATGAAAACATTATAGTTGACATGCAAGGCGGTAAGAGAATAGGCCGGAGAGGGAACCTCGTGTGGAGGCCTACAACCGTGATGAGCAACTAGATCATCAAAGAACTGATTTGTTTGACCTTCAGGCATTTCATACAAGGCCTGATATCCGGGTGCAGGGTGCCAAATGATTGGACTACGAAATTGATACCCTAACCAAGATGGCCCTGCTTGCAAAATACGCTCGCCATAAAGGTTCAATCGGCTGGCAGCTAGCTCAAAATTTTCTTATTTGAATGGTTCCCTGAGCTGGATGTTTGAGTTAGAAATCCGGTATCGGAATTTTGTAGCATCGATGGTGAGGTCTTTAATAGCCAGAAAATATTCCAGACTGTGTCGGATTAGGTCCTCGTGCATGGGTCCTAATGTCTCCATGACACCTGGGGTTCTCATAAGGTTCCTATGTGCTCTCCATAACAACACTGGGTCTCTAGGCTCGGCTCTCACCCACAAGTCTAGGCTATTCTCCTATCTCTGAAAAGTGTTATAAGCTCTGAGCCATTTCAGCTGATTAACCCCGAATGAAACGAAGGCTTGCAATTGTATGTCCCCAACAAAAGGGCCAGGATTTAAGTTAGTTTCCTGGTCTAGTAGGAGGTTGTGCAAGTAAAATTCACACAATAATCTTTGAACCTTAATTCCATAATGCTTGCAACAATCTATGAAATCATTAACAGTATTGATTTGTATAGGGGCACCTGCCCTAACAGCTTTTATCTTTAATCGTAAATATCGTTCAAGCAAAAATAAAGCATAGTTTTTAGCAGGGGCCCTACAGGTCAGAACGTCATTATACAAAGAACACACGGTGTCCATCTGCCTAATAACAATATCTAATCGATGAGTTACCTTGGCAACCTTTTCCTGCTCCTTTTGCCATCCTTCGAAGGCCTCGCTCTCGAACTGACTAATATCCCGAAGTTGCTGTTGTAACTCTTCATATTTCTCCCGGGGGACTGTTTGTTCTCTCAGCTGTTCAGCTTCTTGCTGAGCTTGCTTCATCATCTTGTGCAAGGTTCTTGTTTTCGGATCCTTTTTCCATAGAGCCGTAGAGGCCGAGAGTTTTACCTGAACCTTTTTGTTATGCTGTTTGGAGTTCAGAACCTGAATTACCCCTGAGGGTGGTGCCTCTGTTTAGATCTCCTTACTCTCCTTTTCTTTCTTAACACGAATGAAAGGTTGTTGTGGTCCCCCTGTTAATGGAACATCATCTTGTTCCTCTGCCTCAATTGGAACGGCAGTCCGTTCTTCAGTGTCATTTGGAACAACAGTTTGTTCTTCAACGTCATTTGGAACAGCAGTCTGTTCTTCAATGTCATTTGGAACAGCAGTCTGTTCTTCAATGTCATTTGGAACGGTAGTAGGTCTTCCAGCGGAGTTTTGACCAACAGGGCAGCTATAAGTCCTTCGTCTTCTTGTCCTACGGGATTTTGCTGCAGTGGCCCTTTTTCTTTTCCTTGTGGTCCTTCATATCCTCAGGTTGGCTTTCAGAATCCGAATTTGCTTTCGGAGCTGGGCTATAGTGTTCAGCAACCTCTGCTATTTCCTCCTTAATTTCTTGATTTCTATTGCCTCAGCAGAGGGCTCATGACTGACCCTTAAATCTGCTCCTACTCCGTCTAGAATTTCTTCTGGTGTCTTGGGAACAGATTGTTCCCGATTGGTGTCTCTTATTTCCTCATCATGAACGGGCAGGTTTTCTTCTCCTGCCTTTTATGCATGTGATTTCTCAGGTATTTCTTCCTCCGGAGGTCCGTCAGGGAGGCCTACTGGGCTGGAGGGTTGGACATACTCCCCCATATTAGCTAGGATTGCGGCCAATTCGTCTTCACCCACAGGGTCCCGCGGCGGGCTGCCCTCCGGCTATACTACTTCCTCCTCTTGATTGGACTGCTCAGTGACTGCCTTAGAGTGTTCAGCTTCTGTTTCTGTTTTGGAGTGCTCGTCTCCCTCCTCGACTCCTTCTCCGAGCTGCTCAGCCTCGCCCCCAGATTGTTCAACATTTTCTTCGGAAGGTCCTCCTTCTGGTTCTGGAGGTTCGTCCGTAATCTCGATTGGCTTGCTGGTGCTCTCCTGGATCTTTTCCAGCCTCCCTCGTATCCGGGCTAGCCGGGCAGATTTCCTTGGTCTCTCAGGTTGTTCGGGTATACTAGCAACATGCTTTTCTGCTACCAATTCTCTGCGTTTTTTGGTCATTCCGGTGTACTTGAAGAATGTTTTCGTTTTGGAGCAACATGTTTTTCTGCTGCCAATTCTCTGCATTTTTCTGATCGTTCTGGTGTGCTAGAGGAATGTTTAGGTTTTGGGGATGGTGCAGCCAATCCCCCCTCGATCATTGCAATGAGCTCCACCCAGCTGCTCTGCTGTTGAGTGAGACTATGGCTCACTATCAATCGAATCAATCCATGGTGGCTAACAACTATTTCTACGTGTTGTGCCTTTTTCAGGCTTCGGGCCGCATCATGCAATAATGAATTTAAAAATGCAGGCAGATTTACAGAACATTTTTCTTTCAAAACGGCTAAGAGTTTAAGATGACGTGGTCTTACCACGTCTTTCCTTCCTTCACAAGTGATGTAGCTCTGCACTATCTTTGCTAATTCGGTCCAGGGTTCTCCTAACGTTGCTGGAAGAACTCCCTTCCCCTTAACTGTCAAGCTTTGGCCTTCATCCTGGAAAATCTCCATAATCTTTTGTAATCTTTCTTTCTTCAGCATCCATACAGGTCTGGCGGCTGGTAGTCCCGAGACTTCTGCAATTATATCATTAGTGACCGCTATCCGCCTCTCTCTTACTATGGAGTAGTTCTCCTGCAGGTTTTGTAGAAACTCCAACGCCACTGTTTCGTTTGATTCTTGTAGGCGACTGAAATAATTCAGCCACCCTGCCTTTTCCAGGATCTCCCGGGCAGCAACGGAGACTGTCAACTCCTGAGGTTCGCTTCGGATTGCCTTTCCCCCCATGGTTCCACTAAGAATTCCCAATGGAACAACAACTGCCTGTGCTGTTTGAGACGCAGAGAGGGTGATCGTCGCAAGGTTTTGGAAAAAAACAGAGTATGCAACAAAAATGGATTGTGGATGGCAACTTTCGTAAAAATAGAATTATCATACCGTTAAACCATGCCATACCTTCGTACACTATCTTCCTCGAATGGTGTGCTGACACGTAATTCGTGGAGTAATGAGGTTACCTTCCCCCCGCGATATGATAGGCTGTCCCAGCCGTCAAATAGAGGAGCAGCAGCCATTCTGTAACCAAGTCATAAAGGAATAGCATATGAAATTATGCCATGTTTTAGATGGACAATGAAATACTGAAATCGAGGCAAAAAGGTGGATCGTGTTTTACATAAGAGCCTGCGTGATATGATGCGAGGCCGGGGGATGGGACATCTGTCAATCATACGAAATCTCCAGAGGTCATTGTCAGTTCCTTTGCCATGATTGGTGGTAATGAGTGTTCATGCGATGTATACATCGGGAAATAAAATATGATTTATTCATAGGATATAAGAAACAAAGAAGTATTGATATCATACCTATTGGTGTAACCATTATGACTTTGATACCATTAACAGAGCTTTGCTGCCGACAGGTGTTCATAACCTTGGCAGAGTTGTTTATTTCACCCCCGGAACCATGATCCTTTGTGTGTATTTTGAAGAGTATTTTGTCAAAATGTAGGCCATTATGCTGGCTTGGTAACCAGGTAGCCATAATGCCATTCACAAGGAAGGTGCGAAACGTGGGCAGGCTGACTCGTGATGAGACCCCTTGTTCCAAGGTCTGTTTATTTAGTGTACCTTTTGGACCATATCCCTGGTGTGGTGGCCATAATGGGAATGCCACTTCGCTTCCATCCTTATGATCATGGTAGGCTGGCTCTTGATGAGACCCCCTATCCTGCATTTGACAATTGATAATCCATATTTACTTTTTTTTTTTCTTTTTGCAAAGCACTTTTTCTTATTTATTTACACATAAGGGTGGTTCAACACTCCTTAAGAGTGGGAATGGTGGAAGAAGTCTTATCATCCCAACAGGAAGATATAAATCCTCTGCTCTTATCCCTAAGTAATAATCAAAGAATTTTTTTTTTTAGGGAAATCGTCATGATAAAGATAACCAACCAGAGCAACGGTAATAAGACAATGACAATGAAGATGAGAAGTAAGTGTGTCCCTCCTCTTGTCCTCTTATCAATACTAGGCCTTATAAAGATAGCGATCTATGATCCGTTGACTCCGATATGTCATGATTTATGTTCATTGCATAAGTGCATAGCTGTATCTTAAAGACTGGAGAGAACATGGGCAAAAATCATCCTCAATATAAATCATCAAAGAGAGCAAAAACATGCCGATGGTGTTCCTTTTGAAAAAGGAACAGCAGAGAAGAATCCATGCAAACAAATACTTGCTTTAAAAGGAACAGCAAAAATAATCAACAAAAAGAATGTTGTTCCTTTGGAAAAGGAACAATAGAAGAGCAAAAATGTTGTTCCTTTTAAAAGGGAACAACAGAAAATCACGAATGCTGCCCCTTTTGAAAAGGAACAGCAGAAAATCACGAATGTTGTTCTTTTTGAAAAGGAACAGCAGAAAATCACAAATGCTGTTCCTTTTGAAAAGGAACAACATAAAATCACAAATGTTGTTCCTTTTGAAAAGGAACAGCAGAAAATCACGAATGTTGTTCCTTTTGAAAAGGAACAACAGAAAATCACAAATGCTGTTCCTTTTGAAAAGGAATAGCAGAAAATCACGAATGTTGTTCCTTTTGAAAAGGAACAGTAGAAAATCACAAATGTTGTTCCTTTTGAAAAGGAACAACAGAAAATCACAAATGTTGTTCCTTGTGAAAAGGAACAGCAGAAAATCACAAATGCTGTTCCTTTTGAAAAGTAACAACAGAAACTCACAAATGTTGTTCCTTTTGAAAAGGAACAGCAGAAACTCACAAATGATGTTCCTTGTGAAAAGGAACAGCAGAAAATCACAAATTTTGTTCCTTTTGAAAAGGAACAACAGAAACTCACAAATGTTGTTCCTTTTGAAAAGGAACAACAGAAAATCACAAATGCTGTTCCTTTTGAAAAGGAACAACAGAAAATCACAAATGCTGTTCCTTTTGAAAAGGACCAGCAGAAACTCACAAATGCTGTTCCTTTTGAAAGGAACAGCAGAAAATCACAAATGCTGTTCCTTTTGAAAAGGAACAGCAGAAAATCACAAATGTTGTTCCTTTTGAAAAGGAACAACAGAAACGCGCAAATGCTGTTCCTTTTGGAAAAGGAACAGCAAAGACACGCAGAATGAAAAAATCAAAATTTTGAAGAAAAAAAAAGAGAAAGATCAATGAAAATGTTACGAAAACGTATATACAAAAAAAAAACTTATGTACAAGTTATAGAAAAAATAAATTCCTTACTGAATTATAGGTGAGGAAGATTTTGCTTCCTCTCCTAAAATTTCCATATCAGTGTCTCGACGTAGCTGCTGACAGAAGGATTCCCGAGTGAGTGGCTTGCGATAGAGATGAACTCGGTGGCCATTTACCTTGAATGCATATCCAGAACCGTCGATTGTGATCAGAGTGAGGGTCCCATTATCATGTACTTTCTGGATTTCGTATGGTCCCAACCAACGAGTCTGAAGTTTCCCCGGGAAGTCCTGAAACCGAGAGTCATATAACAGAGCCCAGTCTCCTTCGTGAAAGACTTTGTTCTTGATAAGTGCATCATGCCATTTAGCTCGCTGCTGTTGAATAAGTGTTTTATTCTGTAATGCAGAGAGCCTAATTTCGTCCAATTCATTAATCTGCTGTAATCGATTAATTTGTGCCTCACTTAAATCTAGGCCATCTTCCTGTACAGTTCGTAATGTTTGGATTTCGAATTCTATGGGGAAAATAGGTTGTTTTCCAAACACTAATTGATAGGGTGAATAACCGGTGGTACTTCTCCATGTGGTTCTATAAGCCCACAGTGCTTCGGGTAATCGGGCGGCCCAATCACGCCTATGTGATGCAATGGTTTTTGTTAAAATTGATTCTATTACCTTATTGCTACTTTCTACTTGCCCATTCGCCTGCGGGTGATATGGGGTAGTAATTTTATGCTGGACATGATAATTGTTAAGTGTTGCAGCTAATTTGTTTCCGGCAAATTGTGGTCCTCCATCTGTAATTATTTCTCTCGGAAGGTCATAACGTACAAACAAATGGAACAGGAAGTGTATTACAGAATCTTCTGTAGCTCTAGGCAACGCTTCAGCCTCAACCCATTTGGTGACATATTTTGTCGCCACCAAGATATATGTTCTCTGATTTGATGATGGGTTGATGGGTCCAACGAAATCAAGAGCCCATCGTTCAAATGGTTCAATGACTAATTGTGGCCTCAGAGGCATTTCGTCGGCTTGCCCAAGTCGTCCTGCTCGCTGGCAGCTGTCACAGGCTTGGACAAATTTCTTCGCATCTTTGAAAATTGTAGGCTAGTAGTATCTTGTCTGCAATAATTTATGTGTTGTTCTTCGTTCAGCAAAGTGTCCCCCACATGGTCCGTCATGACAGGCTTTTAAGATGTCGAAAATTTCATCTTCTCGAATACATCTCCTAATTTGCATGTTTGCCCCTGTGTGGAACAAATAGCCCCCAATCCACGAAAATCGAGTACTCTTCTGAACAATCTGCTTACGTTCATTAGGGGTTAAGTGTTTTGGTAGCTTACCTACTGCAAGGTAATTGGCAACATCAGCATACCAGGGTGTTTGAACAGCAACAGCAAACAGGTGCTCATCCGGAAATTGATCTTCCACTGCTGCTGCTTCAATTGATTTTGGTATTCGTGAGAGAAAATCAGCTACAGGGTTTTCCTTTCCAGGTCGATCCTTGATTGTGATATCGAACTCCTGCAATAAAATCAACCATCTAGTTATTCTAGCATTTGTGACAAGCTTATTTGCTAAATATTTGATAGCAGAATGATCTGTGTATAAAATAACAGGATAGCCTGTGATATAATGTCTAAACTTATTAACAGCATGTATTACAGCCAGGAATTCTTTTTCAGTGACAGTGTAATTTAATTCAGCAGGGGATAAATTTTTGCTGATATAATAGATAGCATATGGTTTTTTATCCTCTTCCTGCCCAAGGACTGCACCGATTGCTGTATCTGAGGCATCAGATGAGATTTGGAATGGTAAATTCCAGTTTGGTCCTCGAAGGACTGGAGCTGTTGATACAAGTTTCTTTAATTCCTTGAAAGCACGGTCGCATTTTTCTGTCCACAAGAAATAAACATTACCAGTTAGTGCATATAGAGGTGCAACAGTGTGTGAATAATGTTCTATAAATCGTCTATAGTACCCAGAAAATCCAAGAAAGCTGCGTACCTCTGTTTGAGTAGTGGGGGTGGGGATAAGCAAAAGTATTTGAATTTTGGCTGGGTCTACCTGAATGCCAGCTGCTGAAACATAGTGTCCTAGAATGAGCCCTTCAGTCATCATCATATAACATTTTTCGTGGCTTAAGCAAAGTCTAGTAGCAATGCAACGTTGTAGGACTTTTTCTAGAGTGTCTAAAGCTGGATCAAAATCATCTCCATATGGTGTAAACTCATCCATGTACACTTCAAGTCCATCATTTATTAAATCTGCAAAGATGCTAAGGACATCCCTTTGGAATGTGGCAGGAGCATTACATAGGCCAAAGGGTAGAACTCGATAGGAAATCGTTCCCCAAGGACAAGTAAAAGTAGTTTTATCCTGGTCTTCAGGGGCAATCTGAATCTGATTGTATCCACTGAAGCCATCCAGGAAAGAAAAGAATTTCTTTCCTGCTAAAGTGTCCAATACTTGGTCTATGAATGGGAGAGGGAAGTGATCTTTTTGTGTGGCTTTGTTTAACTCCCTGTAATACACACAAATCCTCCATTTCCCATTCTTCTTGGGTACCACCACAAGCAGAGAGACCCATTTACTATCAGAAATAGGATAGATAAAATTAACATCTAAAAGTTTCTGAAGTTCGGCTTTTACAACATCTTTTAGATGAGGGTTTAGTCTTCTTTGCGGTTGACGAACGGGTCTTGCATCTTTTTCTATATAAATATGGTGGGTGCACAATTGGGGGTCAATCCCTTTCATATCAGGGTAATCCCACGCAAATGCTTCTTGATACTTTCGTAACAGATGGATGAGCTTTATTTGTTGGTCCGGTTTAAGGTTTGCATTGATATTTAGAGTCTTTCCCGGTTCAATTTCCACTACTTTACTATTGGCAACAGAAGTCACAGGTATTGTTTGGTCATCCGCATCTTTCAAAGGATCTTCTTCTAGTTCGCTATCGAATGCTACTTCTATCATGAAACACTGTGTGTGAGATCTAGATTCAGTTTGACTAATGAAATTATTGATGGCATCGTCTTCTGTTTGGTTTTTAAAGTGTAGAGCCTTCTGTACAGTCAATGGGGATCTGATATTGTCAGTAAGGTATGACACAGGGCGCTGGTTAGTTTTTATCATTGTAAGACTTGGCTGTGCTAGAGGGTATAGAACTAGATTTTTAATATCTGGTCCTCTGGTTATAGTCATATTTCCCTGCCGGCAACCAATGTAAGCATCGGCGGTAGCAAGCCAAGGTCTACCTAAAATTAGCAGGTGTCCATCCAGTCGGGTTTTTGGATTAATTATCAGGAAATCGGTTGGGTATTCCCAGGAATCTACAGAGACCATGACATCATATAGAGTACCTTCTGGTCGAACTACAGATCGGTCGACCAATTCTAACAAAGTAGAAGTAGGTTCTACCGATGTAATGCCGAGCTTTTGGCAAGCAGAGGTTGTCAAAATATTAATTGCAGCTCCTAGATCAACTAAAGCATTAGTCAGGGTCTGACCATAGATTTGAACAGTTACGATTGGATTTCCCGGATCTTCATATTTAATGGGTGTCTCTTTTCCTGATAACAGGTCAGATAAAGTACCGACTACTTGGACTCTTGGGTTAGTGGTTGCATTCCTCCTTGATTTCTTTATGCACAATTATTTTATAGTTTTTGCGTATATAGGGATGTCTTGAATGGCTTGGAGGAATGGAATTCTTATGTACAGGTTTTGTAACTCTCCCAGAATGTCAAAGTCTGGATATTGTATAGGTCGTGGTATGACTAATCGTTCTGGGAAGGGAGGAGAGGATGTACTTGCTTGATGATGGGTCTGCTCCTTATTTACACCCTCTTGTTGTAACGGCTGTTCTATTGGTAACTGATTTTCAATGTGAACTGTTTTGTCTCCCTCCGTTTCTATTATACGTCCAGATCTTAACTGAAGATCATTGCACTCCCTCAGGTCAGGTCCGATTTCTGATGATTCCATGATTTGGAGGGATTGGACCGGTCTATTATTTGGATTGGGATTGGGTTGGGCTGGGAGTTGCGGTCTCAGATTAGACTGGGGGTTTTGTTGTAAAGCTGGCAGAGTCGGTTGAGGGAGCGGAATAGTTCCTACTGGCTGATATGTCGATTTTGGCCAGTTTGTCTGCCAGGCTGAACCTTGTGAAGTAGGGGGAGTCCATTGTGGAGGATATGGGTTATTCTGCCAATATGGTGGGGCGTAAGGAAAATTCGGCCAACCAAATTGGCTTGTCTGATTCATCCACGGATTTGGAGAAGGAAACGACTGTGGTGACCAGTTTGAAATGGGGGTTGAGATTGGTTTTGCCACATACTATATTGCTGAGCATTATATTGCGGAGGCTGGAAAGAAGAAGTTGGGTCTGTAAACATACCAGATTACCTTGGTTGCCATAGGTGACGCTGGTTAATGAAGTATGCTGATTCTGGCTCTTCTTCCGCTTCCTTATATACTGCCTTCAATCCAGGAAGTGAGGGGCAGCTCTCAGTAAGGTGATCTTTTGTACAGATAGCACATGTTTGAACTGCATCCAGTGGACATTCCTTGTGGCTATGTTTTCTTCTACATCGGGGGCAGAAGATCACCAAATTCTGTTTCGCCTCCATCTGCTTCTGTTTAGCCTGCACAATATCAAGTTGTGTAGTTAATGTCCCCAGAATATCAGTTTTAAAATTTTCTAATAAATTTCCAAGTTCTACACGTGTTACTCCTTCTGTTGATATTTTGTTATCTCTGACAAACCGATCATATTCTGCTGGTTTTATCCTTGTGCTGCCTCTCAAACTCCTGATACATAAATCAATGATGTCAGCAAAATTCTCTTGATAAATATCCCCTTTTCCCATGATATTTAATGTTTCAATCCACTGTTCCTTCATGCCTCTGATCAATGCAGTTTTTAACACATTATCAGGCAGAGGTAGTGATGCATAGGGAGATCTTTGTAAATTATACTGAAAACATTCTACGTATTCTTCTAATGTTTCATTTGGTCTAGCTATCATCTGAAATATTTCATCTTTCAGTTCTCTAGACCTACAGTAATCTTGATATTTCTTTAGGAAAGATTCTTTCATTTGTTCCCAGTTATTTATAACTCCACCACCTAAACCCATAAACCATCTTAAAGCCGCCCCTTTCAAAGTGGAGGGGAACAATTTTAATTTCTGGGGGTTAGTGGTGTAATCATATCCCCTGCATAGCACATCAAATTCAAATAAGAATGCATCGGGGTCCTCTGATGTAAGTCCGTGAAATGTAGGAATGTGTTGAAGGGGGATTGCTTTCATAGGAGCATTTGCTGCGGAATCCACTATGGGATATTGTAATGTAGAAGTTTGAGTATTTGGCTGATTCTGCGCCATGGGATCGAATATATGCCAATAACCTTCCGGGATTTCTAGGAGGGTATTCCTAGGCTGAGAAGGAACGGCCTTGACAGGGATTGTTTTAATAGCACTTCCTTTGTCTGGAATAATGAAAGTCCCTGTTGTTTGAGGAGATTGAATTCCCCCAATAATGATTTTTGCAGCGCTCCCTTTATCTGGGCTATTTAATGGCTGAATTATCCTAGGAGGAGATCTTGGCTCCCCAACTTCCCCTGTTTCCCCTTCTCCTTCACAAAGATTGCTTAGATTCCCTTCCTGCAGTCGTTCTGGAATAGAATTTTCAATTTCTTGAAAGTCCTGTTCATCAGTCTGACTATGCACCTCAGCGAAGGCTACAGATGGTGATCCTGTGGCCTGAAGGGAGCTAGTAGGCTGTTTAGAATTGGTTTTCCTGGGGCCTACTGATGGCTGAGATTCAGTTTTCTTATAGATTTCATCTATGAAGGTTGTTCGGCCAAGGGTCACCGACCCTTTGGATTTTTCGGGTTTGAATGGAGGTTTGATATTCTTTTCTGGCTTTTTCTGCTTAGTCATGCACTCTAATAAACTACTAAATCCTATTCAACCAACAATTCTGCTAGGAAAGCGGACGGTGGAGCAGGGCTTTTACATGCTCCGTACGTAGGTTCTTACCTTTCGTTTTTAAAATCCAACTCTCCCCTAACAGATTCGTACACTACTCTGTAAAAGAAAAATGGCTAGACTCTTTCCCCGGCAACGGCGCCAAAATGTAGAGCTGTAACAAGTGTCTCTTTCACCTCTAATTATCCCACATTAACAAGTCAATCTGGGAACATTTTGTTATTGCAAAGAGTATCTCAATCCGAGGCTATTCGTCAGAGTAATGCTTAGTAGTACAGCGTTCAGAGAATACAAGAGTAAACGGATGCTAAACTATGACTAAATTACTTCAAAAGGATAAAATCACACAAGACGGCTTATCAGTCAAGGGTGCGGAAACGATAACCCATCCCTCTAGAAACTGATGGAAAGGAAATTAGAGCATGGACCATAGGTCTGGGAGCTAGGCAGCGACTGCTGAGGCTCACTACAGCCTTAGACCTTCTCTCACACCAAAGCAGCAAATGCAAGTAAATGGAACGGCATAAAGTAAAATAGAACAGCAATCAAATGAACTAAGTCTCGCTAGTCAGAACCAAACTTGCTCTATTGAACCAAACTCACACTCTGCAATAAAATAACAATCTTCTCTCTTAAGGCAAATTGGATGGAATGTACTTTATGGAACAACACTCATTGATGAATTATGGAACAGCAGGAATCAATCATATATACACACAACACGCTAATATAGTAATCTGACGATTAAGGAGAATACGACTATGTTTCCAAATAGAATAACATTACTTTCGGATTCCAATAATTGGGATTTCAAATGAATCCAATAACAGTAATATTCAGTACAAACGCTCTGTAATAGAAATAGCTGGTTTAGCAATCAACTCTGAAAAGATTCAATCATGCAATGCAGAGTCACTACATGGATTTCCTGAAAGAACCGTTAATGAATTAATTGTAGCAGAGCATGGAATAGCACATGAAAAGCATATCGGATTACCGAGCAATAAAGATAAGCAAACCACACAGAAATCAAGTTATAATGATACAAAAGCAAGTGTCCTTCGGAGCCGGGCCCTTAGCTTCCAATGGTACACCGCCTTAGATTACTCCAGATGCAAAGATGAAATAAACACCAAGTCTTTTATATTAATGCATCAACAAACGTACAGTAAACTAGGTCTCAGTGAGACTCGATGATCAAAGTTTAGTCTGAAACTGAAAGTTACATAAAAGTCCCTTTGCTTAACGATGTTGTTCCTTTTTATAAAAGTAACGGCGGAGATATCTAGGTAACAAAATAAGTAAAACAGCGCCAAGTTGTTAATCCTTTACTTTTCTTTCCCTTTTCCGCCGAATTGGTATCCCTTCTTCCTTTCCTGGGTCGTTCTGCTTCGATCTGTTCGATCTCGTTTGCATCCGGTTCCCTTCTAGAGGGACAGCAGTTATTCCTTCTTTGTCTTTCCCTTTTGAACGACAGCTCTTTGTTTCCACCTTTCCCTGCATAGAAAAATGACAATTATCAACGATTAAGCTTTCCATACTAATTCTCACACGTTTTATTAGAATTCTTTATTTCTTTGAGTTCATGATGCAGAAAAGGTTACAAATGTTACTGAAAAGTCACTAAATTGTTTGTCAAAAACATACCTTTCAGGTGCTCCACATCTGCATACTTATCATGAAAATACAGAAAGAATCTAATGAATCCGTTGAACAATTTCAAACATGATTTTGTAGTCTTGCATCTTGATTTCCCTAAGATGAAATTGATTGGGAATTTCTCGATGGAATATTTGATTATCTTCTTTAATATCCAAAAATTCACAATTCTTGGAATCATTTGAAACCCTCCCATCACACATCAATGTTAGAGCTTCCAAATCTAAGATGGACGAGGTCACTATCACAAGCGACTGCCTATCCTCTTCTCATCAAAAAGCTCTAGCTCTACAGTGCGAGGTGGGAGAAGGTGCGCACACATTTGTTGAACTGTCACATCCTCCTACCCCACCTTCTCTTGATATCTGCACAAATTTGGCTTGCAAGCTTGTTGGTTGTCACGTGGATTCATTCCCTCAACCTCTGTCCCTGCATTCCATTGATCCTTCGGATTGTACTGTCTTTTGTTCTTCCATTTTGGACTCCACACTTGTTTTGAATGAGGATCAAGTTGTTGATGGAGTTGGTGTTGTGCACCCAACCTGCGATATCATTCATGATGAGTGTGTGCGAGAATCTAAAGAAGAATCCTCAGTGAAGGATGAATCCCTTCCATCTGTGCCTCATCCTCTCTATCCTGACATTCCTTGTGATTTTTCCATTGTTGATTTCCCCTGTGAAAATTCATTTCCGAATGTTTCTACTTCCGATCATTCACAGGTAACATCAGATGTTAGTCTGTCATTACATTGTGGAGAGGACACATCTTCCTCTGAAAACCTGTCCCATCTGTCATATATCACTTCTAAAAACACAGAGGGTGAACATCCTTTATTCTCATCTACCCCTCTACACGATTCATCAAATCATGAGGATGCTAATGAACATCCCAAATTTTTTTATCGTGGTTGTCATAATCTCTGTACTTCTTCATTTGATCATGGTGTTGATTCATGCATTGTTAATCTGTCTAGGCCACTGGTCTTCGATGATCTCCCTATTGACAGAGTGGAAACCCCGCAGGTTATTGAGGCACTTCAGCCTAGGCTTATGGTTATGGCAAGTCCTCATTGTTCTGAGGTTAGTTCCACTTCCGATCAGAAAATTTATGAAACAGCCAGGGCTCCTCATCACTCTCTGCTTTGCATTGAAGATCAACTAAACACCCAGATTTCAAATCCTCCATTTGAATCACATGACCTGTCGCTTAAGCTTTGGAGGAATCTTACACAACGAGTGCACTTGCAAAGCACAAGTTGTCATTCTTTCTCAATTCACTCGTATGTCACAGTACAAAGAGTGTGCATGTTTATCATCTGCACACAGTGTGTCATAGCACCATGTTAAGTCCACAGAATGTATACCTTGTGCATTCACTCTTTTCTTTTCTATGGATGTCTTAGAACTCGGAGCATTTTGGTGTTCATTTTTATATATTTTGTGTTTTCTAGTTCACTTGATTTTGCTTCTCATGAACCATGCCTTCACCAACATGGTCCAGCCAATGCGCTGGTGGCTGCATTGGAAATCTCACTTCACGTGAGTAGATCCATGCACTATTTAGCGTAGCAGTAGGAGTAGTCTTTGTTTCTTGCTTTTCTTTACATCTGGTTTGCATGTTTGTTTGCTTGCTTGCTTGCTTTGGTTTGATTGATTGCTTTCTTTTATTATTTGTTTTTCTTTCTCTTTACTTCTACGCTTTTCTTTTTTCTTTTTTTTCTTGCTTGTACCCGTAGGTTAGCCTCTTGTGAAACCATGTTTGGCTTTTGAGACAAGCCAAGCGAATCTAAGAGAACTTGTACAACTATCAACATCTGGTTATCTGTTTTCCTCTCTCTTTATTATCAACTTGTTGTCTTCAGTCAATGATGCCTTGATGGAAAATACCTTATGTTTAGAGTGAGTCTTGGTGAAAACACAACGCTTGCACTCTAACTAGCACCACCTACTCTAGTTGGTTCTTTCCGGTTAACCCTTGTCACCTCAGTCAAGTAGAGTAAGGTGAGAGGGGAAACCTTAACAAGTATGGTATACCTCACATACTTCTCTGAAGGAACAACCTCTTCTGCTCTCAATAAGTCGAGATCCCTCTTTTTCCTTTGAAATAAATAAGTGCCTATGCAAATTTCTTGGAAAAAAAAAACAATGAAAAATGAATAAGGGGAAAGAAGAGAAATGCTTCCTGCATAGAGAGGTGATGCAAGTAACTCCGCTGGGGTACTAACCATGCTCGATGGTAGCAGAGAAATGCTTGTGTTCATGCATGACTCTACCAGGGTACTGTCTAGGCCTGCTGGTAGCAGAGAAACTCTAGATATGAAACTTAAACTCTGGCTGTCATATTACTTGTGCACCAATATACCCCTCATCCCCAATCGAAACAACTAGGTTGACTTGGCTTGGAATGTGTTCTGACTGGTCAAGAGAATCGTAGGGACTCCATATTTCAACCAAGCTAGTGTGGAAACCATGATGATCAAAGAATCAAACAATATTTTTGGAAGGGTTAGACTCGTTTTTCATGAAACAAGGTCCATACATAGACCTGGAATTCTACAAGTGTGTCACCAAGTGTTGTAGCAGCTACAACCACCCTCCAAAATTTTGGCTCACATGCAAATTCTGGAGCCTACCTCGGATCATGCGATCAATTATCCTTGTTCACTTGTTGGTAAGTTAATGATTTCAAGCTCCCCTCCTTGATCTTAAGAATTGTCTGTGTTCTCATATCCATGCAAGATGTGTCATATTTGGGCATACAGGTTGTTTTTTGTCATGCAAAGGGAATGTTTTCTTGCTTCAAGGGAATTGTGTGCATATGATTGGTTGTCATCACATAGACATGTTTCACACTCACCTCATGCACTCACGTCACGAAGGTTGTTGCATCAAGAAAAGTATGTCTTATGTATTCTGGATGGTCTACATTGTGTCACTAAGTGTCTATGTGTGATCACAGTTGATTCCTATCAATGTTTACATATGTTTCACTGATCTCACACTTATCCATTTTCCCAAGAAACCTGGCCTCATCCAGCTTCTCAAAACTCTGTGGTTTGCTTCTGCAACCATCAAGTTTCCCCCCTTTCTTGTTGAAACCCCACAGTGCACAGAGACACCAACATCCCTTGCCTGTTGAAACCTCGTAGTGCGCAAAGATACTAATCTCCCTTGTCTGTTTAAACCCCATAGCCCACAAAGGCCCCATCTAGCACTGCCCTCCGGAAATGTGCAAATAAATCCAGCTACATTGCACTCAAAAATTGCGCAGAGGTGTCCTCTCGAGACCCCTGTCCTGTAGTAGTTCCCTGAGCCTCAAAATTGTGCAGTGTTGTCTAAGTTGTCTTGTTTATCTTGCATGCAGGAACTGCGCAGACAGGGCTCCTAGGGCCTCATTTCGGCAGAAGTCAATGTCCGTTGAAATTGCACAGATCTACCTCTCAGTGACTATAGGAAAAGGTGACACATGTTGAAATCACTCCCAAGGAGTAAAGGCGAAGGACCAAGGAATCGAGTAATGGAAAAGATCAGGAATGCATGCAAACTCTGTTGGATGCATGATCATATTGAGGGTAAGTACGGTAAGTACGGAACATCTTTCAAGGTACACCTATTGGTTGAGTCATCTTATGTGTTTCTTCTACATGTATTTCTTCTTTTTCACTTGTTCGACCAACTGTCATTCTTGTGACCTCGTTCTAGACATGTTGAAGGTTGTGTTTGAGTTGTGTTCGCCATGTACACATTTATCACACTCACACACGATGTTGTATGCACTGTCACACAAGCATCGTCATTGTCGTTCAATGATCTATCACAAGTGTCGCGCTTGTCGCTCACACCATCAGTCAGTCAAACTGAGTGTATGTTGTCTTGCTGGTTTGAGGTGTCTTGTCATTGAGTCATGTTGAGTGTGTGTTCGCAAGGTCATGTATGGACAAGTTCACTCACGCAAACACTTAGTCATTTTGTTGTAATTTTGACAACCAAATCACCCTCTAACAACCGGACCTTCGCTGAGCTGCATTACGTAGTTTCAGCCCTCAATAATCATGTACTACTATCCAGAATTTCACAGAGCTTGAGGCTGTCTCCTAGGCAGCCTGCACTACGCAATCCTGGAATCGACCAAACTAACTGTCACCCATAACAACACATAATTTTTTCAGCAAACCATTTCAATCTATGTTGCCCACAAGCACATCAACCAAGCCTCCAGCTGGTCAACTAGAGAGTTTGACCAAGTAGTAACCCCGGGACTCACTCCCCAAAAAAAATTCACAAAATATGCAAATAATTCCCGCTCCACTAACTAGAGAAATTGCAAAGACATGCCAAATAGACACCCTGTGTCCATCACAGTCTCCCTTAAAAAATTATGCAGGTTTTCCAGTGAGTCAAGCAGTCAGTCAACCTATTGTTCACTCGGAAAACTGTGCAGTTTTCATGAGCAGTATCCCAACTGCCCAACATCCCACTCAGCTTAGAAACTGCGATGGTATGTTCAGTAGACTAGCCTCCCAGCAATTGCGCAGTTTTTTCCAGCATACTCCTACAGCCCGCTGCCAGCTCCTCTAAGAAAGTGTATAGTTTTTGCTGCCAACCCCTTTGCTTCCTGCACTACCTCCCCGAAAAAAATGTGTATATTTTCCCTCCAGCCAATCCAGATCCCAACGAATAGTCACTACTGATCTAGATTGTCCATCTCAGTCTCCTAGTGACCTATACACAATTTTCACCAATAGTACCCAGAGCCCGCATCACGGCTTGAAATCTACCTGTCACAGTTTCAGAGCCTTTTCCTCTCTCCCAGTCACCTGTATGCAAAAGCGAACGATAATGCATCATGGTAGACTAGGAGATTTTTGGATTTGATGTTGTCTCATCATGAGTGATTATAGATATAGGTACATGGGTGAGACATGACGCGACGAAGAATGAGATGAACAAGGAGAGCATGCGAGGAGATCTATTCACGAACAAATGAACAAGGAATGCATGCCAGGATAATTTTTCATGGATGGACAAAAGAGGGATGCATGCAAGGATATTTGTTTGCAAATAGACAACACATGAAGCATGTCAAAATACAAGTGAAGTTTTAACATGCACGTGCAAACATAAAGTGAACACCAAGACCATCGAAGACTTCACACACCTTGCCATGCAGAGATGAAGCTATGATACACGAAGAGCACATCCATCACTCAGAAGCACTAAAACTTGACATGGACACTACCACTAGCATTAACATGCCAACACTCTCATGCCGAGTCATGTCATGAGCCATCTCGGCCACATCACTATTGTGGGCCATACTGTTGTAATCAGTGTAATGTAATGTGGAAGTCCAAGAGACCCGCATGTAAAGTTGAAGAGTCATGTAATTCAAATAGTCATGATGGAAGTTGAACAGTCACAAGGGTCAGTTTCACCCTTGGCCATAAATACCCCTCATTTGTACATGTAAAAGACTTTTCACCTTGGCTCCTCCCACATAGCCTTGAGAGTCTGTAGTCTTTTCTTTGAGGAGAGAGCAGTGGCTCCAATGCCCCTCTCATAGGGTTAGTGATATATGGTGTACCGATGTATCTTGGAACATTCACTTAGTTTAGAATCCTGATAACATGCGATCACATTTTCACACATTTAGTGTAATTGTTTGTAAGACTAATCTTAGAACACTTGTAATGCACGTTGCTTTAATGTGTGTTAAAACAGTTGAACTCTTTCGATTGTTTTAATACATATGTTTATGAAAATGTGTTGTATAATTTGTTAACATTGTCTTGCTTGTGTGTGCTGCCTTGCTGGACATCAGACATAACCTTTCGCATAAACTTGTTATAATGACCGTCGCGCTCATGCAGACTACTCCGTTGAATGTTGTATGTGCTATCCCTTCTTGTGTGTTTTTGACTACCGCATCCGTGTGTTGTGTGTCTCTGACAGAGTTGGGACTTTTCCCTTTCGACTGGAGACCCACTTCCACTCTCTCCCTCTGTAGTGAAAGAACCTTGACACAATTAACACTAGCACTCACTAGGAACGCAAACCTCGTTGTTCGAAGACAAATCATACCTCTCATGTGATGACAAGCAAGATCTAAGGAAAATATTTAAGACAATGGAAACCAGGCCATCATACCAGATGGGACTCCTACACCAAACGGTGTGAGGTCTAGTTGGGACTTCATACAGGGGAGATCCCCTGAATGTTGGTAGGTACAACACCATCAATAGTACCTTAGCATAATTCAGGGAGGATACCTTGCCTGCAAGATCATCAAATCAGAGTGATACATGTATAACATAATCATAACATCATATAGACATATATCGAATAAGTCTATCAATGCATAAACATCATTCTAGCTAGGGTCTAGCCATCAATGCAAGGCCATATCAACAATGCATTCTAGGACCTCATGCAGGACAACAACCATTACTCCAATGTACACATTTCCACATGCAACTATCAACATGCATAATCAATGCCTAATAAAATACACATACGTATGAATGCATTTAGTCAATCATAAGCAATCCATTATTGTAACCAACCTACAAGACTCATACATGTAATCAAAATATTCAAGAATGTACCTGACATACAAGGATGTAGTTGAAAGACATATAACTAGTCATATACTTCTGACAATGCATCCCACAAAATCACATCAAGTTCCTCATGACAACCTTACTACAATCATGATCAACATGATTCAATGCAATAAGCACATGGAATGTAGGTGTAAGAGACACACATGTAATTGACATGCATGCATGACCAACACATTCACCCAAGGAGAGCACAACCATGCTCTGATACCAATCTATAACACCCCCTCCTCCCAGGTCCACCTAAGCGACCGACCAGATGGGGTAAACATGTGACGAGAGAGGCTACTATAAGGAATTAAAATTTCTTGGTGACCTTAAGGAAATGTAACCAAAAGAACATATCAAACAAACCCATCCACATTAACAAAAATACCCTCAGGAGACATGTCAACCACTCATACATCCTATCCCTGAGTCCCACTGATGATTTAAGCCTTTTAACCCCTAGTTACTCTCATGTTATAGGCATGACAGCAGCAAGCAACCCAAACTTTCTCTCATATGCCTATCTTCTAGTGACTGTGGACTTTTCTCAACATACATGTGCTAGCGACCTTGAGATTTTAGCCAATTTTCTAGCCCAAATCCCTGGCATCTACCCAGAACTTGTTACAGCCTCCAGAATCAATCAACGACATGATAAAAATGTTGATAAATAAAAAATCAACCATAGGACTAGGCCTAAGCATCCCAAACCGATATGACATTTTGTTAAACACTTGGCATCAATGCAACCTACAGGTCTAGGATACAAGACAGAGCATAAATGGCTGAAAGAACTTATGAAACATAACCAGAAGGATCACCTCCTTCTCCATTGAACTATTATATCAGAAATTAAGTCTTGAATCCATCCATTTAACAATTACAAGTAAATACATGAAATAGCCATGACATGAACCAGTCATTTAACCATGCTTATAACCAATATAAAACCATATAAATACCAAAGATATGACAACCATTAAAACCACATATAAATAAGTGAAAAATTAAGAGAACTTAACTTTTATTAATCATAGGCACATTCGACCAGGTTCAAGACTTCCACCTACCACCCGACCATAGACATAGCTGAACCAAATTTCTGTTTCAACTAGTCACCCCCTTGCCATATTCCAAGCATGAATGTGGGATCTCATAGAACAACCAATCCAAGAACCACCAAGGGAATCCATAGGTTAAACCACCTCCACCCTCACCAAATTGTGATCACACCAAAACCAGTGCTCCGATCATAACCAAACCCAACTTGGAATGCCATCCAAAATCCATCATTATCCTTGAGAAATTTTATTTCTCCTTTCCTCTCAGGCTTTACCGCAATCCAATCCTAGATCACTAGGCCCTAAACCGAGACCAATCTCTCAAGCTTTACCAAAATCCAAACTCAAATCACTAGGCCCTAAATCAAGACTTCTCCCTCAGGCTTTTCTGTGTATCCTGCCAAAACCAGTCAAGGGACTCCTAGGCCTTTGGGAATGAACATTGAGACCACCTCTACCCCAGATTCTGAAATCCATCCGACAAACCAAAAATCAAAACCAAGATAAACATCCCAACATACCATGGCATCTGGAAAAAGGAAAGGCTAGGCTAAAAACCACTGTCATAACCCAACAAACCATGCCACCAACATGAAAAACCATGCATGTCCAAACCAAATAGAAAATCACACATGCAAAAGGTTATCTGCAAGTATTCCTGTTGAGGCTACTTGGTCTTTCTCTCCTTCCTTGATCCTTTCTTTCCTTCCTTTCCCTTTTATTGCTTTTCCTTCCTTGATCCAAAGCTAGAGTTCTCCAAGAAAACTCTAAGTGACCCAAAGTAAGAGAGAGAGAGATAGAATGATGAGAGAGCTCCAAAATGGACATGACAAAAGGTTACCAACTGATCCTCAGAATCCTTTTTATTAATAAGGCCTATGTTTCTTCATTTTCCATTATGTTCCTTCAATTTCCTCCTCACATGGAACCTATTACCTTTCACCTTAATTTTCTCCTCATTTCCTTTATTTTCATAAATAAATGTGCCAAAAATTCAATTTTTCCTTTCCAAAGCCTATGCCTTAGCCTTTGACAATTTTCCTTAGCCAAAACACACATCCAATGATTCCCACTAGAATATCTTTGCCCAACATTCAACTCGGAATAAGTGTCCCTTAACAGTGGTCTTATTTTTCCTTTATTAACATTTATTACATGAAAATTTACCAGGGCTATTACACACAATGGGTCAAGTGGTTACCTCTAGCTGAATGGTGGTATAACACTTCTTTCCATACTGCAACAAAAATGAACCCATGTATGGCACTTTATGGATATCATTCACCATCCATCACATCATCTTTAAGAGAAAATTCTAAGGTTAAAGCAGTGGAAGATCACATCGAGCATCAACAACAAGTTCTCCAACTCTTAAAGGATAACCTCACTCTGATGCAAAATCGAATGAAACAATAGGCAAATCAACATTGCAGTGAAAGATATTTTGATGTAGGTGACTAGGTATTTTTAAGGCTACAACCATGCAAACAAATGTCTCTCAAGCAAGGTAAGAAGGATAATAAATTATTACCCAAGTACTATGGTCCTTACAAGGTGTTGCAAAAGATTGGTACTATGGCATACAAATTGGAGTTGACTGCATCTTCCTGAGTACACCCATTTTTCCATGTTTCATGATTAAGTAAGGTTATAGGTGACAAGATTCTAGTTCAAACAGTGTTTCTAGAACTTCACGAAGAAGGAAAAATCATATTTGAGCCTAAAGCAGTCACGGAAAAAAGAACTGAAAACTACGGAATCAATCAATTTCAGAGTATCTCATTAAGTGGAAGAACTTACCCACTAAATATTCCACATGGGTGGATGAAAATTTTATATAGAAGCATCCAGAACTACTCAAGAATTGAGGACAACCCTTTTTTGAAGAAGAGTGGCATGTCAGGTCCCTATAATACTAGTGTATCCCCTTATTGTTATTGTTGTGCCCATGTATCCCCCATAGTGTTATTGTTGTTCCCCATAGAAGCCCAATATTTTTATTATTGTGCCCTTACATTATTGTTTTTATGTAGGCTCTGATTATATTGTGACCCCTTAGACTCCTATATATACAAAGGAGGTCTTTTCACTTGTATCATCGAAGAATTTTTCATTTATGTAATCTAAAGGATGTTTCCCCCTCAAAAAAGATAAGTTTCAAGTCATTGATATATCTATTTGTGTGTTGGTTGCATAACAAAGATGTGCCAGAGTTCACAAATATTTTCATACTCTTTGCACAAAGATGGGTATCAAGAATTCTGAGTGGAATTTGGTACTCAAGTACCATGGCTATCTACACAAGTACATCCAGGAGAAGCTGAAGTTCCTGGACATTTCCTCGCTTGGCGTCGCTTATCGATACATTGTCAAGATAGAGAAGAAATTTAAATAGAATAAGAGATACTTTGGATCTGTGATTTTGAAGCAAGGGAAATGCACCCCCAAATCATAGAATAAATGACAATGCCAAGGCGGGATGACCCAAGACAACCCATCGAAGATGCAAGCAATGAACAACACCATGAAGATAATGAAGGAAATAGGAAAATGGTGTCAATTCCATAAGATCCCCACTCACAACACAAGTGAGTGTCGAGCCAAGCAGTCACTGGTGGCCGAAATGAAGGCTTCTGAATCAGATGCATGTTATGACTCTAATTCATAACCTAACAAGGGGAATGACAAACGGAAGCAGATTATTGATGTGGATCCTAGTGCCACCATTTCCACCACCAAGATCCATAATATTGAGCTCGAAGATCCAAAGGAGGGGGAGTGTCTCTTCGACTCACATATGTGGGTGAAGGGTTATTCGTTGAAGTTAATTTTTGATAGAAGGACCAAAAGAACCTCATTTCAGCAGAGGTTGTGAAGCGGTTGGGCCTATCGACCACACCGCACCCACAATCGTACACCATCAAATGGCTTCTCCAAGGATGATATCTCCATGTTAGATAGCAGTGTCACCTTCCCTAGTACAATATCAAGACCTTTACATATCAAGTACTATGTGATGTAACTCCTATTGAAGTTTGTGGTGTATTATTAGGCCAACCATACTTGTGGAAGTGTCATGTTGTGTATGTGTCTAGGCCTCACACTATTATTATTACTTTGGGTGATAAGTTATATAGGATACCATAGGTAGCATCATCTACCACCATATATTTGATCTCTGTGAAGCAATGCAGTTAGATCATTTCCTAGACCTGAAAATTTGTCTTTGCTATGATTTGCCCTAAGGGAAAGAAGAATATTGTGGCCAAATCCACATGCCTCCAAACAGGGCTCCTCCACATGGTAGGAACATATGGACAAGGTCATGGAGGAGTATAGTGACATCTTCACCTCACCCACATGGATACCCCTACACTATCAGGTCAAGCACTCCATCGATCTGACCCCGTCCAAGCTACTACCCAATAGACCAATCTATCAATGCTCTGTTCTAGAGAACAATGAAATCAAGAGGTGGATTCATGAGCTATTACTGAAAGGGGACATCATGCCAAGTTCACCACCCTGTGGGAGGTCAATCATGTTGGTACAAAAGAAGGATGGGACCTGGAGACTCAGTATTCACTTGGGTGCTGAATAAGATCATTGTTCGGAATAGATGTTGGGAACGGGTTCCCCCAAGAATAGTTTTGGGGCTAAAAGCCCATGTTTTGGGACAATTTTGTAATAAGGTTGTAAAGTCTCTGCATTTTGTGGTCACGGAGTGCGAAGGTGTGAAGAGTGATAGAGGGTTTTCCGCCCTTATTTTTCAAAGAGTCAAGTTGGTTGTAAAGATCTACCCATGGTACGCGGACCATGGGATCGTATAAAAAGGAGCTAAGTAAGTAAGCTCTAAGTAGTGAAGTAAGTAGCGAAGAAGAGTGGAGAAGTATAAGTGTTTTTTAGTTCTTAGCATAGGAAGAGGCTCTGCAGCTGAGTGCGCAGAGGCCTAGGGTAGAAGTCTATAGCTGAGTGCACGGACCGCTGCAATTATGTGCGCAGGGTGGATAGAGTCTGTATTAAACTGGAGATATCAATAAAGAGAAGCATTCTAAAATTACTGTGTGTTTAGTCTCCGTTAATGCATCTGATTATATTGCATTACAATCTGGGTTTATATTACAATGTTTATTTTATGCGCGAATGTATGTGATTATATCTGCTAATTGAATGCAAGTAAGAATATTAGTTTACACAACGATAACTGTAATTGATTGGTAGAATAAGTAAACACTTGAGATAGCTTGGGAACCTATACAATACATTGTCATAGGACAGCGAAAGTACCTGAACCGTTGGTTAGGGCTACACGAAGGTTAATTGTACACCTTCGTGAAGGTACTGAAGGACGAGATAGAGGGTAGATTGATAAGCCCTAAGGCTTAACAACCTGTGCGAAGGCAATAACAGGGGGTATAAACTGACATCACGACCATCTCAGGGTGCGGAAACTTGGTTCCATCATCCCCCCATACTACTTTGGGTGAGACTTTGGTCTGCGCTCCGCAGGTTGATGCCGAAAGGGCTAGTAGTGTAGGGATTTGTTTGGCTGACTAATGTTGAACTTGAGTTAGGGCCCACAAAGCCAACAAATGGTTCCGTTACCGGGACCAGAATCTGCATGAGAGATGTGTGATGTTGTATCATTGGAATCCAACTAAGAAAGAGATCGAAGGCTAGTTGGATAGGAATATCCATGAATTCGCGATGTAGGAGAACAAAAATCTGTGGCTGACGAAGGAATAGTGGCTAAACAGGTACCTGTATACAGAAATCCATGAGATATTTTTATGTTCCTTTCTAATCTAGTTATACGAGAGGGTCATGAAGCTAGCAGATAGCCAAGGAAGGAGGAGGCTTGATGGTCCTATTGTTTGGACCCTATACTTAGTATAGAGACTGGAATCCTCTAAGGATAAGATTGCTCACGCTGTCGATCATTGGCTCAAACGTATCATAGGAGGGTTTGTGACTGAATTCGTGGTCGATACCTCAGTCAGTTATAGCGAGGCGGAGCAAAAATTTTAAAAGGTCTGCAAGGTAAGTACTTGAAGTATTTAAATACTTGGATTAAGATGTTATTGTTCGAAAAGCGGGTTATGCAGCTACCTTGATGTTCGGAGCTACGCGAAGTGGAAAGACTTACAAGCATGAAGGAAGAGAGTGCCCTAAATATAGCCCACTTATTTCACCTCCTTTGAGTGATACGAGGGAGTAGCGTAGGCTTCTCCGCAAAGTGCAGTTCAGTTGATAAAAACAAGGGTTCCCACGACTACCACCTCCACCTACACCACCTCCACCTTCACCATCGTCACCTGCGATTTCGCCCACACCACCACCACCTCCACCACAGTTCAACATGGAAAATTTAGTGAAGTTGCCATTGTTTAAGGGCTTGGAAAATGAGGACCCAAACCAGTTCTGGTTTGTCGTAAAAGCGGTATGGGAAGCTCTGGGAATCACAACCGATCACATGAAGAAGGCGATGTTGGTTAGTGCTTTGCAAGATCACGCACTAACTTGGTACATCAATTACTCTAATGATAACCCAAACGTTGCAGAGATCCAGACCACGTTGAATAAAGAGTTCAGTAGGCCTAAATCCGAGGCACAGTCGATTGTGGGGTTCAAGGAAATCGCGATGAAACTAGGTGAGACACCTTGGGAGTTGGATCAGAGGTTAAAGTGTACAATCCATGAAGCTAACATGAATTTAATGGATGGGCAGCACCGCGAATGGTTCGTGGCTTCACTCCTACCTCACCTAATGGTTGCACTGTCACAACAGAAGATTACGACTCAGGCATAGGCCTTGGAGATTGCAATAAGGTTGCATGAAATTCTAATGCAAGATCCGAGTTTGGGGGTTCAACAGATCCATGTGCAGTTACAAAATATTTTCCTTGAAATGTAAAGTCTGAAGCAAGACAGAATAGTTCGGCCAAAGGCGCGTGAAGAGATATAGTGCCTGAAATGTAAAGGCCAAGGGCATGACAAAGACCACTGCCCGGTCTTTGCGAACTATATTGCAGGAGGAGGATCGATGCATTTGAGGTCAAAAGCCCAATCAGGGCCGAACACAGGGCCTGCATTGTGGTGCACTATATGTTAGGTAGTAGGGAAACATACAACTGATAATTGTCATTTGCTGTACAAGTTTATACAAACATTGCAACAACTATTCTACAACTTCTGCAAGTTTGTGGGGCATGATGAGTGCACTTGCCGAAGTTATGAATTGATGTTGGATAGAACACTTGCCTATATAGTTAAGGCAAAAACGCAACCTCCTGACTAGGGAATTGGGATGGTACGGACAAGATTTTTGGGGCACGGACAAGGCTAAGGCAGAGGAGGACCTGGCAAAGGTCAGGGATAGTTGATATGTTACAATTGTGGAGGACCAAGACACTATCCCTGTGAATGAACTAACCCAACACGTCCATCGTGCAAATATTCTACTCAATTTGATCATGAGACTAAGGACTGTCCTACATTGATAGCAAGGATACGTGACAAAGGGGTGCTACCCCCACAGCCGACTCAGAACCTGCAAATGATGAAGGTTGAGCCTCGTGAAGAAGATCCGAATGTGAATATAGTGCTCCGAAGTGGAATTGCAATGGGTGACGATAAGGAGAAACAACCTGAAGATAGTGCATGGGTTCGTAAAGCTCTAGAAAAGGAGGTTGAATTTGATTTGGAGCATGCATGCGAAACGTTCATGGAATCAAAGAAGACCTTCACTGAGGCCTCTACCTCAGGAAGCGGGATAAACCTGTTCAAGAAATGGACCCTTCTATGCTTACGACCTTTTTAGAGACCTGCATGAAGCTGTTGCGTGATAGCAAGGTTGCGAAGGGGTTACAAGAACTTATAAATAGTTGTGAGAAACACTCCAAGTGAGCCGCACATGGTACAGAAGATTGGCAAGCATAAGGCAAGGACAAGATGTGAGATGAGACTCACCACGCAAATAGGAGAATATGAAATGGATCACGTTATTCTGGATCTGGGGTCAGACAGGAACGTTTTGCCAAAGCAGACTTGGGAATGGATGGGGAGACCCATGCTGTAGTGGTATCCGATTCAGTTAAGGATGGAAAATTAGCAGAAGATCATCCCCATGGGATGGTTGCAGGGAGTAACTGTAGATATTGAAGGCGCGAGCGCATTGGTTGATTTTGAAGTAATAGAAATTATGGATGACAACAATCCCTACCCTACACTCCTTGGCATTGATTGGGCTACTGACATGAACGGGGTAATCAACATAAAGAAGCACAAGATGATATTTGAAAAGAAATCGCTTCGCATAATAGTACCCCTAGATCCTGTAGAAGGATTGCACTATACTGAACTAGTCCGCGATTACAAAAGTGATGATGATTTGGACTGCATATATAAGATAACAACGCAAGACCAAGATTGGGTGAATCTGATAGTGGATGGACAAATTACATGGGATCATGAGAGTTCTTGCACCTCAGACTCGGACGAAGAATTAGAGCGCTGGTAGAATCGGCTACATGAAGTAACTACACTAAGCTGTAACATGATGACCTGGTCATTGTGCTGTGTGTCATCAGAGGTAAGAAATCTGCCCACTTATGATGGCTTGAATGATGTGGATGTTTTTTTGGATGCATTTGAGAGGGAAGTACTAGAGAAGAAGCGCTTCCAGGCTTTGGACTAGGCACTGCGCACTACGCTCGCGAGATGGTGGGGTACACACAAGGGTAGTTTTAATGATTGACGCGAGTATAGGAGGATGATGAGAACACACTTTGGGAAGCTGAAGGTATGAGTGACGGGCAAGTATGACAGAAAGGATGATCCGCATGAACACTTGGCCAAATGGGCTAAGGCCTGAATGGGTGCACTTGTTCTATCACACCCTAGATGTCATCCCGATGAACTGGTACTTGGAGACAGAGCTCTGCCATCGCACAAAAGAATGGGATATTTTGCATGAAGGGTTCATAATGACATTCAGCTTCGAAGATGGGTTTGATTATATTGAATAAGTACTACAACAAGTTAAAGCAGTGATCTTTAAGATATCGTAGGATCCTTTTTATCTGATTCAACCCGATTGGACTACTCAGTCGAGCCACGCATTGGAATGCTATAACGTGACTGTTGAAGAATAAGACGAGGACCCCCAAAAAATTAACATCCCTAAAGCCAACGGTCACTGCAAGGTTGAGGGACCACAGATCAAGAATCCTGATATAACCGTGCCGCTGAAAACTAAACAAATAAATATTGGCACAAAGGTAGAGCCCAAATTCACAAATATTGGAGATTATTGGGATGATGCAATGGTAGATAAGGTCGCCGAATTGCTCCGCGAATACCAGGATTTGTTCCCAACCAAGTTTATGGAGTTAAAGGGGATAATAGGAGACCTGGGCATTATGAATGTCACGTTAAAACCCGACACAAAGCTGGTTAAGAAAAGACCTTACCGTCTCAATCCAGATTATAAGGAGAAGGTCCATTTAGAGTTAGATAAGATGCTCGCGGCAGGCATCATTGAGCCTGTAGAAGAATATGATTGGGTGAGCCCAATGGTGGTACAGGAAAAGAAGTAGAAGGATGAAATACAGATATGCATAGATCTCATGAAGTTGGATGATGCTTGCATGCATGATCCTTTCCCGACTCCATTCACTGATGAGGTATTGGATAATGTAGGTGGCCAGGAACCGTACTCCTTCACTAATGGGTTCTCTAGGTACCATCAGATCAAAATTGTCCTTGAAGATAGAATCAAGGTGACCTTTACGACTGAATGGGGATGTTTTCAGTACACCATAATGCCTTTCGGATAAAGAATGCGCTTGTGCTTTTTTTGCGCGTAGTCATTGCTACATTCAAAGATTTCATTCATAAGTTTCTGGAGGTGTACTTTGATGAGTGGGCTGTGTTTGGGTTGGTAAAATGTCATGTGGACAGTTTGCATTTAATGCTAGATACTTGTTGAAGGTACTAGATTGCGCTCAATCTGAAGAAATGTTTGTTTTGTGTCCCTTTTGGGACTTTGCTAGGTCATGTGGTATGCAGACAGGGATTAATGGTAGATCCCGAGAAGATCACAGTGATAATTAACCTGGACGCACCAAGGAGTGTGAAATAGCTGTGTGCAACATTGGGACATATTGGGTATTATAGGAATTTTATTAAGGGCTATGCCCAGATCACCGTGCCTATGGAGAAGTTGTTGAAAAAGGATGTCATGTTCTGTTGGAACAAGAACTATCAGAAAATCTTGGATGTGCTGAGAGGAAAAATGGTCACCGTGCCGATTTTAGTCTTCCCAAATTGGGAGAAGGAGTTTCATGAAGACATAGACGCATCATGTATAACACTGGGAGTAGTACTGACATAGGCTGGAAAAGGAGAATTGGACCATCCTATAGCATTCGAAAGAAGGAGGTTATACAAGGCTAAGAAGAACTATTCCACCACCGAGCACGAAGGACTAGCCATGGTATACATGCTCCAGAAGTTTAGACACTATTTCCTGGGTGGACATTTTAAGATGTATACAGATCATTCTGTGTTGAAATACCTAGTCAATAAGCCTGTGTTTGGGGGGAGAATATGCAAGTGGTTCTTATTGTTCCAGGAGTATGATTTTGAAGTTATTGTGAAGCTTGGATGACTGAACATGGGACTAGACCATCTGTCATGCATAGAAATGGGAGAAGAGCCCACTAATTTGGATGAAGGATTAGCTAACACGCATCTCTTTGTAGTACGCATCGTGGATGGTCACTTTGAAGACATCATACACTTCCTAATGACAGGATCTAGCCCGAAAGGCTACACCACCCAGCAAAAAAATGAGTTAGTGGTGCCTGCAACAGAATTTTCTATAATTGCAGGACATCTATACAAAATGGGGTCTGATGAAGTATTACGACAATATGTATCGGAGTTTGAAAGAAGCAGTATCCTCGCGAACGCTCATGGGGGTGCCGCAGGAGGGCATTATGCAAGAAGGGCGACCACACCAAAGATTCTACGCACAGGGTTGTGGTGGCCAACTCTCAATAAGGATTCAAAAGTCTACTGCAGGGCGTGCGAAATGTGTCAAAGAATGGGTAGGCCATCACAGAGAGATGAGTTGCCTATGAACCTACAAATGAAATTACAACCTTTCGAGAAATGGGCAATAGATTTATGGGACCCATTCAGCCTCAAGGAAAGAAGACGAGTGCGTGGTACATTATCACCGTGACTGAATATTTGACTCGATGGGCAGAGGCCCAGCCTGTGAAGGACTGCACAGGCACGACCGCTGCAAAGTCTCTCTTTGATTATGTATTGACACGATTTGGGTTTCCAAATATTTTGATGAGTGATCGTGGTACACACTTTTTGAATAAAACAATCAGTGCATTGATGGACGAATTTCAGGTATATCACCAGAAAAGCACGCCTTATCACCCACAGGATAATGGGATGGTTGAATCATTCAATAAGGTACTAGAGAATGCACTGACCAAGAATTGCAATGCTCAGCAAAATGATTGGGACTTGCACATACATGCAGTACTATGGGCTTATCAAACGACGTGCAAAACGTTGACTGGACAGACACCCTTTAGGCTTGTATATGGTGTTAAAGTAGTAATCTCAATGGAATACATTGTGCCTAGTCTGTGCATAGTGGCATTCACGGGTATGACGGATCACAGAGCCCTAGAAGAGAGCCTTGCGTAGCTTGTCGAGCTTGAGGAAGAAAGGTTTCTGGCTGGATTTCACCAACAGGTCCAAAAGAAGCGAAAAGACATGGCATGATCGGCACATTAAACTATGCACCTTTAAGGTAAATGATATGGTTTTTTTGTAAGAAAACAAGTTTGATAAATTTCTGGGGACATTTAGGATGCATTGGTTAGGGCCCTATGTCATTAAGGAGATTACCATCGATGGAGCAGTTTAGTTGGTTAAATTGAATGGAGATCCATTCCCAGGAAAGGTGAATGGCAGTCAATTGAAGCCATACACCGGTGATCAGGCCAGGTGACTATATGAAGGTAGCATAGTCTTAGCACTCCAGGCAACTGAAAGGAGGCGCGAGACTATAAACTACACTGCCCGGGGTGGGAAACTGCGCGATCAGGGGATTGCACAGAACGATGAGATGTCACAGGGTTCGTAACAGTGCGAAGAGAGTTGCGCGAACCATGGAAAAACCACGTAGGTCAGCCAAAAAGTGACCGTTAAAGTCATTGTTCATGATTTTACGATGAGAACGCAACCAAATGGACCGGGGGGGGGGGGGGGGGGTGCGGCATTTAAGACGAAATTTATGGGTAATATCCTTGAAAATCTGTTGCCAATCTGGCATTAATGAACCAAATTTGGGGGGAATGATCAGATTTGAATTCAAAAGGGCCTATAAATTACATGTGGCTACCCAACGAAAAGCACTTGGCATTTTGAGTATTGAGTTGGTGAGATCTCAGACGTGCATGAATCGCGCATTCTTCGAAGAATTTCTTGACTAGCTAGTGTTTGATCGATTTCCAAAGTCTGACCACAATATCATCCATGAAATTCTCCCAGGATCAAAAGATATAGACACCGAAGCAGTGACAGCCAAGGGGGCTGTGCCGAAAGTTGTTATGGAGGTAGAGGGAGTTGCTCTGGAGGTTGCAGAGGTACTAGCTGAAGTCCCCAAGTCACCACGGATGCCTAGACAAAACCCTACCCCAACCAAGGAGAGTGCGAAGGATAAGAAAGGCAAGCAGGTTATGACACCCACAGAAGGACAAGCCCACTGCACAGGAAAAGGGCAAAACTATTAACTTGGAACCAGAGGAGGAAGAGATTGAGGACATCCTAATGGATGATGAGGATATGGGAGTGGAGGTGGAGGAAGTTGAAGTCGAGTGTTCTGACCCTATTACTAAGTTTCCCAAATACGTTCCTCCACACAAGGGCAAGACCAAGGTACCAAAGGACACTCACAAAAGCAAGGTCGCCTTGCACATACCTCTACTGCCAGACGAGATGGTCTTTGAAGGACCACACTTGGGGCAAGTTCCGCTGTTGAAATTGGGAGACTAGGACTTAGATGACACTGAGAAGTTCCCTCACTTGGTGATAGACTAGCTAATGCATCGCATTGTTCATACCACTACCAGGATGACTGCGTTGGAACCACGAAAGTGGCTCAAGGGTGTAGACAAGGCAGGTCTGATCAACCTGCTATCGGTGCTGCACTACAATCGGACCCCCATTACATTATTGGTAATCAAGCAGCTACTATTCTTGGTGCATGATGGGTGTCTGTGGCTGGAGGAGCTGATACCCATCACTGACATGTTGATCCATAGGATCACATGGCTGCCATATATAGGGGAAAATTCGACCATGATGTTTGGTGAAAAAGGTGGTGAGCATACCCTCCAGAAGGCCAATAAGGATAAATTCAAGCTCATGAAGAAGCCACGAGGCTATGCCATCTCGAGTATCTGTGATCCTGTGGTCAAGGTGGCCATGCAGATTTTGGCAGGAAAAGTTATGCGGAATTGTTGCACAGATGAAGTGTCGATACCCATCACTGCTATAGCGGCCCAATGCACAGAAGGAGTTCAGTTTAATTGGGCATGCTATCTCTATGTTGAGTTCCTCATGAACTACCATGAGGCACAGGAGCTTAGCAAGACCTTCCACTATGTGTGGCTCTTGCTATCCATTATGCTCATAACTTGGGAGCTGCCTGAAGATAGTCAATTCCCCTCGGTCGTGCCAGACCTGCTAGAAGTGGCGAAGTAAGCTTCACCGTGGGTAACCAAGGATGTTCAGCGCATCAAGGATAGAAGGATATTTTGGATCTTGATGGAAATGAATATAAGCATGGCTATCAACCACAAGCCGTGATTGTCGCCTACTATTTTTTCCAAACTGCAGGAGTACATGGAGTTCAAGGTAGACTTTCACCGCGTATCGATCAGGGCATGGAAAGACCCTGAGCAGAAGTGGCATGACTTGCCTTACTTGGCAATTGATGATGCAATCAATGTAGTTCTTGATCGCTGGGCCAACAGAGTGGTGCACTACGTTAGAATCGGTGGTGGGATCTAGCAAGTCCACTGCGCAACACAAAAATGAGGAGGCCAAGCTCAAGATGGCGTAGCTGGTCAAGAAGAGGAGGAAGGAGGTTGATGACAAGGCCCAGGTAGAGAGTGATGCCGCGCAATAGGCGGGAGAGCAGATAGGTGGAGCATATCGCAGATTTGACAAAGGTCCGAGGTTTCCCTCGCTCGAAACAAAGGAAGAAACGAACTAGCAAATAGAGCAGCATGGAGCGAACCCACAGACGACATCGTTCCATATCAAGCATCCAAGAGGAAAGGAAAAAGGTTTGGCTGTGGAAGAAATGCAAGGCCAGTAAGATGTCGTTGGACCCAATCACCCTAACAAAGGGATATTTGAACGACATTGGAGATACAATGCTGGATGTCACCACGGAGGTACTACAACAGTTCGAATAGTAGCAACAACAAGTATTGGGGGCCATCTAGATAGGTCTGCATGAGATGCAGATCCGTGCATCACAGATTGGTGCGGCATCCACCAGCCTCACCATCAGTACTTTTGAAGCCATCAAGATGCTACATGCGAAATACTCTCGAGCGATAGTGCTTCCGGAGGGAGCACTGACCACAGAGATCAAAGCTAACAGGCCCGCTGTCAGCATGCTCAAGGGAGTAGGGTTGAACTTGGTAGCACTTCCTAGCGAGGCATTCCACCGATTGTAGGATGGGGTGATAGCAGAGCTGAGGGCCCACGAATAGTGTGCTTTGTAGGTGATCAGTGAGCAAAAGATCAATAATGTGCAGATGGCCCTACAGCGAGACACCGCCCTCACTTCCATGGTGGAACTTACTAACACAAATTAGTGCATGATTAAGGCCGTGAAGGAAGCTTGCTGAATGGTCCCCAAATTTTCCATTCCTAAGGATGCAGAGGTAGATGAACAAGTCCACAAACTTGCTATGGGGGTGTGTGACGCTCACACAGAGTTGGCCAAGGTTCAGCTAGAGCTGAACCTCCATATTGCAGAGTTGCAATTGAAGGCTAGAAGTAAAGGAGCAATGCGCAATCATTGTCACAGAGGTGATAGCAGCAGTAGACAGTGCAGTAGAAGACTGCACAAGGCTTTTTGAACAGTCATTCAAAGTACTGACCAGTCTACAAGAAGATCCTATTATACAGAAGCTGGAGACAGAGGCGCGAGAACTGCAACAGTACTATGATGAGGTGAAAGGAACAATGCACATTGTTTCCCTCACACAGAGACTTGCGAAGCTGTAGGAGGCCAAAACACTAAAGGAACAGGTAGATGTAGCATAGCACAAAGAGGCAGTGTTGAAGGCGTGCTTGAAGCCTTGGTTAGACAAGGCCTATTTGGTCATGGCCTCCATTGAAGGCAAGCTTTCTAATCTGTAGGAAACTAAATAGAAGCTTTAGGATGATAGTTCAGGACCAACAATAGAGAAATTGGTCAAAGAAGTGAAGCAGGCAACTGCGCAGTGCACCGCCAAGGTGGAAGTCATATAGGTCGAGCTGGGACATCTTCGCGCCAAGATCTCTATGCCTACATAGTGACTTGATGGCAAGCCACCATGTTTGTGTTGGGGGCCTGTTGGGAACGGGTTCCCCGAAGAACAGTTTTGGGGCTAAAAACTCATGTTTTGGGACAATTTTGTAATAAAGTTGTAAATTCTCTGCATTTTGTGGTCGCGAAGCGTGAAGGTGTCAAGAGTCATAAAGGATTGTCTGCGCTTATTTTGCAAAGTGTCAAGTTGGTTGTAAAGATCTACCCATGGTCTGCGGACCATGGGATTATATAAAAAGGAGCTAAGTAAGCTCTAAGTAGTTAAGTAAGTAGTGAAGAAGAGTGGAGAAGTCTAAGTGTGTTTCCGTTCTTGTTATAGACATTTTTGGGCACTACAACCCCAATCAAACGTGTCCATAAACCAAGGGCTCCTAAGTCCCTAAAAGTGTTGTTTCATACCCTAAAGGAACAAGGTTAGTTGATTACATCATCTCCCAGAAGTTCTCCACAGGAAACTGCTCAGAACTGGTCAAAACTGGACCATACAGGTTGCTCAGTGCTAAGGGTGCGATGCATCCCACCTGCCCAGTGAAAAGGGTGTGATGCATACTGAAAAGGCCTTCTGTAGGGTGCGATGGGTGAGAGTGGACAAATGGCAGAGACATTTTGCGAGGTGCATGATCATGGAATCTTCCAGAAACTTCTCCAGTGACACTTGCCTCTCTGAGTTTGCCCAGGGATGAGTAAGAGATCATCAATCTCCAAGTGGAATCAAGAACTATCAGAGAGAGGACACTAATCAAAATCCTAGAAGCTGACTCACCCCCCTGCAATCATCTATATATGGATCCCTCATCCCAAAGATCCTGAGGCTGGAATTTTGTATCTTGTAAGGAAGTGTTGTTGGTTTCTTGTTGGAATATCATAGTGTTGGGTGATCTAAGCTTTTCATGAAGTGAAAGAAGGGCTTTCATGCTGGAGGATGACGCTGGGTTAGAACAATGGTTGTAATCCTCTTTGCTATTCTTGATATTAATAAAGCTATTCAAGTTTTCCTCCACATTCTTGTATGTTAGATGATATATGCATTTGTGTGGTCAATATACATCTGGTCCTATATTGTTTATGATTGTAGATCTCTGTTCTTCGATAGTATTATGTTGCTTTGATTCCACAGGTGCTCTTTGAAGCTGGGTAGACGAAGGAGAAGCAGCAAGGATCTGTCAGAAGGGAGAGGAACCGAGCAAGGAACCAAGCGCAAGACTGAGGTTGGTGTCCTTCATTCCACTCTTATTTACTTCTCATAAAGGAAAACAAAAGTAGTTTTAGTTAGTTTGTTTCTAAGATAGCTACCAGTCTTAGTGGGACTAGCAGCTCTAAGTGGACACTAGATTTCCCGATAACAAAATGGCGACTTCGCTGGGGAGCGAATAGATTGTTTGTTTGTCTATATTTGTTTGTTTTATAAACTTACATACGGAGGCTGAAGTCAAGCCAGCTAGCCTTCGAACTGCATTTGCTATGCAAGTGCAAAGTAGATCAATGTTAATTCAGTCTATCTCCAGGTTTTGTTTATAAACTGAACAATCGATTTGCAAACTTTCTACTTGCCCTAGTGGTGGCTCTAGTAACCTAATTAGATCAGCCCCTGTGATTTCTATTTACTGTACATCACTTGCCCAGCCTAAATCCTTGAACTGAGCTACAAACTGTGACCGGGAACCCAGTTGAAGTCTCGTCCCTGGACCATCACACCTTTTACTCTTGGGAATCTAGATGCATTGCACTTCCTGTGTGTAGTAGGTGCGCTGCATCGCACTTTCCCTGTGTTACTGGAGTGCTGATCAGACAAGACCTCTTCTGCTCTCAGATTTTGGTTTCTGTGTTCACTCTCTTCAACTCTATTCAGGAGTTTTGCTGTCTGTGATCAGTATACCACTATCAAAACCCCCTTCCTTTCCATCTTTCCGCCTCCATTGTGCAAAGAATTGTGAATGTTTTTATGTATTTTCTGATATTTTCAGTTCTCCTTTACAAAGTAGTAGCATACTCGAACTATCGTCTTTTGATTTGAAAGTGTCGCAAGTTTCATTTTCAATCAAAGAAAAGAATTCTATTGTTCTTGATGGTCGATTATACAGTTACTCTTGTATTTGATTTGAATTACCAGTTTTTCAAGTGTCAAAATTAGTTTTCGATTCAAAATAGTAAAGTGTCGTTATTATCTTCCTTTCGTTTTTGAAGAGAAATTTGTTAGTACTGTCTCTTTGAAAAGATAATTCAGATTTGTACTTAGCATTCTTCTTGTCATTCACACATTCAGAGAGCTGAAAACAAATACATGCATGTGCATTTGCATTTAGACTGCTTGTTGGTTTGATTTAGGAGAGTGCATCTAGTGTGTGCTCTCTGCGCTATGTTGAAAGAATATCATCTCTCTTTCTTTAGTAGCTAGGATTTTCGTTGCAAAAAGAAGATTAAACGATTGTTTATCATCTTAGATTGCATTTTAGGAATTTTACATCTACATCATGCGGTGAACCTGAAAGGAAAATTTCTTAAGAAAGATCAACTGTAAAACAAATTTAATGAACCTAAAAACGCTTTGGAACCTAACGCACAACATCTAGAAGTCTAGGCTAGAGACGTATTTCGGTGTCATAAATCCTGGTAACTTTTGCTTTCACTGTTGGTTGGGTGATTCCTCCTCTTTGAGACGACAAGTGCCAGTACGAACTTGTGCTCCCACGTACCATCGAGTATATATTGGGAGACCATAATAGGCTATATCCTTTATCCATAGGAAGCCGTGTCTACCACTCTATCGATCGCAATGCACTAAACACAGCATTCAGGAAGATTGACTGCCATACCGTAAATAGTATTCTGCAGTTTTGTGATTGGTTTGGTAATCCCCCTGTCTAGATTTCCAGAGTAGTCTCTTTCGTTCCTTTTCAGACTCCTTAAAGGAAAAGGTCCATCTGAGCACTTGTCACTTCAGGATCATTAAAAATCAAAGGCGACTAGAGTCATCTTTTGTTTTTTCTCGACTCTTAAAAATTGAAAAAACAAGTTGTGTCAAAGCATCTAAAATTTATTTTAATCAAAATAATATCACCGTTCCCGCGTTGGTCTTAGGTTAAGAAAAATGGAGTCCAACAACCAAGGAGGTCCCCTTGGAGAAAATCCTAGTCCTTTCTCCGCTTGGGGAGATGTTGGTGCACCTCATATGGCCACATTGTCACTTCCAGGATTGATGATTGGCTTGCCAATATGGCTCTTCTTGACCTCTGTCATTCAAAACATTGATTCCTGAACAATCAAGTCAGCAACTGGATGATACTAAAGTTACCCCCCAACCTTCTACTTCATCTGATTCTCCCTCTCCTCCTTCCTCTTCGCTTGATAAAGCCGGTAAGGCCCAAAATCAAGTAACTAAGAAGGAGAAGAAGGGGAAGGAGAAGAAAGAGAAGAAGAAGAAGGATCCAAAGGCAAAAAGGGGTAACCAGGTGTCATCTAGTGAAAATCCACACACTGCACCATCTAAGCCTAAATCTCCATGTGTCATTTGCAAAGGAGACCACTACCACCGAGATTGTCCCTGCATCCCTCGGATCTTAAGGGACTAGTCTCCTCGTTTGCACAACCCGGTGTCATCAACCTCTGAAGACCATGCTGAAAGTACACCATCAACTAGTGAAAGCAAAGCATTTGGACCAAAAAGGAAATGTAAACTTCCTTGTAAACTGTGTGAAGGTGATCACGCCGTCCACTGTTGTCCCTTCCTAGACGAAGCTAAAAGAGTTTTGGATGACCGTCCGGCTTCACCGTTACGGCTTCCTCCTGGATATAAGAAACCTTTGCCGAGTCCGTCACTGGTTGAAAATCTGACTAACACGCCATTGTGGTCGGTCAAAGCATCTGTCATTGAAGATAAACCCGCTGAACCCATACCAGATGAAAGTAAAAAGGTTGAGGCGGCAGTCGACCCGGTCTTGTCTTCGAAAGGACCATCTTCAGATGACACAATCACCGAAGAGAATGAGAATGACACCGTCCAAATTCTTTTCATAAATACAAACTCCGATGAACATGGGGGCAGTCTACCCATTCCTTTACTGCAAGAAGGAAGTTCTTCAGAGTCATATCCGGCCATCTATTCGGTCCCACCTCCAAGCAACCTAGTCATCTCTTTCGATTGGAAACTACTAGGCAGACCCCGGGTACAGGCCAATGTACCATTCCGAATCATTGTAAAAGCTTACAAAATGATCATGGTCAGTACCATCATAGATGAAGGGGCTTCTATGATTATCCTTTCCTCAATTTCTTGGGAAGCGCTTGGTTCGCCATAGCTTCTGCCTGAGATGAGACATCTGATAGGCTTCGAAAAAGGAACCAATCGACCGTTAGGGATCCTTCCCAATGTGCCCATCATAACATTGAGAAGGAAAACTGTTTACATGAACGTAATGGTAATCCAAGGACCTCTAGATTATAATCTACTCCTTGGACGCGACTATATTTATAGCATGGGAATCATTGTCTCCTCACTCTTTAGAGTAATGTGTTTTCCACATGAAGGCAGAGTGGTCAAGCTCGTAGACCAGTTGTCGTTTCCTGGCACACACATAGCTAATAGTCAAATACCATCCCTAAATGGTCTTTTCAAGTAAATAATGTCTCATCAATCTCCAGTCCATCCACTTGAAGAGCGCGAGTGATTCGGAAGGACATGACTGAAACCCAGGGGGCATGCACCCTGGTCTGTTTTGGCAGGAAAACCTTGGGTATAGGGTAGGTTTCCGCGGAGGATATATGACTAGTCCATTTAGGAAAATGGGATTAGACTGGAATAAGATTCCCTCGTCAAAGTTATGTGAGTGGAGGCGACTGTGCCACTCACCTTTGTCTATTTCAGTAGACATCGCTAAGGAAGCATTTTGTTTGCAACACGGATGGAAAGCTTTCATATGGTAGCCTGGAAACTTTTCGCTATACCTGGGGGCATGCAAACCTTTTTGCATGCAAGCGAAGAGCGACCATTTATTTCCATAGTTTGTAGTTTCTCAACCCTTTAAACTCATAGGATTGGTCATTCCTAACTTGCATAAAGAAAAGATCCGGGGCAAAGCTTTGAAAGGTGCAAGCTCCATAAAAAATGGCATCCTAGATGAGATATCCTTATTATACGACTGGCACGAGCAGTTTTTATGTGGAGTTCAAGCTCGTTAAAAATTAAACATAAGCAATGAGAAAACGTTCCCCCAGAGTTTAAGCTCATTAAAAAATGAACCAATTTCTAGTAAATAACCATTGTGAATGCATTATCATCAGCTTTTAAGCCCTGGTCGTGTTCTCATCATCACCTCCACTCTGTTTTAGCCAATCATTCACCTACGATTGATTGTTTACCCCTTTTGAGGAACAGCTGCGAAGAGTGATCCTGTTAGCCATCCTTGTGACACTGCCCTGATTGGAAAATTCCAAACCTTACCTGGAATCAGTTGCAACCCGAAATTATCACTCGTTCCTCAAAAACGAGTCTCCTTTAAGCTATTTTCACCTGACTCGTAAAACATGAAAAGATTGCTGAGTGATTGGCCTCTCCAGCTCGTTAAAGCGATCGAAAGTGCTATCCCTCCTCTATATTTTAATCTTTTTGGACCTGAGGGATTATTACACAAAAAGATCGAGTGCTTGTTTTGTTCGGCTCATTAAAATACTGAAAAATCATCCCTTTTGTATTATTTTATACTTTTTCAGACTTAAGGGATTACATGACGAAAAAGAATTATTGGAGTTTCCTTTACATCCCTTTCAGACTCTCTAAAATTGAAAAGGACCGAGTTATCTTTGTCGTTAAACTCATTAAAACCGAATAGCAACAAACTTGTCCATATAGACAAGAACGAGTTTCATTGTCGCTAGGCTTGTTAAAATATAGCGATGGGTTTGCCTGAAGGGAAAATTATAGAACAAGCATATGTTATCCTCCTCAAGCTTGACAAAAATAAAGAGGTACTGGTTAGCAATGACTGGGGAAAAATTGGGAAGAAAACTTGAAGAAACTTTATTGGTAGCAAGTCACTCTTGAACATGACACTTTCACTTCACATTCGAGTCAGCTTGGGTTGTTCCGTTCACTGGTCATATCACCATTGGTCCATCACATCATCCATATTTAGGGTTAACGCTACCAATCCATGTCAGTGTCGCCGGTATGTTCAAGAGAAGTCGCTCAAAGAATTCACCTGTGTCTCATCCGCTGCAATACATTCACGCTCCATTCCTTCATGGCCGCCACCCTGAACCCTGTATCATCAGATCATTTTCACCTCCAAAATCATTTACTCCATTTTGTGTCGTAGATCTAGGATTCATTAAGGCCCTCCTACGGTGGGTCACTTCTTGTCAACATCAGCTCATTATCCAAGAAGTCGACTTAGGAACAACCCTTTCAGTACTTTGAAGCTTGCATGCCTCAATGGAAAGTTTCTCACTTCCGGAGACAGGTTTACATCAATGGCCTTCAACCGAAAGATTTTTCACGGTGTTCAATGCCAAGTCCCTTATTCAACCATGCGAATTGTACTGTAGTACCTTGAGGGTCATCATCATTATCAGTGATTCCTCTCTCGCCTGTTAACAACTTACATCATTGGCTGGTAATCAGGCGATGTCTTTCCATGTTCGACTCCAAAACATCTTTCACATGGATCGACTTATACTCCGAGTGAAGATTAAACGAGTTTGAAGACCCCGGATGTAGTTTCATCCATCCGGGCTACGATATATTTAGGAAAATAAAGACATCAAATGTACATTGTTGCTGCATAGGTGATCATCTGAATCAAAGGATGATGACTCTATGAGAATCATCAGTCTCCCGCACAGACGGTTATCTGTCTTATGTACATGAAAATGAATTTATAAAGCTGAGCATGGCAATGCCCGCCTCAGCTAGATCATGAAAAATATTATGAAGATAATGTATTGTATTGTATCTTATTACAGGTCGCCTTCCAGCTCGAAAAAACTTTGGATCCTCATGATAAAGCATTTCACCCAACATCAAAAGATTAACGACCTCATGCTTTAGGGGGCAACTGTTATAGAAATTTTTGGGCACTGCAACCCCAATCAAACATTTCCATAAACCAAGGGCTCCTAAGTCCCTAAAAGTGTTGTTTCATACCCTAAAGGAACAAGGTCAGCTGATTACATCATCTCCTAGAAGTTCTCCACAGGAAACTGCTCAGAATTGGTCAAAACTAGACCATATAGGTTGCTCAGTGCTAAGGGTGCATTGCATCCCACCTGCCCAATGAAAAGGGTGCGATGCATACTGAAAAGCCCTTCTGTAGGGTGCAATGGGCGAGAGTGGACAAATGGCAGAGACAGTTTGCGAGGTGGATGATCATGGAATCTTCCAAAAACTTCTCATGTGACACTTGCCTCTCTAAATTCACCCAGGGATGAGTAAGAGATCATCAATCTCCAAGTGGAATCAAGAACTATCAGAGAGAGGACACTAATCAAAATCCTAGAAGCTGACTCACCCCTTGCAATCATCTATATATGGATCCCTCATCCCAGAGATCCTGAGGCTGGAATTTTGTATCTTGTAAGGAAGTGTTGTTGGTTTCTTGTTGGAGTATCATAGTGTTGGGTGATCTAAGCTTTTCATGAGGTGAAAGAAGGGCTTTCATGCTGGAGGATGACGCTGGGTCAGAACAATTGATTGTAATCCTCTTTGCTATTCTTGGTATTAATAAAGCTATTCAAGTTTCCCTCCAAATTCTTGTATGTTAGATGATATATGCATTTGTGTGGTCAATATACATCTGGTCCTATATTGTTTATGATTGTAGATCTCTGTTCTTCGATAGTATTATGCTGCTTTGATTCCATAGGTGCTCTTTGAAGCTGGGTAGACGAAGGAGAAGCGGTAAGGATCTATCAGAAGGGAAAGGAACCGAGCAAGGAACCAAGCGCAAGACTGAGGTTGGTGTCCTTCATTCCACTCTTATCTACTTCTCATAAAGGAAAATGAAAGTAGTTTTGGTTTGTTTGTTTCTAAGATAGCTACCAGTCTTAGTGGGACTAGCAGCTCCGAGTGGACACTAGATTTCCCAATAACAGTTCTTAGCGTAGGAAGAGGCTCTGCAGTTGAGTGTGCAGAGGCCTAGGGTAGAAGTTCGTAGCTAAGTGCACGGACCCCTGCAGCTGTGTGCGCAAGGTGGATAGAGTCTGTATTAAACTGGAGATATCAATAAAGAGAAGCATTATGCAATTACTGTGTGTTTAGTCTCTGTTAATGCATCTGATTATATTACGTTACGCTCTGGGTTTATATTACAATGTTTATTTGATGCGGGAATGTATGTGATTATATCTGTTAATTGAAAGCAAGTAAGAATATTAGTTTGCACAACGATAACTGTAATTGATTGGTAGAATAAGTAAAACACTTGAGATAGCTTGGGAACTGTTGATGCCTCGAAAATCGCTGCAACAACATCGGGGATAAACACCCGGTCCAGACCTTAGTACAGCTCCTTTTCCGTTTGGAATAGTGGCTCCGACTGGGGATAATGGGACCAGTTTCCCAGAAGTAGATAAATGGGATGGATGGGTGATTATATACTACGCTAGCGACGAGCGAATAACTAAAACTATCAGCAAGAATATAATAACTATGATCTATCCCGGGAACTTTATTGAGCTCTAAAGCGTGGCGTTAGGTGGTCTGTGTCTAAAGACAGGCATATAGATGACTCCATCTTTAAGGCATAGATGTTAATTCATTCAAGATTGCTGTGTCTAAATAGTTAAACAGAGCGACTAAAACAAGATTACCACACTTTATCATTTATATCATTGTCACATGCATGATTGAAAGGAAAGGCACATCGTAAAACATCCAATAGTGGAATGAATAAAGATCTGCTGTTATAGCGCATGCATATAATCAACAATAGCAAAAAATAATCACATAACAATTCATATAAAAGGAATGAATTCAGACATAGATAGAAGTACCATATGAGCTGCGTGACACTCCCAAATATCAATCACTATGTCACAGTTCTTCCTTCGACTCAGAAAACATCTCCAACAAAAGACAGTAGTGCGCAATTGCATAAAGAAACTTCCTTGTCAAATTAAGAACAATTGGTCGAGTTTCATAAAAGAATATAGGCTGAAGCACAGTAGTGCAAACTTCAGTCTTTAAGTCTATTACAAAATTTTACGACCCTTTCCAAAACAATGAAAGGGTCTATAAATACTAAACTAATCTAAATATCTAATAAACAGAAATCCTACATAATTGGCATCACTAAATATTGATCGTATTTCCTAGAGCGATCTGGCAATCGGCGACATGATTCATCAGGTAGGCTGCTTGCCTTTAAACCTGACCTGACTTGTCGCAAGCATTGGCTCTACTTCAGGTGGTTTGTTGAGAAGCGAACTAAGCTGGGCAGCATAGGTGGCATCTTGAATGTCGGGAATTATACACCCGATTGCATCTGTTAAACACTTAAGGGCGGCTCTCTGTGTGTGCGGCTTAATCAGGAAAAGCCAATATGCATCGAAGGTCAAACTGTTAACCCCAGCGATTAATCTCCCTTTTTCCTCCAAGTCAGGATAACACGTTTGCTCCAACATGTTTGTTGTTGTTATCTTTCCTGGCGTGCATTGGGAGATCATATTTGCCAAGTAGAGAGTGTTGTTAACTAGATCGACTAGGTTGCTGGAGGTTGATTTACACCTTGAAGCTGCCCTTTCTGCTTTCATCACTTGTGTGTGTCATTCTTTAAAAAGTATGTCTTTATATGTTTCTGAAATCTTAGGAAAATTTGCTTCTCTCCCTTGATCAGAATCTTGCCAGTCAAGATATCCACTTATGATCTCGTCGGCCTAGTCTAACTCATTCCTGGCCTTTTCTACCTGCTGATTAATGGATGTAGTTAACTCGCACAATGGCTCTGCCTCAGTGAGTTGTTGACAAAGGAGCCTAATTTGTGATATCAATGCATTGTTTATTAGTGATGCTTCCTTTCTGAACTCATCCACCTGTGGAGCGCCTTTGATTATTTCAAGCTGTGATGACAATTGAGCGATTTGCTCATCCTTCGTTTTCATCATTTGCTCATTTGCTGCTCTCAATTGTGCCAATGCTTCCGACAATTCCTTTTGTCTCTGGATTGCATTTTGGTCAATCCTTTGCCTTTCTTCCTGCAATTGCTGGGTTAATTGATCATTCATTTGCTGTTGTACCAGCAACTGCTCCTCTGCTTGCGCTGCCTTCTGCTTTGTCTCGGTCAATTCTGCCTGTATTGCAAAAATTTCTTGGTCCTTAGTCTTCAGTAGAAGACTTACCTCTGATGCCTTATCAATAGTCGCTGCAGAATAGGCACCTGCATACTGTGACAACTTTGTTAGGTCATCGGAGGGGTCCAATTCCTCCTTCCATACTACATTACCCGTGACTGTTTGCTCTGGAAAGATAGAAGGTTGATCAGTCCTTCGTCTTTTCCTTCATCGCTTTACAACTGCTCTATGCCGTGGGCTGTAGGAAACATCCAAGGGAGGAATATCTTCCACCTGGAGAACGATTTGATCGGAAGGGTCTTTAGGAATTACCTCAACATCCTTGGAAATGGCTGGGCCGCTGGTTCCACTTAGAACCTGAGGAGAAGTGATGTCCTGTGTGTCATTTGTTTTGGAGGTGTCCGTATCTTTTGAACATTCCAATCCACTGATGATGGAATGAAACTGCTGCCATTCCTGGAATAATTTGGGGTCTATGGTAGTGTCCATATTGACATCGGTGGTGGTCTGTTTCTCCTTTTCGGTTTGGGACTCGCTCCGTTCTTTTTCCTGTTCTTTCCTCTGCTGCTCCTCTTGCTCTCCCCTCTGTTTTTCTTCTTGTTCCCTTTTCTGCCTATCTGCCAGTTCTTTTCTCTGTTTCTCCTCTTGTTCCCTCTTCTGCTGTTCCTCTACCTCTTTCTTCTTTTTCTCTTCTTGTTCTTTTCTCTGCCTTTCTGCCTGTTGCTTCTTTTGCCTTTCCTCCGGTTGCTTCTTCTGATCTTTTGTTATAATAGGAGGTTGGTTTGACTGTTGTCGACCAGGCTCGCTTGAAGATGTCGCTGGGGTTGTTGCCAGTAAATCTAGAGGCAGAGTTTGCAACCTCTGCTCTCTAAGTTTATTGAACTCAGTTAACCCTTCATCATTATATTTCAGTCGAGCGAGTTCTTTAGCTTGACCTATTGTTTCGACTGAAACAAATAGGTCGTCAAACCAATCCTCTTGATGGTCAAATTTTGTTAATTTGGCCTATTCCAATGCAGCATAGGCAATTTGCTTTGGATCATATAGCCTATTTGGGATAGTGGCCAGGGTTAAGGACTGAATCTTTGTGGCTTCCTTTTCTGCATGTTTGAGATCATGCAGAGTATAGACACCAATTCTCAAGGGAAAAGAGGGCCAGCCCCTCTTCTTTTCTTTCTTGAGAGTCTGTGTAGTACTCTCTGCCATAATTTGATAGGCGATTTCTCTTGCTAGCAGTTTATCTGGAATATACAAAGGGAGAACATGAGGATTGGATTGGCTGCCGAAAACCCTAATGTAGGTAAATCTCTCTTCTCCAAACCAACTCGCTACCGCCGGTAAATCAAAGGAAGCTAGATAGGAGATTTTGGGAATGGGCTTATCAAAAATAGAATAATGAATGGGAACCATAAAGCCATTGCAGATTTGGTACAAATGGTGCTTGTAAGAAGATTTCCACAATTTCTGGTGGTATATATGAATGGGTGAGGGGTCTTGGGCAGTCCACCTCCAACCGAGGACGGGAAACTCAGAATTGAAACATAAGGTATCTAAAATATATGCACTGTAATAAAACGGAGGAATTTTCCTTTCAGTGACAACAGAATTTTTTCTAAAATCACGAACAGCTACGGCTAGCTTATCAGAGAGAATAGTGGCCCAATCCATAATTATGCTGTTTACTGCTGCTTCCATTAGAGGAACCATCTCTATGGTAAAGTTAGCAAAGTCATGTAATCCCCATAGCCTACACATCATTATCCCCGCATAGCAATAAGGGGAAGCCAAAGAATCGACTGAGTACTTACCGGAAGACTCGTGCTTGTGTTTGGCTGGATTATGCCTCCAATCCCGGATGGGTTCGGATTCCACTTCATTATCACTTGCAAATTTCTCTAGGAACGTGTTGTTATACACTTTCTCCGGCTCAGGAAAATGATACATTTGCCTTAGATGCTCTGGCTTGAACGATCCAAAAATCCTCCCATCTCTGGTGCTAAAAGTTCTGTCGAGGATTGGAATTTCCTCAATTGCCCATCGCACAACGTCTATGTAGGGGAGAATCTGTTCTCTGGCCGCTATCCTGTGAAGGAAAGAGTCGGCCAAATCTTTGAGAGTGGAATCAGACTTGCGAGTAGGATCCGCAGTAGCTTCCGTCACTGCCTTTTCTGGTTGTTCGGCTTCAATCAAATTGTACGTGCCTTGCCATGTAGCTCTGGTAAGACCCGTGCATGTAGTATCTGATATTAAGCCCTTCTTTTTATCTGTGGCAGCTTGTCCTGTAACTGATGTAGCAACGGAACCCACGGTCTTCTTAGATTTCTTCCCCATCTTGTTTGAGTTTTCTCTTTCGGATGGATTCTGCACAGAGAGACAAATGTGCGTAATACAGAGACAACAATGAAAATTTGCAAGTGATGAGAACATAAGCATAGGTGCGTGATAAGGGATTAGGCTTTAAAAATGGGCGCGGACACAATCCATGGAAAGATTTTAAGAATTATGATTTCATTGATTGGCCGTTTTAAGGCCTGCTACTCCTTAAATGCTTATTACACTGTTATCTGGCTGAATGACTCCCTTAAGCGTGCAATGGATATTTTGGCGGTTGAGTGCAGGTGATCGTTAATCGAAGGGGAAAAACTTTAAATACGAATACATCACCTTATCCCTCCATTTAATGGCTTCTTCAAAATCCGTGCTCTATCGATCGGATATCAATAATACTTTAGATCTTCAAGCTATGCCTTTTGAAATTCCGATCGCCGATAGCGATATCGCATCGCTTTAGGAGAATAGGTATTATATAATCATAAGCATAGGATCCTCCCGAACGCCGATTGCGACGTCGCATCGGATTAGTGTGAAGAAATATAACAAGGTGCATTTAGAGTGAGTTGCCGATTCCCCGATCGCCGATATCGCATCGCATCGGGGGTAAGACCTGGGCGCCTTATTAATGTGCATGGGATGTTGCCGACTGCCGATTGCGCAATTGCATCGGATCGGAGTAAATGACTTAAGATGCTTTGACCGCATACGAAGTATCGCCGACAGCCGATCGCCGATATCGCATCGCATCGGGGCTAATGGCATGTGGCGCTTTTAAGATGTGCATGGAGTTTTGCCGATCGCCGATAGCGAAATCGCATCGGCGGAGACCAATGTGACACTTATATGCATTTTCCATGTCATTGCGATATGCGATCTTGCGATCGCTTTATCGCAATGACAAAGATTTGCCTTATTTCTTTAAATGGGTTTTTCAAAAAGGGTTTTATAAAATGAGTTCATTTGATTATCGAACCTCTTTTGAACAATAAAAGTATTGATACCAATTAAACTTTAAAGGGACCCATTTCATATGTTAATATTTATAAATAAAGATGATATGAAATGGGGGGTTGTTGTAGAGCACAACAATTGGCGATTCGCTGGAAGAACCAGTTATCTCTGGAACTGATAAAAAAAACACTTAAGCTCTTTCAAAAATAGAGTTTCAATCAAAAGGGGAAAATTCTAATATAACTAGATATATATGCATTCTGAATAAAATGAAATTATTTTGTTAACTTCCTCCCCTTTCTAAGAGAACAAATACATTCTAAGCTTTAAAATAGGCCTTTATTGGTTTATAATGATAAAATAGAATATCTTTCCAAATCAGCTTTTATAATGAACTCCTCTGTCATAGATAGAGCCTCTGCTGCCAGCAAACATCTATAGTTTCGACAGGGATACCTTTTAACCATGTGATTGTCCATTGTCCCATCCAATTAAGAGTGTGATTAACAGAATGAATTCAAAATATGTTTTTCATATTTTGTACTTCATTTTCTTTTATGTTGTTGATAAGATAAAAAGCCATTGTCCCGGTTTGGTGGCCAGCTATTGACAATGCCATTCACTGGTAGTAGTCTAACTGAACAAGCTGGCTTGTGATGAGACCCCTTGTCTTGTAATTTCAAGCCATTACCCTATTTTGGTTTGCAGTATTGGTAATGTCAGATAAACAATTTCCCTATGAACATGGTAAGCAGGCTTGTAATAAGACCTCTTATCTTTAATATCTTATATTTTAGAATTACACTCTGAAAAATCACAAACTTTAGTGAATGGGGTGAACAAATTTCTCCTTAAGAGTAAATGGATGACAGGGTAAGAGTTGAAGATGCTGAAATTGGATTGATTTCTATCTTTGATATTGATAACCTTTTTAGACCAATTCGAAAACAGAAAATGATTTACAATATTTCTATGCTTTGAGAGGAGTTGGCAAAACTTGAACTGTAGTTTCAGAATACAATGATATCTAATTTCCTAGAAATTATCCTTTTTTGGTTAAAAGTTCTATTATTTAAAAGCAAATGTTCATACTAGTTCTGTGGGACAACTTTTCAAACACAGCAAAAGGTCAATGGAAGATATCTCACAACCTTATTTTCTAAAAATCCTACAAACTATAAAATCCTACTGAAATGAAAGGAGAAGGGGTTACCTCCTCAGTTGAAGAATTTCTTCAAGATAAGGCCATTAACAGGGAGAGAATCTCTCAAACCTGATAAATCTTGCAATATAAAGGTTGAATGGCCTATCTTCTTACAGATCTGAAATGGTCCAAGCCACAACTTCTGGAACTTGGAGTGTTTACCCTTGTCCTCATGGGCTTTGTCCCATTTCAGAACTAAATCACCGACTTGGAATTGTTTTGAACGGAATGAGACTAAATCAAAAGCTGCTTTGATGACTTGCTGATGTTTGGCATGGGTAACCTTGGCTTTTTCTCTTTCCTCCTCTAATTTTAGAATCTGATCATGTCTAAACTGAATAGAAGAGGAAGGATTTTCCTCAATGAACTGAACTAGGGCTAAAGAAGGAAGCACAAGATTTGTGGGTAGGATTGCTTCTTTTCCATATACGAGATTAAATGGAGAAGTTCCAATAGAAGCTTTCTGTGTTATCCTATCAGCCCATAATGCAAACACTAAGGATTTGTGCCAATTTCTTTGATTTTGTTCGATAGTTCGCTTGATGATTTTAATCAGATTCTTATTAGTGGACTCCGCTAAACCATTTCCTTGGGGATAGTGATTAGCAGAATATTTTAACTTAAATCCTCTTTTAATAGCGAAATCAAACATAGCATTGCCTGAAAAGTAAGATGCATTATCAAAAACAAGAGCGTTTGGGACACCAAACCTGGTAATAATGAATTGATCTATGAATTCAATGATTGCTTTAGAATTTGCTGTCTTTAAAGGGATTGCCTCAACCCACTTTGTAAAGTAATCGGTAGCAGTAAGGATAAACTTATGTTGTTTTGAAGACGATGGAGTGATTTCCCCAATGATATCCAATCCCCATTGCTCAAATGGTTGTTCAATGTTGATTGGTTGCAGAGGGAAAGCTGATTTACGTTGTCTTCCACTAGCAATTTGACAATTGAGACATTTCCTTACATACTCGTGGGCATCTTTAAACAAAGTAGGCCAATAGTAACCAGCATGAATAATTTTGTGAGCTGTTGTGTCAGCTCCGAAATGTCCTCCTGCTAGTCCATCATGTAACTCCTGCAAAACCTTTTGGGCTTCAGGTTTCTCAAGGCATCTTAACAAGATAGAATCATAATTCTGCCTAAAAAGCATGTCATTAATGATTGTAAAATTCTTCGCTTTTAACCTAATGGCCCTTTTGTTTTTGTAAGACAAATTCGGAGGTGCATAACCATTCTTTAAATAAAAAATTAAATCTGCATATTGAGATCCAGAATCAGTAACACTTATCTGATTGATTTCTTGTGTTTGATCTGTATCGCTTGATTCTGGAATGTTGGATGCTCCTGCCAATATCCTGCAAAAACCTTGACCCCTAACAATCTTTGCTGGCTTAATTTCTAAGTCATACTCTTGAAGCGCTGTGACCCAATTTGCCCTTTTTTCACCCAGCTCATTTTGGATTAATAGTTGCCTAACTGCCGGGAAAGGAACTATCACTTTTGTATGGGTTTTCAAAAGGAAGGGTCTATAATGTTTGACTACTTTAAAAACAACAAAGGCTTGTTTTTCTACATCGGAGTAGTTCAATTCGGCACCCTGAAGATTTGAGCTAAAGAATGAAATGGGTGCTTCCAAATTGTGAGCATTTAGCTGCGTGAGAACTGCAGCATAAGAAACGTCGGATGCAATGGTATACAATGTAAAATGATTAGAAAAATTTGGAGTATTCAAGGCTGGGGCATTGATTATTGATTGCTTGATTATATCAAAAGCTTTCTTTTCTGCTGATCCCCACTTGAAGACTGAATTCTTCTTGATCATTGTTTGAAGTGGTAATATAATTTGAGAAAAATCTGGAACAAATCGTTTAACAAAATTGATCTGGCCTAAAAATGACTGCATCGCTTTTTTATTGTGTGGGAAAGGGATTTCAGAGATTTCCTTGATCCGATCAGGATCGATATAAATGGCATCTTTGGACACAATAAAACCTAAAAGTTTTCCTTGATCAAGAGCAAAGAAAGACTTTTTTGGGTTCAGAGAAATACCATATCTTTTGCAGCACTGAAAGATTTGATTTAGATCATGCAAATGATTATACCTCTTCTTAGAGAATACAGTAATATCGTCTAAATAGATGACTACTGTTCGATTAATCAACCCTCTAAAGGCTATATCCATAGCTCTCTGGAATGTCGCTCCTGCATTTATAAGTCCAAAAGGCATTTTCTGATACGCATACGTTCCCCATTTTGTTCTGAATGTGGTTTTAAGTTGGTCATCAGGATGAACCAGAACTTGGTTATATCCTGAGAATCCATCAAGAAAGGACATCAATTCAGAGCCTGCTACTGATTGGAGTATCTGCTCCATAGTAGGTAATGGGAAGTTATCTTTCAAGCTCGCTTTGTTTAAATTTATGAAATCGATACAGATTCGAATGTCGCCATTTTTCTTTCTGACTGGCACCATATTAGAGACCCAGTTTGAGTGTCGGACAGGAAAAATAATCTTGGCTTTCAAGAGCTTGTTAAGTTCCGACTTTATCTGGCTCTCTAAATTTGGATGTATTTTTCTTAACTTCTGCTGAATTGGTTTCTGATCAGGAAGCATAGGAATGGTATGCTGGATAATAGATGTATCATATGTCTTCAAATCATCATACTTCCAAGCAAAGACCTGTTTGTTTTTCCTTAACAGTTTAATAAATGCCTCCTTTTCTTCCAAGGAAAGTCCTAATCCTAAATTAATGTTTTGAGGAGCATGATCAATACCTAGATTTATCAATTCAAACCTAAGGGTAGAACTTTGGAGCTTTGCATTGATTACAGGTTTAAACCTGTCTTTGATATCATAAAGATCTTCGAGCTTTACCACTGGTTTAGGAATTGAATTTTCCTGAGGTGTTTCTTTCATTTGTAGATCATGGTCATTTTCCTCAATAATTTGATCGTCATAGGATTTTTCAGAAGTTAGAAATTGCAAAATATCTTCATCATGGTTAAATACTCTCCAATTAGTGACGTTGTCAGGAATTGAAGGCCTAAAAAGTAATTCTACAGAAAATCTATCAGGGCTGTAGTCTTCAGAAGGTAGAAGCTTGGAAGCTACATTGGCTAGTAGGTCGGCTGCTGAGTTTTGCGACCTAGGAATGGAGGAAATGTTAAATGCTGAAAAGTGTGAGGTAAGATCCTGTACTAGCGATTGATAATGCTTGAGGTGATTTGAAAGACAATGAATTGCATTCCTCACCTGTTTAACAATAATTTTCGAATCGCCGAATACTTTTAGATATTGCACTTTAAGGCCGATTGCTTTATATAATCCCTGGATCAAAGCTTCATATTCGGCTGTGTTGTTAGTGCATTCAAATTCTAACCTACAAGACAGCATTGTCTTTTCTCCTTGTGGACTAACCAAAATGCAACCTGCTCCTGAGCCCTCGCTGGACTTAGAGCCATCAAAATATAAAGACCAAAATAAAGAAGTATTAACAAAAGTATTTACATTTTCCTCAGCATCATTAAAACATCTAGACTTATCAGTTTGTGAAAAATTTTCAATCTGAGATGTAAAATGATTGACTGAAAAAGGAGATGGTTGGGCAAGAAAATTGCCAAAAAATGACTCTGACGAATAGTTCCCCAAAATGTTGTTGTTGAATGCTACAGGTTGGTTTTCTTGCTCAAATTCAGTAACTGTGTGGGTCATGTGCTTTTCTCGATCGATCCTTATTTGATTTGGCTTTCCCTTGTAGGGAAGCCACATATGTGACCAATCGGTGGAAATATACCCATGCAGTTTCTCGGACCAATCCCTACTCAGAATTAAACCGTAAAATTCAGGTATATCGGCTATTAGGATGTCAATTCTCTGTACAACTCTAGGATCGGCAGACAACCTGATAGTTACAGAATTAATTTCTCCCACAACCTGCACTTTGGTCCTGTCCAACTGTACAATATGAATAGCAGACTTCTGGGGTTCAATGTTCAGTTTAGAGCAAACTGAAGCTGGCATTATGTTAGATGATGCCCCTGAGTCAATTAAACAGTTGTGCAGGTTTCTGTTATAAATCTCATAGGTCAGCAAGAAGGGTGGAGTATGAGAATTCGATCTATCTCCGATTAGGACTGAATCAATAGCTTCAACCATACCTGGAGGAGGTTGGCCTGAATCATTAACAGCTTTTGCACTGGGAAGGGGTGTAGAGGGAACAACATTCAATTCTTTTAGAAGTAATTTTTGCTGATACTTTAATTTACTAAGTTCAAACATAGTTATGTTTGCTTTAGTTTTCTTCATGTCATCAACAATGTTATATTCCATTGAATCGGATACCACTAAAGTTTTGGATGTTGAAGGAGAATTAGAAGTTGAAGGCTGGCTTTGGGGAACTACCACAGATGATTTCTTTGGGGGAACTTTTTCCTTCGTTGTGGTAGCACCTGCACTCTTTTTCTTTGAAGTTGCCTGGGCAGGTTCAAAAGTACTTTTACTTCTTGTAGTAACCGGAAAGGCTTCTTCTTCATTTTCGGTATCAGAGTTGGGGAGCATAAAATCCCACATTCCGTGGCATTCAGCTACTTCTTCTTCATCATCAGTTTGCGAGGTTGTTTCCTCTTCCTCTTCTTCTTGCTCTGAATCTGAGTTACATATAACATTCGATGGCTTTGTTTCAGTTTTCTTATAAGTCCTAAATGGTCTTTTGTTTGAGGTTTCGGCCACCTGCTTCTTTATTTCAACCATTTCGTTAAACAAAGTTTTCAGGACTTTTTGCAAACCCTCCATGTCGTATGGGTCTTTTGGGGTTTTCTTCTTGGAATCCTCTTTAAATGAGACTTTTTTGGCTTTTCTGTCTTCCAAGGCAGCTTTCTTCTCTAGAGCATTGATGCGCTTTTCCACAGCAAGTGCTTCTCTCATGTTTTCAGCTAAGGTAGGTTTCCCAGCCCTGTCTACAAAAATGGCTATATTGGCAGGTAGGGCGGTAATATACCATTCGCTTCGAATTTGTTCACTTGGTTTGGAAGCTGCAGGGATTTTATTCAGGAGTTTATTAAATCTAGCATTAAATTCCTTTATTGGTTCCCTATGCTCTATTCTCAGATTGGAGAGGTCGTTTATTAAAGTAGCTAAGGACCTATCATCTCCATATTTGGTAAGAAACTGCTCTTGGAAAGTGTTCCAACTGGTAATTGAACCAGAGGGTAAGGAAAAATACCAGGATCCCGCTGATCCTTGCAAGGTATAAGGGAAGAGTCTTACAACAACATCTTGTTCTGTTACTCCTTTCAAGTTGACTGCTAACATAAAATTATTAATGTGTTCTTCAGCCTGGGTTCCATCATCTGGGTTAAATTTAGGTAGCCATTTTTCAGGAGCATCTGGTAAAGGATGCAATGGTGCAGGCATGTTGACTGCACCTGGCCTGGTCCATGGGTCTGCCATTATAATAGCAGCAGTAGTTGATACTACTGTTGGAATTCCAGATGTATGGGAAGGAATTAATGCTGAGGAGTGAGCAGGTTGGGATGTTGAGGCTTCTGATCCCTGGTGAACGACAATATGTAATGGGGAAGTGGATGGTTGACTTTGCAGAGGGGAAGATGCAATGGAAGATGTGGATGAAAGCTCTCCACTATCAGATCCTTCAGTAATTTTCTTCGCCTTTTTCCTTTTGGGTAAAGGGAACTCAGTGGGTTCAATACCGAGTTTTTCACTCTGAAGTCTGGTGAGAGGATGAGTTAAATTGAACTGCGAAGTCGCACTGCTTTGTGATACCTCAGATTTCTGTGGTGAAATCGAGAAGCTCTGAAGTTTATGGATTAGAGACTGGACTTCAGGTGATTCAAGACTCAATTGTTCTGGAGTATGGTGGGTTTGAGCAGTGGTAGTTGATTCCCCTTCTCCTTGTTTGGATACTGGCGAACCAGTATGTAAATGGGGAGATCGAGGGGATACGGAGGGAGAGTTACTCTTAGAATGGCTTATAGGTTTTGACTTATGTGCCATTCACAGTTGATGCCCTCCTTCTAGCGCCAAAAATGTTGATGCCTCGAAAATCGTTGCAACAACATCGGGGATAACCACCTGGTCCGGACCTTAGTACAGCTCCTTTTCCGTTTGGAATAGTGGCTTCGACTGGGGATAATGGGACCAGTTTCCCAGAAGTAGATAAATGGGATGGATGGGTGATTATATACTACGCTAGCGACGAGCGAATAACTAAAACTATCAGCAAGAATATAATAACTATGATCTATCCCGGGAACTTTATTGAGCTCTAAAGCGTGGCGTTAGGTGGTCTGTGTCTAAAGACAGGCATATAGATGACTCCATCTTTAAGGCATAGATGTTAATTCATTCAAGATTGCTGTGTCTAAATAGTTAAACAGAGCGACTAAAACAAGATTACCACACTTTATCATTTATATCATTGTCACATGCATGATTGAAAGGAAAGGCACATCGTAAAACATCCAATAGTGGAATGAATAAAGATCTGCTGTTACAGCACATGCATATAATCAACAATAGCAAAAAATAATCACATAACAATTCATATAAAAGGAATGAATTCAGACATAGATAGAAGTACCATATGAGCTCTGTGACACTCCCAAATATCAATCGCTATGTCGCAGTTCTTCCTTCGACTCAGAAAACATCCCCAACAAAAGACAGTAGTGTGCAATTGCATAAAGAAAATTCCTTGTCAAATTAAGAAAAATTGGTCGAGTTTCATAAAAGAATATAGGCTGAAGCATAGTAGTGCAAACTTCAGTCTTTAAGTCTATTACAAAATTTTACGACCCTTTCCAAAACAATGAAAGGGTCTATAAATACTAAACTAATCTAAATATCTAATAAACAGAAATCCTACATAATTGGCATCACTAAATATTGATCGTATTTCCTGGAGCGATCTGGCAATCGGCGACATGATTCATCAGGTAGGCTACTTGCCTTTAAACCTGAGCTGACTTGTCGCAAGCATTGGCTCTACTTTAGCTGGTTTGTTGAGAAGCGAACTGAGCTGGGCAGCATAGGTGGCATCTTGAATGTCGGGAATTATACACCCGATTGCATCTGTTAAACACTTAAGGGCGGCTCTCTGTGTGTGCGGCTTAATCAGGAAAAGCCAATATGCATCGAAGGTCAAACTGTTAACCCCAGCGATTAATCTCCCTTTTTCCTCCAAGTCAGGATAACACGTTTGCTCTAACATGTTTGTTGTTGTTATCTTTCCTGGTGTGCATTGGGAGATCATATTTGCCAAGTAGAGAGTGTTGTTAACTAGATCGACTAGGTTGCTGGAGGTTGATTTACACCTTGAAGCTGCCCTTTCTGCTTTCATCACCTGTGTGTGCCATTCTGTAAAAAGTATGTCTTTATATGTTTCTGAAATATTAGGAAAATTTACTTCTCTCCCTTGATCAGAATCTTTCCAGTCAAGATATCCACTTATGATCTCGTCGGCCTGGTCTAACTCATTCCTGGCCTTTTCTACCTACTGATTAATGGATGTAGTTAACTCGCACAATGGCTCTGCCTCAGTGAGTTGTTGACAAAGGAGCCTAATTTGTGATATCAATGCATTGTTTATTAGTGATGCTTCCTTTCTGAACTCATCCACCTGTGGAGTGCCTTTGATTATTTCAAGTTGTGATGACAATTGAGCGATTTGCTCATCCTTCGTTTTCATCATTTTCTCATTTGCTGCTCTCAATTGTGCCAATGCTTCCGACAATTCCTTTTGTCTCTAGATCGCATTTTGGTCAATCCTTTGCCTTTCTTCCTGCAATTGCTGGGTTAATTGATCATTCATTTGCTGTTGTACCAGCAACTGCTCCTCTGCTTGTGCTGCCTTCTGCTTTGTCTCGGTCAATTCTGCCTGTATTGCAAAAATTTCTTGGTCCTTAGTCTTCAGTAGAAGACTTACCTCTGATGCCTTATCAATAGTCGTTGCAGAATAGGCACCTGCATACTGTGACAACTTTGTTAGGTCATCAGAGGGGTCCAATTCCTCCTTCCATACTACATTACCCGTGACTGTTTGCTCTGGAAAGATAGAAGGTTGATCAGTCCTTCGTCTTTTCCTTGATCACTTTACAACTGCTCTATGCCTTGGGCTGTAGAAAACATCCAAGGGAGGAATATCTTCCACCTGGAGAACGATTTGATCGGAAGGGTCTTTAGGAATTACCTCAACATCCTTGGAAATGGGTGGGCCGCTGGTTCCGCTTAGAACCTGAGGAGAAGTGATGTCCTGTGTGTCATTTGTTTTGGAGGTGTCCGTATCTTTTGAACATTCCAATCCACTGATGATGGAATGAAACTGCTGCCATTCCTGGAATAATTTGGGGTCTATGGTAGTGTCCATATTGACATCGGTGGTGGTCTGTTTCTCCTTTTCGGTTTGGGACTCGCTCCGTTCTTTTTCCTGTTCTTTCCTCTGCTGCTCCTCTTGCTCTCCCCTCTGTTTTTCTTCTTGTTCCCTTTTCTGCCTATCTGCCAGTTCTTTTCTCTGTTTCTCCTCTTGTTCCCTCTTCTGTTGTTCCTCTACCTCTTTCTTCTTTTTCTCTTCTTGTTCTTTTCTCTGCCTTTCTGCCTGTTGCTTCTTCTGCCTTACTTCCGGTTGCTTCTTCTGATCTTTTGTTATAATAGGAGGTTGGCTTGACTGTTGTCGACTAGGCTCGCTTGAAGATGTCGCTGGGGTTGTTGCCAGTAAATCTAGAGGCAGAGTTTGCAACCTCTGCTCTCTAAGTTTATTGAACTCAGTTAACCCTTCATCATTATATTTCAGTCGAGCGAGTTCTTTAGCTTGACCTATTGTTTCGACTGAAACAAATAGGTCGTCAAACCAATCCTCTTGATGGTCAAATTTTGTTAATTTGGTCTGTTCCAATGCAGCATAGGCAATTTGCTTTGGATCATATAGCCTATTTGGGATAGTGGCCAGGGTTAAGGACTGAATCTTTGTGGCTTCCTTTTCTGCATGTTTGAGATCATGCAAAGTATAGACACCAATTCTCAAGGGAAAAGAGGGCCATCCCCTCTTCTTTTCTTTCTTGAGAGTCTGTGTAGTACTCTCTGCCATAATTTGATAGGCGATTTCTCTTGCTAGCAGTTTATCTGGAATATACAAAGGGAGAACATGCGGATTGGCTTGGCTGCCGAAAACCCTAATGTAGGTAAATCTCTCTTCTCCAAACCAACTCGCTACCGCCGGTAAATCAAAGGAAGCTAGATAGGAGATTTTGGGAATGGGCTTATCAAAAATAGAATAATGAATGGGAACCATAAAGCCATTGCAGATTTGGTACAAATGGTGCTTGTAAGAAGATTTCCACAATTTCTGGTGGTATATATGAATGGGTGAGGGGTCTTGGGCAGTCCACCTCCAACCGAGGACGGGAAACTCAGAATTGAAACATAAGGTATCTAAAATATATGCACTATAATAAAACGGAGGAATTTTCCTTTCAGTGACAACATAATTTTTTCTAAAATCACGAACAGCTACGGCTAGCTTATCAGAGAGAATAGTGGCCCAATCCATAATTATGCTGTTTACTGCTGCTTCCATTAGAGGAACCATCTCTATGGTAAAGTTAGCAGAGTCATGTAATCCCCATAGCCTACACATCATTATCCCCGCATAGCAATAAGGGGAAGCCAAAGAATCGACTGAGTACTTACCGGAAGACTCGTGCTTGTGTTTGGATGGATTCTGCCTCCAATCCCGGATGGGTTCGGATTCCACTTCATTATCACTTGCAAATTTCTCCAGGAACGTGTTGTTATACACTTTCTCCGACTCAGGCAAATGATACATTTGCCTTAGATGCTCTGGCTTGAACGATCCAAAAATCCTCCCATCTCTGGTGCTAAAAGTTCTGTCGAGGATTGGAATTTCCTCAATTGCCCATCGCACAACGTCTGTGTAGGGGAGAATCTGTTCTCTGGCCGCTATCCTATGAAGGAAAGAGTCAGCCAAATCTTTGAGAGTGGAATCAGACTTGCGAGTAGGATCCGCAGCAGCTTCCATCACTGCCTTTTCTGGTTGTTCGGCTTCAATCAAATTGTACGTGCCTTGCCATGTAGCTTTGGTAAGACCCGTGCATGTAGTATCTGATATTAAGCCCTTCTTTTTATCTGTGGCAGCTTGTCCTGTAACTGATGTAGCAGCGGAACCCGCGGTCTTCTTAGATTTCTTCCCCATCTTGTTTGAGTTTTCTCTTTCGGATGGATTCTGCACAGAGAGACAAATGTGCGTAATACAGAGACAACAATGAAAATTTGCAAGTGATGAGAACATAAGCATAGGTGCGTGATAAGGGATTAGGCTTTAAAAATGGGCGCGGACACAATCCATGGAAAGATTTTAAGAATTATGATTTCATTGATTGGCCGTTTAAGGCCTGCTACTCCTTAAATGCTTATTACACTGTTATCCGGCTGAATGACTCCCTTAAGCGTGCAATGGATATTTTGGCGGTTGAGTGCAGGTGATCGTTAATCGAAGGGGAAAAACTTTAAATATGAATACATCACCTTATCCCTCCATTTAACGGCTTTTTCGAAATCCGTGCTCTATCGATCGGATATCAATAATACTTTAGATCTTCAAGCTATGCCTTTTGAAATTCCGATCGCCGATAGCGATATCGCATCGCTTTAGGAGAATAGGTATTATATAATCATAAGCATAGGATCCTCCCGAACGCCGATAGTGATGTCGCATCGGATTAGTGTGAAGAAATATAACAAGGTGCATTTAGAGTGAGTTGTCGATTCCCCGATCGCCGATATCGCATCGCATTGGGGGTAAGACCTGGGCGCCTTATTAATGTGCATGGGATGTTGCCGACTGCCGATTGCGCAATTGCATCGGATCAGAGTAAATGACTTTAGTTGCTTTGAGCGCATACGAAGTATCGCCGATAGCCGATCGCCGATATCGCATCGCATCGGGGCTTAGTGGCATGTGGCACTTTTAAGATGTGCATGGAGTTTTGCCGATCGCTGATAGCGAAATCGCATCGACGGAGACCAATGTGACACTTATATGCATTTTCCATGTCATTGCGATATGCGATCTTGCGATCGCTTTATCGCAATGACAAAGGTTTGCCTTATTTCTTTAAATGGTTTTTTCAAAAAGGGTTTTATAAAATGAGTTCATTTGATTATCAAACCTTTTTTGAACAATAAAAGTATTGATACCAATTAAACTTTAAAGGGACCCATTTCATATGTTAATATTTATAAATAAAGATGATATGAAATGGGGGGTTGTTGTAGAGCACAACAGGAACCTATACAATACATCATCATAGGAGCGCGAAAGTACTTGAACCTGGTTAAGGATGCACAAAGGTCAATCGTACATCTTTGTGAAGGTACTGAAGGGCGAGATAAAGGGTATAATGATAAGCCCTAAGGCTTAGTGACCTGCATGAAGGTAGGAGCAAAGGGTATAAACCAACATCACGACCATCTTAGGGTGCGGAAACATGGTTCCAACATCCCCCCATATTGCTTCAGGTGAGACTTCGGTCCGCGCTCCACGGGCTGATGCTAAAAGGGCCAGTAATGTAGGGATTTATTTGGTTGACTAATGTTGAACCTAGGTCAGAGCCCACAAAGCCAGCAATAGATATCCAATCCCATGGATTGATGATCTTCTGGACCAACTCAAGGGGGAAAGATATTTCATCAATATTGACTTGAAGTCCGATTATCACCAGGTACCAATCGAACCCTCCGAGGAAGACTACCTTCAAATCTAAGGAGGACCTTTTATAATGGTTCTTCATGCCTTTCAGGTTGATGAATTTCCCCGCAATATTCATGAGGATAATGGATGACATCTTGTGGCCCTTCACCAACTCATTTTTGGTATTGTATTTGGACGAGATCCTGATTTTCATCCAGAGTAGAACACCTTCATTATATTCGACAGGTCCTCAAAACACTACATCAACACAAATTGTGTCCTAATTTGGAGAAATGCACTTTTGGTATGACCCAAGTTCAATATCTAGGGTACATCATTAATGAGCGGGGTGTGCATGTGGACCTAGCCAAGATACAAGTTATTCAAGATTGGCAAGCCCTGGCCACTCTAACAGAGCTCCACAACTTTTTGGGTCTTGTAAATTTCTACCATACATTCATGTTGGGTTTCTCTCATATCACTTGGCCTTTGAGTCAAATCACCAAGGGGAGAGAAAAGGAAAATTTAGTTTGGTCCAAATCCCAATAGAAGGAGTTTTCTGATTTGAAGCATCGCCTCTACTCTACACTAGTGCTCACATTACCAAACCTACAAAAACCATTTGAGATTGAGACAGATGCCTCCAACCATGATATTGGTGTTGTTCTTACCCAAAAGGGCATCTGGTGGCATATCACAATCATACACTTTCAAACACAGTCCAAAATTATCCCACCTATGAAAAAGAGATGTATTCCATTGTGCAACCTTACTGATAATGGACACATTACATTATGGGGAAGGAAACAGTCATCCACATAGAACACTGACCCCTGCAGTTCATACAAACATAAGGAAAATTACATCATGATCGCTATCATAAATGGTCCACATACCTGCGACAATTACATTTGAACATTATGTACAAGAAGAGTATGACCAATAATGTTGCAGACTGGGCTAACCACTATGCTCGACTCTTATTGACACGAGAGTTTAGAATGGCCACACCTTTATAAGAGTGATCCAGAATTTGGCATCACATACCAGATGCTCCTAGAAGGTAAGAAGGTTCTAGACTTTCACCTCCAGGACATGCTATTATGCCACCTGAAACACCTGTATATACCTTCAAGTGAGTGTGCCAAGATTATTTTGGACGAACACTACAATCAAGTTGTTGGACATTTTGGGGTAGAAAAGACAGTGGAAGTACTACATAAATATTTTTATTGGCCAAACCTCTAACAAAATTTTTGGAAGTACATTAGATCTTGCACTGCCTACGCCATTCATAAACCTATTATCAAGAAGCAAGGCCTATATACTCCTCTTCCTACTCCTATCTAGCCCTTGGAATCCATCTCCATGGATTACATGTCGGGCCTTCCTTCTACCAATCATGGCAACGACTGTGTTTTGATGGTCATCGACATATTCTCTAAGATGCCCATTATGGCATCATGCAAGAAGAGTATCTCAACAGAAGCCACTGCCAAACTCTTATTTGAATGAGTATGGGTACACTTTTGGATCCCACTATCCATTATCTCAAATTGGGATAGTTGGTTCCTAATAAAATTCTAGTCAAGCCTCTGGTCATTGTTGAATACCAAGCTCACTAAGTCCATGACCTTTCACCCCCAAATTGATGGTCAAAGAGAGGTCGTCAACATGGTGATCGTGGACATACTGCACATGTACAACTCAAAGAACCCACACATATGGGATGAGATCCTCCACTATTTCTAACACAACTACAATAGGGCTATCCACAACTCAAATAGACACAACCCCTTTCAGGTGGGATTGGGGTTCTAACCACTATTTCCAATTAATGTTTCCATACCATTTGTAGCTACTTAGCCAGATTTGGCTCATGTCCAATCTGAAGCTAATAGGGATAACATATTCATTGAGCACATTTGGCACATCCTCTAGTAGGTCCATGACATATTGGTCAGAGAAAATGTAAAGTACAAGAAGCATCATTATCAACATTGGGTTCCACACAAGTTCCAAGTGGGCGACAAAGTTTGGTTACATTTGCAGAAGGAGCACCTCATTGGGCCCCATCGCAAGCTTCACCCACTCTAATATGGGCATTACATCATCACTAAGGATATAGGGGAAAATTATTTTGAGCTCAACATTCCACCATTCCTTGGCATGCACCTAGTGTTCAATGTGGATCGACTGCGGCCATACTTTCCCCCATTATTGGAAACATCTGACGTTGTTGAGCAGTTGACACCAAAAAATATCAACCTAAGTTGTATCGAAAAATCCACAATTAATGTTATCATGAACATATAGATCAATAAAACTTACTAGCAGAGGATCCAACTATATCGAGTTGTCAAATTAGGCCAACTCCTTCACCTAGGCAAGTGGCTCACTAGGGACCAGGTTCAACAGAAATTTCCTCACCTCATAGAGGCTCTGCATGCAATGGGGAACATTGCTTCCTAATGGGGGAGGACTGATCTAGGTGTATATTGGTGGCCACCCACCTATTCCACCTAGACCTCCAGCCGGTTTCATCAATTTCCTTTATTATAGAAGCATTTACTATTTTTAGTAGTTTTTTAGGTCTTGAAGTTCTAAAGTTGTTTTGACCCCCTAAACAGAGTTTTTTTGAGGTCCATTGGAAACTCATAGTTGTATGCATATAGGGTCCTACCAAAAATCCTATAGTACTCAGAGAGATATTTCTAACGAGGTATCGTATGCGCCAAATGAAGATCATATGACCAAATTATGACCCTGGGAAGTTGGTTGCCCAACTAACCTCGACGAGGCCCACAAACTCTTAGCATTCCATCTAGTAGGGTTAAATTTTGGGTTGCTTAGGGTTTTTGTTTATTGTTCAATAACAAAAAGTCCAATGAGCCTCATTGTAACATAGTTCAAAGGCATGTAGTTTCCACATCTCTTCTTAGGGATAAGCTACCATCACCTGAGCTAGTTTATTTCCATTTTGTATGTAAGCATATTTCAGTTCTCTGATGTTAATAAAATAAAATTTTATTTCTATTGCATCTCTATGTTTATATTTATATATGTGTGATTTTTCATTCTTTCATAATTCTAGATCACAAGAGGATTATTCTAGAGGGTGTCAAAGATCATTTGGTTTCATATTTGCATGGAAAGGAGACTCCTTTTGCAATGTGAAAAAATATCACAGACCTATTCCAGAGTAGTAGTGATGCCAGGAAATTGGAATTGAGAAATAAACTCATGAGAATTTGAAGGTAGAAAAATTAAACCATTCCTCAATACCTATCCATATTCACTAAGGTACGAGATGAACTTGGATGAGTAGGAGAAAATGTGCCATCATCTGAAATTATGAGCTTAACACTCCTTGGCCTTTTGAAATCCTAGCATAGCTATCCAGATTTAGTTAATGGAAGAGACAAGCTACCAGATTGGGAGATACTTTGGCTTGATTTGGTGCAGGAGGAGATCAAAAGAAACACTAGAGATGGTGTTACATCCAGAGTTGACGAAGAAGAAAAAGTTTCCTTGGTAGGGAAGGGAAAGAATACCTAAGGCAAGGAAAAATCCATCTAGAATGAGGGCAAGAAGAAAGACCCTAGAAAAATTAAATGTTTCCATTGCCATGAATATTGGCACTATACAACAAAGTGTCCACACAATAAATCCAAGAAGAAGGTTGCAGGAGGAGTAGGAGGTGATGCTCTCACATCACAATTCGAATTGGATTTCACCTTCATTGCATGCATGGCAAGTACTGTATGAGGAAGTGTATGGTACATGGAAAGTAAGCAAGGAGATATTCAATAGCCTAGGGGAGAAGGACCTACAATTACACATAGAACTTGTAGATGATGGGAGTTATAGTACCAAAGGGATTGGTATTGTCACCTTTAAGACGGAGTTAGGATCCCATCTACACCTAAAAAATGTAATGTATGTGCCTAGGATGAGTAAAATTTTGATTTTTGTAGCTATATTGGAGGATAGAGGACATGATGTTGCATTCAAGAAAGGGAAATCTTTTCTAAAGCTTGTTTATACTAGATAAGTAAAAAAAATTGGTGTTAGAGTGAAAAATCTCTACAATTTAGAGGTGGATGCATGCACTACATTGTGCAATAAAGAAGAACATATTTAGAGCCGAGATGTTGGATAAATATGGCATAGGCACATGGGTCACTTACACCATGGAGCTTTCAAAATAATGTAGTAGATCAGCACAAGACTTCCAAATGCACCCTTGACCAACATGATGTTTGCAAGGGATGTACCCTTTGAAAATATGTGAAATCCTCCTTCCAAGTCTGAGATAGTAGAGCGGGAGTCATCTTGGATTGATTCCACTCAGATGTGTGTCAACCATTTTCTACAACCTCAATTACATGTCACATGTATTATGTAATTTTCATAGATGACATTTCCAACAAGTGTTGGATTTGTTTTATGAAGAAGAAAGATGAGGTGTTTTCAAAATTTGTTGAATTCGAAGCATTAGTTGAAAATCAGACTGAATAGAAAATTAAATCCCTGAGAAGTGATAATGAAGGAGATTTTGTGCCTAATGCCTTCAAATAATTTTGTGCCAAGGAAGGTATTCCCATTATCCTTGTGGGCAGAAGCTTGTAATACAACATCTTATTTGCAAAACCGAAGCACTAAAAAAATACTTGGCATGATCACACCTGAAGAGGCTTTCTATGGGAGGAAGCTAGATGTCTCCAATTTTTGAATTTTTGGAGCTATAGTATATTGTCATGTCTCCAACGATAGTAGGAAAAATTTGGATCTACAGCTAATATGGGGATCCTTGTAGGATATACAAAGACACCTCATAAGTATCTAGTGTATTTTCCCTCACTCAGGATGACAATGATGAGGAGAGATGTCATACTTGATGAGGATAAGGCTATGTGAATATTTCTAGAGAGAGATATAAGTATTCCACCACAGGAGGAGATGTTAACTCCAAAGGAGGAGCCTTATTCATAGCCTCAGGATGTTGTGGAGCAGCCACATGTGGAGGAGCCGAGAGCAAGCTGAGTGGAGGCACCCACTCAACCATAATCTTCCAAAGAGGGGAGGAAGATAACTACAAAGGTTGATAGGTTGGTGCAAGATGCACAAGAGCATGTGCGAACTCATACATCCTTGTGCAGGAAAAGGAGATCACCAAACATATATACTGGTTATCTGGCACTCATGAAAAAACTCATTGATTTTGAGCCTTCTTCACTTGAGGAGGCATTTTACCAACCAGTGTGGGTAGATGCCATGGTGGAGTATGAATCCATCATTAAGATGTTGGGATGAAAAAGCATGCAGATATGGACATGCATATACTTAAGTTGGGGGGAGATATTGGGATGTGAAATTGGCATATTTTTGTACTCATTTTCCTACCTTTTTTTTATTCTCGAGACCATAATATGTCACTATAACAACAATTATCAACCTCGATATGTCTCTTTTTATATTTCATCCTTATGATCCAATAATACTTGTATAATTTTGCATGAGAACTGCTATTTTAGGCTATTTTTCTCGTAAAATTGGCAACTAAGTTGTTACAGGGTTTGTGGTCTGTTGAGATGCTATTGTAGGATTACACTTTCTAGTTATGCCTCACCAAGGAAAAGACAAGGACTTGCTGAGAATTGTTGTTACACATGAAGATATTTTTTGGATGCATTAACCTCCTTCAATTATTTATGAACATCAATTTGGAAATCATCTAGTCAAAAGATAGTTCTACTATCAAAGGAGAAGTTTCTAGACAATGCAATTGAAACAATTAGTATTTTTTATTGATAATATTGTAATTTAGAAAAGTTGTTACAAATTTTTCCTAACCTTCGAAATTGTTATCAAATTTTTAATATGTATTCTCAAATTATATCACATGAGAATTGAGAGATTATCATGATGATCTTATTATTTCCATCTGAAATTATAAAGAGGTGTACTCTCTTCCTGCGTGAGATAGACATATAGAAACAAATAGACAATGATAGGGAGGGGGAGCAACAGAATTGTAACCCTACATGTTTCATTAATGAAATCTCAATCATTGGTGGCACCATACCTTTATGTTGACTATCTTGTGTGTTATATAGTGTTACTATTATTATTAGTCTTGTTCATGCTTTAATGATTGCAGAATTATAAATACTATAATGTGTAACAACGTAGGTCCTGGAAAGGTCCCTATGTTAGTGTGAAATTTATTTAATTCCTATTATAGTTTGATTGTGTGTTCATTTAATTTGAATATGTGTTTCAACATTTGTTGAGAGAATGTTTTCTAGGAGTGCTCTTCTTTTCTGAATAAGAGTGACAATGTGATAGAGTGGTTTTATTCTACATTGTGTGTATTTCTTGAGGGTGTGAAAAAGGTTTGAGAGTGTAACAATGAAAGTGTTGAGTTTTTTAGAGTGTGATTACAACGAGTGAATTTGAGCTTCATTAGCACTAGTCATAACTTTCCCTAGCATATATTTTTCATAATAGCCTTGCAATAAAAAAACCTACCCGGATTGACAATTAATGTGAAGAGTTGGAACTATTTCTCTGAATTAAAAGTGAAAATTTTCTTCCCAAGAGAAAGCTAAAGGAAAACCTATACACAACTTTCACATAATGAAAGTTGAAGAAAAACTTGGAATGTTCTATGAAATATGAAGCATAATTATTTAATGGTCAAAGTAAACATATAATAATTCAAAATTGTGTAAAATAATTAAATAAACACTCTACAATTTAAATCAATTAGATTGACCAATAAATGAAGTATGGGTGTGCATTATAGTGAAGCAAGGAAATTTTTCCTTGTTTCACAAAAATGCATGCCTAACCTTCATTTCAAGGTAAAATTGAATGTTTCAACTTTGAGAGTACTTTTTTATTCAAATAATGTTATTTTTTCACATAGAAATTTTTGTTGTGCAAGAATATGCCAAATTGGATCGATTTCATAGGGTTAAAGTCAAGGTTTATGTGCCTCAAATAGATGCACACCAGGACTTGTACTTAATTGACTATGTGGTAATGATCATTCCAACCTAAATATAAAACCATTTTATGTGACATAGAATAGTCATTTTCATAAAGGAAATATTATACACTGAAATCCAAGTCTGTCGTAATAACAATTGATCATATCTGCCAATGATCACATTTGAAACAAATATGCACTCCCAAGACAAACCAATTACACTCTTGGTAATGAAATTTGAAATGGGACATAATTGGACAATTCCTAACCTTAGTATATAACATTGCATCATGTCTAACAAATATCCTACATAACTATGTTTCCCACTTATACACAACTTTCACATAATGTAAGTCAAAGAAAAACTTAGAATGTTGTAACAATTTAAAAGTGTTTAAAATCATTAAATAAACAATATACAATTTGAATAAATCATATTGGTGAATAAATGAAGCTTGGGCATGCATTTTAGTGAAGAAAGGCAATTTTGGCCTACTTCACAAGAATGCATGCCCAACCTTCATTTGAAGGCCAAATTGAATGATTCAACTTGGAGAGTATTTGTTTACTCATAAGTAACATTAATAAAATTAAATATTTTTATTTTTTGACATATATATTTCGGTTGTTCAATAATAATCCATTGGCATGGATTTCAAAGGGTAAAAGGTTGGGCTTATATGCCTCAAATAAATTCACACTAGGAATGTTTGTGAACAAGGTGATGGACTAAGAAAAATCAAACTTGTATTTCAATAGTTGAAACTTGTAGTTTCTTGGTTGAAACACTATAAGTAAGGTTGAATGACCTTATTTTAGGAGTAATTAGGTTTAAATATTTCTAAGGGATAGGTAAAGAGATAGCACCTAGGGTTTGAAGGGTTTATTTTAGGGTTTTTCTATATTGTACATTTTTTAGGGTTTTTAAGTTTAAGATTAGGTCAAGTGGCATAGTTAGGTTTTGAAGACAAATAGGAAGGAGAATTGAGACACATAGGACTTGTTCTTATTTCTTATTTGGAAATGAAGTCTAAGTAAATATATAACAATGCAAAAGTGTGTAAAATCATTAAATAAACAATCTACAAACTTAATCAATTAGATTGGCAAATAAATGATCCCTGGGGGTGCATTATAGTGAAGCAAGGAAATTTTGGCACACTTCACAAAAATGCATGCCTAGCCTCCATTTCAAGGCCAAATTGAATGATTCAACTTGAAGAATATTTTTTTACTAATAGGTAACATTAATACAGTTAAATATTTTTATTTTTTCACATATTTGTTTGTTTTGTTAAAAAATACTCCAAATTGCATGGATTTCAAAGGATAAAAGGCAGGTCTTTTGTGCCTCAAATAAATGCATGCTAGGAATTCTTGGCAACAAGATGATGGACTAAGAAAAATAAAACTTAAATTTTAATAGTTGAAACTTGTAGTTTCTTGGTGAAAACCCTATAAGTAAGGTTGGATGACCTTATAGTTTAAGTAGAAATTAGCTTTAAATGTTTCCAAGGGATAGATAAAGAGATAGAACCTAGGGTTTGTAGGGTCTAATTTAGGTTTGTTTCTATATTGTACATATTTTTTAGGGTTTTAAGTTTAATATTAGGTCAAGTGACCTAGTTAGGACATTTAATATAAAAATATTTGGGTGCCATTTTAATGCAAAAATGACATTTACTATCGTTTATGAATAATGAGTTGCATGATGGAAATTTGGTAAATTCTTCCCATGAGAAAGAAGTGATGCTCATCTTAATGCCATCAAAATCTTACAGCCCTATTGTTAAAAGTGTTATTTTTAATAAACTATATCTTATATCTAATATGAAATTTGAATTTTTAATTTGTGTCTAAGAAAATATAAGAGTAAAGGATAAAAGTTAAATCACCCTATAAACAATTTCATTCACTTAATAAAATTTTCCTTTCTCTATAAAAGTGATTTATAGAAAAAAAGAAAAAAAAAATCATATTCCTATGCATTCCTCATGGCTTATTCAACGCGCATTTTTAATTCAGTGTGAATTCATCATGGCTTATTGAATGTGCATTATTGCATTCAACTTGCATTCCTTACTGTCTATGTAGCATGCATTCTGGCATTCAGTGTGCCTTTAGCTAGTGTGCCTTTACCCCAGACAATGATGGCCTCAATTGAAACAACACCAGCCTCTTCCACGCAAAACATTGACACACGGGGTTCCCACGAGAATTTCACAGTCAAAAAAATCAAAGTGTGTGTCGATACATGGATAGATACAAACAATTTTCAACCAAGTATGCTAGATATCCTTAGAAGAGCGCGATTTTATAATTTTATATTTGGATAGTTCGATTTCCAAAATGATGAGATAGATGAGGCCATACAAAATTATGATAATAAATCCATGGAATTAAAATTATTTGGGCAAAGGATTAACATGGACCCTGATCTGGTTGTAAGAGAAACAAAAATTCCGTGCAAAGGGGGAGCAATATTTAACTCCAAGAAAACCCATAAGCTAGAAAAGATTGAAATGACCAATAAAATATGTGGGAAAAAAGTATTTGTTCTGAGGAATGGATTAAAAATGCAAGATGTTCCCCAAGGACTATACAAATCCTTGATTCAAGTTGTCCTTAAGAAAATTATGAAGCATCACAAGCTTGATATTTCTAGTGACTGCATGAGGCTAGTAATTAACTGGGTTGAAGGCACATCCTTAGATGTCCCTCATATGTTGGCTAAAAAATTACATTATGCCCTGCAAGAAAGTAAAATTAACAAGGTTAAGTTTAGTTTCCTGGGAACACTACAGAAAATTATTGATTTGTATTGACCTGGTGTTGAAACAAGGCCTCTTAAAACTTACATTAGGAAATCAAAACCAAATAAAACCATTGAGGAAGAACCTGAACAAACTCTTGTTGAAGGTGTGGAAAATTTTGTTGATACAATTTTCCATGCTGAAGATATAGTTTCTAGTGTTCTAGTAGACTTACATGTGTGTGTGGATGAAGATGAGGAGAAAAAAGGTATGTACCATTATAAGGAAACATGCAATGATGATTTTTCTATAATAGACGTAATTCCTTCTAAAAATTTGGAACCTCGGTATAATTTCTCTTTTATGGGTGATTCAACATCTACATCTCCATGTTTGAACGTGAAAAACCCAACATACTATTTCGATAACTGGTTTATTTTCTCATTATATAATAGAATGATCCATTACAAACAAGTTGCAATGGAGTATTCTTCCTCTATATGTAGCTAGAAGGAAAAGTGTGAACTAAAGGAGAAGGATATTGTTGAATGCATGAAAAAGCTTGCAGTGTTGGAATCAAAAATTGTGCAGTGAATAGAAAAATTAGTGAAAGCCCTAAATGCCAAGGATAAAATTATTGATGAATTGCATAATTGGGTATCTAGTATGAGTGATGAAGGTATTAGGGAGATAGATGAACTACACGAAAAGTTAAAATAAAATCAGGCTACATATGATGAACAATTAGTGAATTTGAAGAGGATTTGAGAAGAAGACCATAGGTTCTCAATATACCTCCATTGGAAACTTTAGATACTTCTAAGACTAATTTTATCAAGTTATTGAATGAAAAATATAAAATTATTGAATATTTAAAGGTTGAAATTACAAATAAATATAAATATCGAGACCAATAAAAGCATGAATCATAGGGTTAATAATACAAGAAAAGAGTGGTTAAGTTGGAGAAGACTTGTCATAGGAAAACTAATAAGTTGAAAGAGAGATATCTTGAAATTTCCTAGGAAAAAAAGAGATTTAAAAACTTGAAATGGAAAAATATCGACATTTTTTAGAAGGTGGTACTAAGAGTTGAGATAAGGGTAAGGGTAATGGTAAAGGTAAAAATAAAGATACAAGAGTAATACAAATTCCTTCAAATGACTTGAAGAAATCCAAGCTAATAGCACGAGTGAAGGTTTTAGAGACCATCGTATCAAGCATCAAATCTCTGGGTGATCTATATGTCTCAACAACAATTGTTTAATCATTGAAGCTGATGGTAGCTTAAAGAGATAAAAGAATTATAAAGCTACACAATGATATCATGAGCAGCCAAAAAGCACATCATTTGGGATGTGACATGGAGATACAAAATTTGAAATCCTAGGTTTCTAATTTGCAACAACAATTAGAGAGGTAAAAACAAAAATTACTGAGGGAAAAACAACAACAATTGAGGGGAATCGAGCTTGAGGATAAAGTACAACAACTCACTAGTGAATTGGCCAAATGTAGATATCAACGAAAATACACAAAGGAAAACCTTGAAAGGAATGTAACTAAGAACCACCAAAAATATAAGAAGAATGTGGATTTATTGAATAGGCTAAGACAAGAAAAAGTTGACATGAGAGAATATTATGAAAGGAAAACTCGACAGCTTCAACAAGGATTAAAGGATGTGTCTGTTATAGCACCTGAACAACCATAGTTATCCATAGATGGAAATAGACACTCTTCTTCTAATTAGGAGGTCTTGCGGAATCCTCCCAAGCATCCTCGAGTTTCAGAATAGCAATTTTTAGGTGTTGTATCTATGTAGACTCATTTCAACACACACACACACACACACACACACACATCATTATTTTTTGTTAGTGTGCATTATATATCATTATATTTTCCGTTTATGTGCATTTTGAATAAATTGCTAGTTTTTTTAGGACTTACTTTTATGTCTCGTTCATGGAGTTTTTATCTCATTGTGGTCTCATTGAGATCTAGTTACTCTATTATTTTTGGACAATGTAATGGACTTTTGTAAGATAATAACTTACTGAACCGAGAAATTAGTGTTATGGAATGTACTAAATTTCTATTTGAAATACAAAATATGTCTTCTTTCCATAGTAGAACAAATTTACAATATGCTTAGTGCATCATATGGAAAAATTTACCATAGGGTGCCTCAAAAGGAAATTTGGGGGTTGCTGGAGCTGGAGGTGTAATTTTTAACCAAAATGGTAAAAAAAATCTATCTTATGCCTGGGGGATTAGCACTGCCTCAATTAATTAGGCAGAGATGTGGGCTACCTAGAAAGGTCTCTCCATTCTTCTCCAACATGGTTTTTTCTATTAATAAGAAAATTACATAAAGCTTACATGAGATACAAATTTAGCAACAAAAAAAAACAAAATAGCCGCATAATAAGATTGTATATATCAACATCAACGGGAATATAATCCACATATCCTTATCTCACCAGACAAAATATCCTTCTAAGACTAACAAAATCATACAAAAATAAGGGCTTCAAGTCTCAACAAATTATCAAATCTGGCTCCAGCATTCCAAAGTATCAAGCAAAAGACATAATGTCTTTGATTATTTAGTAAATAAATAGTGTACAATTAGAATAAACCATATTGGCCAACAAATGAAGCTTGAGCATGCATTTTAGTAAAGCAAGGCAATTTTGGCCTGCTTTGTAGAAATGCACGCCCAACCTTCATTACATGGCCAAATTGAATTATTTGACTTGGAGAGTATTTTTTTACTCATAAAGAACATTAATACAATTAAATGTTTCTAATTTTTCCCATAGAAAAAATAAATAAATTACATAGGCTGAGTGAAATATTTCAATTTGTTTTATAATATAAATTAATGAACAAACTTTGCATACATGTAGCCTAATGGTTTGGATTTACATTGTTTTACATATATGGTATATGTAATTATATTTTTTAACAATTTCATATTTAATGTATTGTTATTCAATGTGCTCTTCATCCTAGTTCAATATGAGTCTAACCAATAAGATGACAACACCTATAAACCATTATCAACCAATAAATGACCACTAACCATGCTAACTCGTATCCAAATAATCCTAATTTTTTTTTTGCCAACAATTCATACCAAATACTGAACACTCAAGGATATTACAATAGGTAATTTGTATCAACATAGATAATACTAAAGCATTTCAAAGTTTGGGCCACAAAATTCATCATTTTTTAAACATGGATTACAAATAATCTTGAAAATTTAGAATTCTTTCTCATTAACATTATTGTCTACAACAATGTCATCCATTGTATCATTGTCAATGTTCATATGTTCTTTCAAGTATTTAATATTATGATCATCCTCATCTTAACCTGCATCATCTTCATCATCATTGAAATTTGACTACAGGCCATTTATATTGTTACTAGATCTATTTGGATCATCATTTTCTATACCATCCATATTGTTGTCTTCTATAACATCATCTAACTCTAGATTGTTGTCTTCTTGTGCCTAGACATAACCATCCTCAACAACATCATGGATGCCAATTTCTTCAATGATCTTTAATTCCTCTCTCTCATTTTTTTGGCCATCATTGTTTTGTTGAGTATCCACTAATGCATCGCCAAATACATGCCTTAATATTGGATCATAATGTATGATTAATATCCATTTCAGGTCCAAAATATCTTCATAGAAAAATACATGAACATGAACGACATACACATATTAAAGCTATGTTATAACAATTTTATTGTTTAATAAACAAACACAAATATATCTATCTATATATATATATATATATATATATATAGATATAGATATAGATATACACACTATGAACTAATAGATTAATGATCATTACTGTAGTGTAACTTCTTGGTGAAATATCTTTGATGACACTTGGAGAGGGTGATTTTGATGCAGTGATATAAACATTATGCATACTAGACTTATGTATATGCTTGTACACTATAGACCTGGTTTAGGTCACACGGTTTCTACGTGATTATGATAAAGACTGATTTTGGTTAAGTGCATATTATCGATGTTTTCTCTTTTGGTATCCTAGTTTGGACATATGTGTATGGCATGGATGGTGATCTAGGATTGAGACACATAGATCCATGGATGGTCTTGGTTATGTGGAAGATATGGTTAATTATGATTTATGGATGATGCATTATTTGTATGATTATAAATGCTTATTCTTGTATTGAGAAGGATGTGGTAGGAGGCCCAGTTATTTGCAAACGTGGACACTAAAATTATAAATGACTATGGAAATCATGTGGAAGTCATGATACATGATTTGTATGACTTTATATGCTTAATCTTGTAGTGAGAAGGATGTGGCAAGGGATGTGGTTATTTGCAAACAAGGATGTTAAAATTATAAATGACCGTGGAAGTCAATTCTTCAAAACCAAAATTACTATGGAAGTCATGCACAATTCTTGGTCTTCAAACAAGACCTTACCAATGAGCCATCATATGGGTGTGAGCCCACAATCAATACCTTAAGGTGAAGTGTGGAGTTTACAAGAAGAGTAGATGAGAAGCCATGGAAATTAGGGTGCAGAGTCCTAAATACATGAAATATAAAGACATGGAGTCTTGGATCTATAATAAAATGATTAGGGTGCAGAGACCTGAATATTTAAAAGATCAAGATGTGGAATCTTGGATCCTTGGAGTAGATCAGGGTGCAAATTCCTCAATCTACTAAGGCACGAAGATGCAAGTGATAGGGATGTGGAATCCCTATTCTCCGAAAGAAAAATACCACTCATGGGAAGCTCAAGGATGAATTTCCTTAATAAAATATTAATTATAACATTTCTGGAGTGACTTTCTAAAAATAGACAGTCATGTTTGGTCTCTCAAGTATGACTTTCCAAAAATAGTGAATCACCTTGCATCAGTTGGTAATTAAGTAAAATTGAAGGATCACTTAAATTATTACTAATCAATCCTAATAGTTCAATCTTGACTTAATCATCACTATTTTCAATAATATTAATATCTTTTATGAGACTCTTATATTATTATTAAGAGGAATTACAAGTTACCTTCATCACCTCAATCAATTTACACCTCTCCCCTTGATGATTCTCATGGCTCTACATAACTCTCTCTTATGCACTCATCAAATACATGGCATATTCCTCTTACACTCATTAATATCATCTCATAAAATATTCCTCTTACACTCTCTTTAATGCATATGTTACGCTCTCCTTAACTAAGGCATGCATACCTCTCCTTAACGGCATGAGATACACTCCTCTAAATGGAATATGTTACATTTTCTCAAAGCATGCATATTACTCCTCCTTTATGAAAATATTTTTTTCTCCTCCTATATATGTGTCTCATGTCTTCTCACTTGAGGGAGAGAGGTGCATTGTGATATGAAGAGTTGGAGAGATTTGAAGAATATTGTGAGAGGGAGAGACTAGCAGAGTAGTCAAATGATAATATAAATTACTAAGTAGATCTAACCAATGGAGTTGAACATGAGTGGTATTGAGAGGAAGTGGAACTTACCTTTCTCAGCTTGCCTTATATATATCTCTATTACTATATTTTGGTATTGCTTGTGAGCTTATACAGCTCGGGGTTCTAGGGGGAGAAGTTCTTCCTGGATATGGTTGGGAGGAAAACTGGATGGTTCAAATAAGTTGGTTAAAGAATCAGAGATGGAGCATGATTTCAATTTTTGGAATTCAATATCATATCAGAATATACCTGGAGAAATTACAGGATCAACCCTTAAAAGAAAATGTAAAAATAATGAAAACTAAAATATGGTTTGGAAGATCAAAGGGTTGAGGTAAGTTGAGGTAATTTTCAATCATATCATAGAATATGTTTTCTTAATAATTCGATGTGTTTGTGATTCAAGTTTTGGTATAGTTTTTTATAGCTTATATGACTACAAAATTTTTGACAGAAAGCTTTAATGGTTGTAGTCAAGGCTACCATGTATTTTTCAAATTGTAGCAATGACTACAATAAGCTTGTCAAATTATGTCAAGGGAAGTAGATTTGCAGGTTGTAAAATGTTTGATTAAATAAATGTATCAATAATTCATATAGTGAACTTATATTCAATGAACACCTTGTAGTAGCATAAATTTGGGTTGCCTTCATGTATATTTGTAGATGAAAGTTTGCATTCCATGTGTTTGACAAAAGTGGTAAATGAGATCCAAAGTTTTGTTGTTTTAAAGAATTGCATCCTTGGGAGTTTTGGAAGTGCTTCAACTCAACATCAGGGGGTATTCATACCTTATGATCATGTCACCCCCACATTGATTCCAAAAAAAATCTTTTTGACTCAGATTCTATAATTTGGTCAAATTTGTAGATTTATTGTTGCCTTGTAGGGGTTGTTGCTTGTGTTGTTTCGCAGAAATTTTACCATTGATGATATTAATTTGATTCATTCTATTTTGTAAATTATTATTTTAATGTCTCTCTAATAGTTTAAATATCTTTATGGCAATTTATTTAGTGTTCGCTAACTATTTGTTAAAATGTCTAAATGGATGTAGATTACATGCTTACAAATTGGCTGTTAAAATGCCTCAACGACTGTAGATTTCATGCTTGCAAACTATTTGTTAAAATTCCTCAATGGTTGTAGATTTCATGCTTGCAAAATATTTGTTAGAATGCCTCATTGGTTTTAGATTGCATGCTTACAAATTGTTTGTTAAAGTTCCTTGATGGTTGTAGAATGCATGCTTGCAAACTATTTGTTAAAATGCCTCAATGGTTGTAGATTGCATGCTTACAAATTGTTTGCCCAAAATTCCCCAATGGTTGTAGCTTACATGGTTGCAAGCTAATTGTAGTTTTACTTGTGTGTGAAGTTCAATTCAAGAATTATTGGCATTATTGTGAGACAATGAAGAATGAGGTTATGTAATAATATACATGTTGATAATCATTGAAGACATGGTTAATAATGTGAGATCATGTTTGGAAAGGTCATTAAACATCATGGATTAATTATAGAGTTAAATTTTTCTTAAGATTTATAATGAATTGTTAGGAGTGAAGCAGGGCCAAATGTTTTGAGTAAGAGTTTAATTCGGAAATGTTGTAGATTGTTTGATAATAAAATGGAATCTTGTCTTACCATCCATAAATGTTATTACTGGACATAAAGTATCTTAAGGGTGAAGGATTAAAGTAGGGGTGCCACTGAAGTAAAAGATATATATATATATATATATATATATATATATATATATATATATATATATATATATATATATATATATATATATATATATATATATATATATATATATATATTGAGTCTTAGTGTTCAATGGAACCCTTATTTCTCTATAATATTGATGGTTGGTAAGGTGGGACCTTACATATGGTATCAGAGTGAGCTACAACACTAGGGCCAAATGGGCCAACATGCTTGCTTATAGGTTGATGATGTATGGATGTTGATTTTGTATGAATGTTGAATTGTTGTGTATGTTGACTTGGGAGCTTATTAGTTGCCATAAGGGATATTATTACTATTTCATTTAGAAACTCATGAAAGAAAAAGAATGCTTTATTATATTCCTTAATATTTTTGTTAAGATAAATTATTGGAAATATGTTAAAGGACTTAAGGACATGTTGGGAAAGGATGTGCTTGAGAATTTGGGGTTAAACGTAAGCGTGTGAATGGATTTATTGTCAATGGGTGAGTGAGATATATGGAGTGCATGCATGGTTGCATGTATGTTTAATGCATCATTATCAATGCGATACGAGATTACTAGCCATCTTTACTAGCTAAAATTGTATCTACCAAGAAAATTATTGGCCTAATATGGACTATAGTATGATAACCTTGGTGTGTATGCTTTGGGAATGTGTAACAACTGTAAGGTTGAGATTCAATTAACATGATGATTGAGTTCATCATGTTAATTTTGACTCTTTTATTATCTACACTAGTGGAAACTTAACAAAAGTTACCTTGAAGGATGTCACTTTTAACTATGAATGTAGATTCACGAGTAATGTATGTGCATTAATTTGATGTGTTAAAATATGATTTGGGAATACATTCTTAACAAGTAATAATGGAATTTGTATGATTTATTTGACATGACTTTGTGTAGTTTGGGCTAACATTATGCATCAAATAACTTGAAATTACTTAGATACTAGGTTGTGGTATGACCTTCCTAATAAACAAGAGGCTTAAATGACTTGCACATGAATTGTTAAGCCATTTTAAGGAGCACTTGAAGGTTATGTTTTCCTTAAGTTATGTATGGGTGTGGAATACATATTATCATATATCCATGAGTTAATGTATGGGTGTGGAATATATACTAACATATATCTATGAGCTAGGTAATTCTTTTTGTTAGAATGAACAAATTATTTTGATGGAATCTCATAGACATGATTAAGGAGGATTGATTATGTGTAAATAAAGTTAAATGGATAGAGATTCGTAACATGAATTTGCTTGAGATTTAAATCCATTACTTTCTTTTTATTACAAATGAAGATACTAAGATTGGTATAGTGAACACCATTAAGTGGTTTAGAATGTTTGGAATAACGTTTTTTGATATATGGAGTAAATTGCGAACTAGGTATCTATCCTCTAGTATTATAATTATTTTTTTATGTGTTGTATCTAGGTAGAATTAATTATTTTCAAGTGCTTTAAATGTAGAAAAAGATCATTGTGATAAGTTGATGAAATATCTTTTCTATTGGCTTAAGACGAATTAGGTCTAGGAAATCCATAATAGTATCCTTAATGATTTTATAAATTGTATATTGGTTCAATTATATTTAACTAAATTAATTAGATAAATTATGAGGATTGAACTCATGAATTGCTCTAAACTATTTTTAGTTAGGTGATTGAGTCAAAATTCATATTGTTTATGAACTTGATGAACTTCTTTCTTGAAATTTGATTAACTTGTAATTTGTTAAGAGAATAACATCTTTAAAAGATAAACATGTTCTATGGTGATAACTTTGTTTTATTTGAACTTAAAGGAAAAAATTATGTGATTAATGAAAAGATTATTTGAGTTCTTATTTTACAAGAATATGTGTTTGTGATATTTTTGAGGGAGAAATTGAAGGAGAGTGATGCATTGGAATTGTTGCATGATTTAGAAACCTAAGATGATTGTATTGTATTTGGAATGGAAGATATTGTTGGATTTAGTAATTTGTGTTGGGATGTAGAGTTGTTTGAGTAGGTATTAGTCCTACAAAAGGTAATATTATTTTGAGAGGGTTGAAATTCTCCATTAAAAAAAGAAAAAGAAAAAAGGCTTAGTTTTCGGCTAGAAATTCCCTTGTGATAGTCTAAATATTATTTAAATTCAACAAGATTCTTCATAGTTTGAGAAATATATGGTTTTCATAGCTTGCTTTTGTGTATGTATTAATAGTAAGGAATAAGACCTGAAACCAAATGAATTGATTAATTATTGAATAGAAATCATGAGCAATTTTATAGATGGAAAACAGGTTGACTTACATTTATCAATATAGATTCAATAATATAGATATTGTATTTGCATAGTTATGAAAGTTGTTCTTGATTACAAGCACCTTTCGGAAAGATAGCATTAATTTGTTTTTGGAATGAAGATCTTCTGATAGAGTCATTCATAATTGATTCTCAAGTAGGAGAAGTGAATAATAATGAAGATTATGGGAACTCAGGGAATGGTCTATAATACAAAAGTGGTCAATGAGGACTGTATAGAACATTAGCTTGTTAGTTAAAAAAATATGTCTTGAACCTCAAATTATGATTTTTCCTAAAGAGTAAACATTTAGTAAAAATTGTAGGTAGATCCTAAATATTTTGATTACAGGGATGTCTTATGGAATGAAAAGGGGAAACTTGGATTGAGAAGACATAAATCAAGTGGGATTTAAGAGTGGGTTTTATATGTGACATCATGTTTTGTTGTGTAGTTTCACTGGAAATTGTATATAGATGGTTTGATGCTTCTTATATGCAAATTTGATTGTGAGATGGGATGAACCATCATTGTTATTTATACAACCATTGTGTGAGATATTTATAGCTTGGAAAGCTCAACATACTATAGAACCAAGAAGATGACACATGTAAGATTCATATAAAATATGAGAAAGAAAAACATGTAGAATATCAAATTATTATAAATAACTTAAGTAGATGTCATATCAATTACATAAAATAAAATTTTTATATGGTATTATAAATTGTATGGTTGGTTTTGATATAGAAACCTTTGGCATTTTATATCAAAGCATGTATAATATGGTATGGATATATTTTCTACTTGATTAAGAATTGAAAATTACTAAGTATCTTACCATCCATAAATGTTATTACTGGACATAAAGTATCTTAAGGGTGAAAGATTAAAGTAGGGGTGCCACTGAAGTAATAGATCTATCTATATATATAGATATATTGTATTTTGAGTCTTAGTGTTCAATGGAACCATTATTTCTCTATAACATTAATGTTTGGTAAGATGGGACCTTACATATGGTATCAGAGTGAGCTACAACACTAGGGCCAAATGGGCCAACATGCTTGCTTATAGGTTGATGATGTATGGATGTTGATTTTGCATGAATGTTGAATTGTTGTGTATGTTGACTTGGGAGCTTATTAGTTGCCATAAGGGATATTATTACTATTTCATTTAGAAACTCATGAAAGAAAAAGAATGCTTTATTATATTCCTTAATATTTTTGTTAAGATAAATTATTGGAAATATGTTAAAGGACTTAAGGACATGTTGGGAAAGGATGTGCTTGAGAATTTGGGGTTAAACGTAAGCATGTGAATGGATTTATTGTCAATGGGTGAGTGAGATATATGGAGTGCATGCATGGTTGCATGATGTTTAATGCATCATTATCAATGCGATACGAGATTACTAGCCATCTTTACTAGCTAAAATTGTATCTACCAAGAAAATTATTGGCCTAATATGGACTATAGTATGATAACCTTGGTGTGTATGCTTTGGGAATGTGTAACAAGTGTAAGGTTGAGATTCAATTAACATGATGATTGAGTTCATCATGTTAATTTTGACTCTTTTATTATCTACACTAATGGAAACTTAACAAAAGTTACCTTGAAGGATGTCACTTTTAACTATGAATGTAGATTCACGAGTAATGTATGTGCATTAATTTGATGTGTTAAAATATGATTTGGGAATACATTCTTAACGAGCAATAATGGAATTTGTATGATTTATTTGACATGATTTTGTGTAGTTTGGGCTAACATTATGCATCAAATAACATGAAATTACTTAGATACTAGGTTGTGGTATGACCTTCCAAATAAACAAGAGGCTTAAATGACTTGCGCATGAATTGTTAAGCCATTTTAAGGAACACTTGAAGGTTATGTTTTCCTTAAGTTATGTATGGGTGTGGAATACATATTATCATATATCCATGAGTTAATGTATGGGTGTGGAATATATACTAACATAGATCTATGAGATAGGTAATTCTTTTGGTTAGAATGAACAAATTATTTTGATGGAATCTCATAGACATGATTAAGGAGGATTGATTGTGTGTAATTAAAGTTAAATGGATAGAGATTCGTAACATGAATTTGCTTGAGATTTAAATCCATTACTTTCTTTTTATTACAAATGAAGATACTAAGATTGGTATAGTGAACACCATCAAGTGGTTTAGAATGTTTGGAATAACGTTTTTTATATATGGAGTAAATTGCAAACTAGGTATCTATCCTCTAGTATTATAATTCTTTTCTTATGTGTTGTATCTAGGTAGAATTAATTATTTTCAAGTGCTTTAAATGTAGAAAAATATCATTGTGATAAGTTGATGAAATATCTTTTCTATTGGATTAAGACGAATTAAGTCTAGGAAATCCATAATAGTATCCTTAATGATTTTATAAATTGTATATTGGTTCAATTATATTTAACTAAATTAATTAGATAAATTATGAGGATTGAACTCATGAATTGCTCTAAACTATTTTTAGTTAGGTGATTGAGTCAAAATTCATATTGTTTCTGAACTTGATGAACTTCTTTCTTGAAAATTGATTAACTTGTAATTTGTTAAGAGAATAACATCTTTAAAAGATAAACATGTACTATGGTGATAACTTCGTTTTATTTGAACTTAAAGGAAAAAGTTATGTGATTAATGAAAAGATTATTTGAGTTCTTATTTTACAAGAATATGTGTTTGTGATATTTTTGAGGGAGAAATTGAAGGAGAGTGATGCATTGGAATTGTTGCATGATTTAGAAACCTAAGATGACTGTATTGTATTTGGAATGGAAGATATTGTTGGATTTAGTAATTTGTGTTGGGATGTATAGTTGTTTGAGTAGGTATTAGTCCTACAAAAGGTAATAATATTTTGAGAGGGTTGTAATTCTCCATTAAAAAAGAAAAAGAAAAAAGGCTTAGTTTTAGGCTAGAAATTCCCTTGTGATAGTCTAAATATTATTTAAATTCAACAAGATTCTTCATAGTTTGAGAAATATATGGTTTTCATAGCTTGCTTTTGTGTATGTATTAATAGTAAGGAATAAGACCTGAAACCAAATGAATTGATTAATTATTGAATAATTATAGGAATCATGAGAAATTTTATAGATGGAAAACAGGTTGACTTACATTTATCAAGATAGATTCAATAATATAGATATTGTATTTGCATAGTTATGAAAGTTGTTCTTGATTACAAGCAGCTTTCAGAAAGATAGCATTAATTTGTTTTTGGAATGAAGATCTTCTGATAGAGTCATTCATAAATGATTCTCAAGTAAGAGAAGTGAATAATAATGAAGATTATGGGAACTCAGGGAATAGTCTATAATACAAAAGTGGTCAATGAGGACTGTATAGAACATTAGCTTTTTAGTTAAAAAAAATGTGTCTTGAACCTCAAATTGTGATTTTTCCTAAAGAGTAAACATTTAGTAAAAATTGTAGGTAGATCCTAAATATTTTGATTACAGGGATGTCTTATGGAATGAAAAGAGGAAACTTGTATTGAGAAGACATAAATCAAGTTGGATTTAAGAGTGGGTTTTATATGTGACATAATGTTTTGTTGTGTAGTTTCAATGAAAATTGTATATAGATGGTTTGATGCTTCTTATATGCAAATTTGATTGTGAGATGGGATGAACCATCATTTTTATTTATACAACCATTGTGTGAGATACTTATAGCTTGGAAAGCTCAACATACTATAGAACCAAGAAGATGACACATGTAAGATTGATATAAAATATGAGAAAGAAAAACATGTAGAATATCAAATTATTATAAATAACTTAAGTAGATGTCATATCAATTACATAAAATAATATTTTTATATGGTATTATAAATTGTATGGTTGGTTTTGATATAGAAACCTTTGGCATTTTATATCAAAGCATGTATAATATGGTATGGATATATTTTCTACTTGATTAAGAATTGAAAATTACTAAGTATCTTACCATCCATAAATGTTATTACTGGACATAAAGTATCTTAAGGGTGAAAGATTAAAGTAGGGGTGCCACTGAAGTAATAGATCTATCTATATATATAGATATATTGTATTTTGAGTCTTAGTGTTCAATGGAACCATTATTTCTCTATAATATTAATGTTTGGTAAGATGGGACCTTACATATGGTATCAGAGTGAGCTACAACACTAGGGCCAAATGGGCAAACATGCTTGCTTATAGGTTGATGATGTATGGATGTTGATTTTTCATGAATGTTGAATTGTTGTGTATGTTGACTTGGGAGCTTATTAGTTGCCATAAGGGATATTATTACTATTTCATTTAGAAACTCATGAAAGAAAAAGAATGCTTTATTATATTCCTTAATATTTTGTTAAGATAAATTATTGGAAATATGTTAAAGGACTTAAGGACATGTTGGGAAAGCATGTGCTTGAGAATTTGGGGTTAAACGTAAGCATGTGAATGGATTTATTGTCAATGGGTGAGTGAGATATATGGAGTGCATGCATGGTTGCATGATGTTTAATGCATCATTATCAATGCGATACGAGATTACTAGCCATCTTTACTAGCTAAAAATGTATCTACCAAGAAAATTATTGGCCTAATATGGACTATAGTATGACAACCTTGGTGTGTATGCTTTGGGAATGTGTAACAAGTGTAAGGTTGAGATTCAATTAACATGATGATTGAGTTCATCATGTTGATTTTGACTCTTTTATTATCTACACTAATGGAAACTTAACAAAAGTTACCTTGAAGGATGTCACTTTTAACTATGAATGTAGATTCACGAGTAATGTATGTGCATTAATTTGATGTGTTAAAGTATGGTTTGGGAATACATTCTTAATGAGTAATAATGGAATTTGTATGATTTATTTGACATGATTTTGTGTAGTTTGGGCTAACATTATGCATGAAATAACTTGAAATTACTTAGATACTAGGTTGTGGTATGACCTTCCTAATAAAAAAGAGGCTTAAATGACTTACGCATGAATTGTTAAGCCATTTTACGGAACACTTGAAGGTTATGTTTTCCTTAAGTTATGAATGGGTGTGGAGTACATATTATCATATATCCATGAGTTAATGTATGGGTGTGGAATATATAATAACATAGATCTATGAGCTAGGTAATTCTTTTGGTTAGAATGAACAAATTATTTTGATGGAATCTCATAGACATGATTAAGGAGGATTGATTGTGTGTAATTAAAGTTAAATGGATAGAGATTCGTAACATGAATTTGCTTGAGATTTAAATCCATTACTCTTTTTATTACAAATGAAGATACTAAGATTGGTATAGGAACACCATTAAGTGGTTTAGAATGTTTGGAATAACGTTTTTTTATATATGGAGTAAATTGCGAACTAGGTATCTATCCTCTAGTATTATAATTCTTTTTTTATGTGTTGTATCTAGGTAGAATTAATTATTTTCAAGTGCTTTAAATGTAGAAAAAGATCATTGTGATAAGTTGATGAAATATCTTTTCTATTGGCTTAAGACGAATTAGGTCTAGGAAATCCATAATAGTATCCTTAATGATTTTATAAATTGTATATTGGTTCAATTATATTTAACTAAATTAATAAGATAAATTATGAGGATTGAACTCATGAATTGCTCTAAACTATTTTTAGTTAGGTGATTGAGTCAAAATTCATATTGTTTATGAACTTGATGAACTTCTTTCTTGAAATTTGATTAACTTGTAGTTTGTTAAGAGAATAACATCTTTAAAAGATAAACATGTTCTATGGTGATAACTTTGTTTTATTTGAACTTAAAGGAAAAGTTATGTGATTAATGAAAAGATTATTTGAGTTCTTATTTTACAAGAATATGTGTTTGTGATATTTTTGAGGGAGAAATTGAAGGAGAGTGATGCATTGGAATTGTTGCATGATTTAGAAACGTAAGATGACTGTATTGTTTTTGGAATGGAAGATATTGTTGGATTTAGTAATTTGTGTTGGGATGTATAGTTGTTTGAGTAGGTATTAGTCCTACAAAAGGTAATAATATTTTGAGAGGGTTGTAATTCTCCATTAAAAAAATAAAAAGAAAAAAGGCTTAGTTTTAGGCTAGAAATTCCCTTGTGATAGTCTAAATATTATTTAAATTCAACAAGATTCTTCATAGTTTGAGAAATATATGGTTTTCATAGCTTGCGTTTGTGTATGTATTAATAGTAAGGAATAAGACCTGCAACCAAATGAATTGATTAATTATTGAATAGAAATCACGAGCAATTTTATAGATGGAAAACAGGTTGACTTACATTTATCAAGATAGATTCAATAATATAGATATTGTATTTGCATAGTTATGAAAGTTATTCTTGATTACAAGCAACTTTCAGAAAGATAGCATTAATTTGTTTTTGGAATGAAGATCTTCTGATAGAGTCATTCATAATTGATTCTCAAGTAAGAGAAGTGAATAATAATGAAGATTATGGGAACTCAGGGAATGGTCTATAATACAAAAGTGGTCAATGAGGATTGTATAGAACATTAGCTTGTTAGTTAAAAAAAATGCGTCTTGAACCTCAAATTGTGATTTTTCCTAAAGAGTAAACATTTAGTAAAAATTGTAGGTAGATCCTAAATATTTTGGTTGCAGGGATGTCTTATGGAATGAAAAGGGGAAACTTGGATTGAGAAGACATAAATCAAGTGGGATTTAAGAGTGGGTTTTATCTGTGACATCATGTTTTGTTGTGTAGTTTCACTGGAAATTGTATATAGATGGTTTGATTCTTCTTATATTCAAATTTGATTGTGAGATGGGATGAACCATCATTGTTATTTATACAACCATTGTGTGAGATATTTATAGCTTGGAAAGCTCAACATACTATAGAACCAAGAAGATGACACATGTAAGATTCATATAAAATATGAGAGAGAAAAACATGTAGAATATCAAATTATTATAAATAACTTAAGTAGACGTCATATCAATTACATAAAATAATATTTTTATATGGTATTATGAATTGTATGGTTGGTTTTGATATAGAAACCTTTGGAATTTTATATCAAAGCATGTATAATATGGTATGGATATATTTTCTACTTGATTAAGAATTGAAAATTACTAAGTATATTACCATCCATAAATGTTATTACTGGACATAAAGTATCTTAAGGGTGAAAGATTAAAGTAGGGGTGCCACTGAAGTAATAGATCTATCTATATATATATATATATATATATATATATATATATATATATATATATATATATATATATATATATATATATATATATATATATATAGATATATTGTATTTTGAGTCTTAGTGTTCAATGGAACCATTATTTCTCTATAATATTAATGTTTGGTAAGATGGGACCTTACATATGGTATCAGAGTGAGCTACAACACTAGGGCCAAATGGGCCAACATGCTTGCTTACAGGTTGATGATGTATGGATGTTGATTTTGCATGAATGTTGAACTGTTGTGTATGTTGACTTGGGAGCTTATTAGTTGCCATAAGGGATATTATTACTATTTCATTTAGAAACTCATGAAAGAAAAAGAATGCTTTATTATATTCCTTAATATTTTTGTGAAGATAAATTATTGGAAATATGTTAAAGGACTTAAGGACATGTTGGGAAAGGATGTGATTGAGAATTTGGGGTTAAACGTAAGCGTGTGAATGGATTTATTGTCAATGGGTGAGTGAGATATATGGAGTGCATGCATGGTTGCATGTATGTTTAATGCATCATTATCAATGCGATACGAGATTACTAGCCATCTTTACTAGCTAAAATTGTATCTACCAAGAAAATTATTGGCCTAATATGGACTATAGTATGATAACCTTGGTGTGTATGCTTTGGGAATGTGTAACAAGTGTAAGGTTGAGATTCAATTAACATGATGATTGAGTTCATCATGTTAATTTTGACTCTTTTATTATCTACACTAATGGAAACTTAACAAAAGTTACCTTGAAGGATGTCACTTTTAACTATGAATGTAGATTCACGAGTAATGTATGTGCATTAATTTGATGTGTTAAAATATGATTTGGGAATACATTCTTAACGAGTAATAATGGAATTTGTATGATTTATTTGACATGATTTTGTGTAGTTTGGGCTAACATTATGCATCAAATAACTTGAAATTACTCAAATACTAGGTTGTGGTATGACCTTCCTAATAAACAAGAGGCTTAAATGACTTGTGCATGAATGGTTGTGGAAGCCATTTTAAGGAACACTTGAAGGTTATGTTTTCCTTAAGTTATGTATGGGTGTGGAGTACATATTATCATATATCCATGAGTTAATGTATGGGTGTGGAATATCTACTAACATAGATCTATGAGCTAGGTAATTCTTTTGGTTAGAATGAACAAATTATTTTGATGGAATCTAATAGACATGATTAAGGAGGATTGATTGTGTGTAATTAAAGTTAAATGGATAGAGATTCGTAACATGAATTTGCTTGAGATTTAAATCCATTACTTTCTTTTTATTACAAATGAAGATACTAAGATTGGTATAGGAACACCATTAAGTGGTTTATAATGTTTGGAATAAAGTTTTTTTATATATGGAGTAAATTGCGAAGTAGGTATCTATCCTCTAGTATTATAATTCTTTTTTTATGTGTTGTATCTAGGTAGAATTAATTATTTTCAAGTGCTTTAAATGTAGAAAAAGATCATTGTGATAATTTGATGAAATATCTTTTCTATTGGCTTAAGACGAATTAGGTCTAGGAAATCCATAATAGTATCCTTAATGATTTTATAAATTGTATATTGGTTCAATTATATTTAACTAAATTAATTAGATAAATTATGAGGATTGAACTCATGAATTGCTCTAAACTATTTTTAGTTAGGTGATTGAGTCAAAATTCATATTGTTTATGAACTTGATGAACTTCTTCTTGAAATTTGATTAACTTGTAATTTGTTAAGAGAATAACATCTTTAAAAGATAAACATGTTCTATGGTGATAACTTTGTTGTATTTGAACTTAAAGGAAAAATTTATGTGATTAATGAAAAGATTATTTGAGTTCTTATTTTACAAGAATATGTGTTTGTGATATTTTTGAGGGAGAAATTGAAGGAGAGTGATGCATTAGAATTGTTGCATGATTTAGAAACCTAAGATGATTGTATTGTATTTGGAATGGAAGATATTGTTGGAATTAGTAATTTGTGTTGGGATGTATAGTTGTTTGAGTAGGTATTAGTACTACAAAAGGTAATAATATTTTGAGAGGGTTGTAATTCTCCATTAAAAAAAGAAAAAGAAAAAAGGCTTAGTTTTAGGCTAGAAATTCCCTTGCGATAGTCTAAATATTGTTTAGAAATCTTCGGCAAAATCACATAACCAAAATTTTGTCGACGCGTTTCGAACCAACCAGTGTGGTTCATCGTCAGGACAAGATGAAGAACTGATCTGGCGTAGCGAGAATAAATAGATTGTGCAGAGATTCCAACAGCTAAATCCTAACGGCTAATTTTGACCAGGTCAAACCCCTAAATTAGATATTTAATATTTCTCGAAGAAAGTAAAATAAGGTAAATTAAGGAAATTCAATTGTTAATTTAAGAAAAAGAATAATATTAATATTATCCCAAATATTAAGAAAAATTGATATTCTAATAATAATGGTCATATTATGTAATAATTAATCTATAATCCCTTAATATTCCAATATAACCTACAAGTAAAGAAAATCCATTACTAATAATATTAGAATTTATTTATCCTAGGTAATTTATTAATAATAATCTAATGGTAAGATAGATCATGATTTTTAGAATAAATCATAAATAATGTTTAAAATTCTTGGTCAATAATCAAAAACAATATATGTTAATTAAATCATCTATATCTACTAATAATTATTATTTCTAGAAATTAGTTATAATAGGTAAAACCCTAATCTAGGGTTATTAATATTAAAATAATAATAATATTAATATTAATATTAATATTAATATTAATAATATTAATATTATCCCAAATATTAAGAAAAATTAATATTATAATAATAATGGTCATACTATATAATACTTAATCTATAATCCATTATTATTCCAATATAAATTATAAGTCAAGATAACCCATTATTAATATTATTAGAATTTTATTTACCCTAGGTAATTTATTCATAATTATCTAATGGTAAGATATATCATGTTTTTTTAGAATAAATCATATATAGTGTTTAAATTAATTGGTCATTAAAATGATAAAAAATATAATTATAAACAATTTATGTTTATTAATTCATCTATATCTACTAATAATTAATATTTCTAGAAATTAGTTATATTATGTAAATCCGTAATCTAGGGTCGTTAACTCTAGGACTATTAATATCATAACTAATAACTAAACCTAATGGTCAAAAAATCAATATTAGAGCTATATTTGTTAAAACACTGAGGTTAACTAAGAATATAGGTAAGCAAATTATTACTTATAAGAAGAATGTCAAAATCTAGGGTTGATAAATCGAAATCTATCCTTAAAACATAATGGTCAAAATACAATATATAATTATTTCAAAATTATTACAGTTAACTATGCCAATAATAAGGAACATATAAAGTAAAAATAAAGAAATAAGGAAAAACAAATATGCCCAATAGTATGTAAGGTTAATAATACTAAGCCTGAAACAAAGCAAAAAAAAAAAAAAAAAAAAAAAAAGAATCCAAACACCCCATAATAATAGGACAAACCTGCCAAAGGAGAGAAAAAAGAGGGGAAAAAAGAAACCCTACGACCTAAAAAAGGGGGAGAAAAGGTTAGGAAGACAAGGCAGGGACCCAGCAACTGCTAATCTTCCAGCCATCATCCCTATTAAGATTGATCGGCCTTTTCTCAATCTCCAGGGCCTCTCTAAACTTGCGGTGGTGAAACTGCGCAATCCTGGCAATGACTTGAGCCTCCTCTATACACACATGATGCATAGTCTTTCCCGCATGCTCAGCCAGGGCCGAGGACTTGGTCCTCCCATGTCTTAAGTCAGCCGAATGCTCGCTAATCCGCTGATTGATCGAGCGACCAGTCTCACCAATATAGGGGGTTCCACAGGAACAAGGAATGATATAGACGCCCTTCATGTCCTTAGGGTCGATCGGGTCTTTCACAGATCTGAGGGATCCACGGATAGTATTGAGAGGTCTAAAAGTAGTAGGTACATCATACTTCTTCAGAATCCTCGCAATCCTGTCCGTGGTTCCCTGGATGTAAGGAAGGTTCACACCCAAGATATGATCATCGGGATTCCTTCGGATTATTTAAATTCAACAAGATTCTTCATAGTTTGAGAAATATATGGTTTTCATAGCTTGCTTTTGTGTATGTATTAATAGTAAGGAATAAGACCTGAAACCATATGAATTGATTAATTATTGAATAGAAATCATGAGCAATTTTATAGATGGAAAACGGGTTGACTTACATTTATCAAGATAGATTCAATAATATAGATATTGTATTTGCATAGTTATGAAAGTTGTTCTTGATTACAAGCACCTTTCGGAAAGATAGCATTAATTTGTTTTTGGAATGAAGATCTTCTGATAGAGTCAATCATAATTGATTCTCAAGTAAGAGAAGTGAATAATAATGAAGATTATGGGAACTCAGGGAATGGTCTATAATACAAAAGTGGTCAATGAGGACTGTACAGAACATTAGCTTGTTAGTTAAAAAAAATGCGTCTTGAACCTCAAATTGTGATTTTTCCTAAAGAGTAAACATTTAGTAAAAATTGTAGGTAGATCCTAAATATTTTGATTGCAGGGATGTCTTATGGAATGAAAAGGGGAAACTTGGATTGAGAAGACATAAATCAAGTGGGATTTAAGAGTGGGTTTTATATGTGACATCATGTTTTGTTGTACAGTTTCACTGGAAATTGTATATAGATGATTTGATGCTTCTTATATGCAAATTTGATTGTGAGATGGGATGAACCATCATTGTTATTTATACAACCATTGTGTGAGATATTTATAGCTTGGAAAGCTCAACATACTATAGAACCAAGAAGATGACACATGTAAGATTCATATAAACTATGAGAAAGAAAAACATGTAGAATATCAAATTATTATAAATAACTTAAGTAGATGTCATATCAATTACATAAAATAAAATTTTTATATGGTATTATAAATTGTATGGTTGGTTTTGATATAGAAACCTTTGGCATTTTATATCAAAGCATGTATAATATGGTATGGATATATTTTCTAATTGATTAAGAATTGAATATTACTAAGTATCTTACCATCCATAAATGTTATTACTGGACATAAAGTATCTTAAGGGTGAAAGATTAAAGTAGGGGTGCCACTGAAGTAATAGATCTATCTATCTATCTATCTATCTATATATATATATATATATATAGAGAGAGAGAGAGAGAGAGAGATAGATAGATAGATAGATATAGATATAGATATGTATTGTATTTTGAGTCTTAGTGTTCAATGGAACCATTATTTCTCTATAATATTAATGTTTGGTAAGATGGGACCTTACATATGGTATCAGAGTGAGCTACAACACTAGGGCCAAATGGGCCAACATGCTTGCTTATAGGTTGATGATGTATGGATGTTGATTTTGCATGAATGTTGAATTGTTGTGTATGTTGACTTGGGAGCTTATTAGTTGCCATAAGGGATATTATTACTATTTCATTTAGAAACTCATGAAAGAAAAAGAATGCTTTATTATATTCCTTAATATTTTTGTTAAGATAGATTATTGGAAATATGTTAAAGGACTTAAGGACATGTTGGGAAAGGATGTGCTTGAGAATTTGGGGTTAAACGTAAGCCTGTGAATGGATTTATTGCCAATGGGTGAGTAGATATATGGAGTGCATGTATGGTTGCATGTATGTTTAATGCATCATTATCAATGCGGTACGAGATTACTAGCCATCTTTACTAGCTAAAATTGTATCTACCAAGAAAATTATTGGCCTAATATGGACTATAGTATGATAACCTTGGTGTGTATGCTTTGGGAATATGTAACAAGTGTAGGGTTGAGATTCAATTAACATGATGATTGAGTTCATCATGTTAATTTTGACTCTTTTATTATCTACACTAATGGAAACTTAACAAAAGTTACCTTGAAGGATGTCACTTTTAACTATGAATGTAGATTCACGAGTAATGTATGTGCATTAATTTGATGTGTTAAAATATGATTTGGGAATAAATTCTTAACGAGTAATAATGGAATTTGTATGATTTATTTGACATGATTTTGTGTAGTTTGGGCTAACATTATGCATCAAATAACTTGAAATTACTTAGATACTAGGTTGTGGTATGACCTTCCTAATAAACAAGAGGCTTAAATGACTTGTGCATGAATTGTTAAGCCATTTTAAGGAACACTTGAAGGTTATGTTTTCCTTAAGTTATGTATGGGTGTGGAGTACATATTATCATATATCCATGAGTTAATGTATGGGTGTGGAATATATACTAACATAGATCTATGAGATAGGTAATTCTTTTGGTTAGAATGAACAAATTATTTTGATGGAATCTAATAGACATGATTAAGGAGGATTGATTGTGTGTAATTAAAGTTAAATGGATAGAGATTCGTAACATGAATTTGCTTGAGATTTAAATCCATTACTTTCTTTTTATTACAAATGAAGATACTAAGATTGGTATAGTGAACACCATTAAGTGGTTTAGAATGTTTGGAATAACGTTTTTTGATATATGGAGTAAATTGTGAACTAGGTATCTATCCTCTAGTATTATAATTCTTCTTTTATGTGTTGTATCTAGGTAGAATTAATTATTTTCAAGTGCTTTAAATGTAGAAAAAGATCATTGTGATAAGTTGATGAAATATCTTTTCTATTGGCTTAAGACGAATTAGGTCTAGGAAATCCATAATAGTATCCTTAATGATTTTATAAATTGTATATTGGTTCAATTATATTTAACTAAATTAATTAGATAAATTATGAGGATTGAACTCATGAATTGCTCTAAACTATTTTTAGTTAGGTGATTGAGTCAAAATTCATATTGTTTATGAACTTGATGAACTTCCTTCTTGAAATTTGATTAACTTGTAATTTGTTAAGAGAATAACATCTTTAAAAGATAAACATGTTCTATGGTGATAACTTTGTTTTATTTGAACTTAAAGGAAAAAGTTATGTGATTAATGAAAAGATTATTTGAGTTCTTATTTTACAAGAATATGTGTTTGTGATATTTTTGAGGGAGAAATTGAAGGAGAGTGATGCATTGGAATTGTTGCATGATTTAGAAACCTAAGATGACTGTATTGTATTTGGAATGGAAGATATTGTTGGATTTAGTAATTTGTGTTGGGATGTATAGTTGTTTGAGTAGGTATTAGTCCTACAAAAGGTAATAATATTTTGAGAGGGTTGTAATTCTCCATTAAAAAAAACAAAAAGAAAATAGGCTTAGTTTTAGGCTAGAAATTCCCTTGTGATAGTCTAAATATTATTTAAATTCAACAAGATTCTTCATAGTTTGAGAAATATATGGTTTTCATAGCTTGCTTTTGTGTATGTATTAATAGTAAGGAATAAGACCTGAAACAAAATGAATTGATTAATTATTGAATAGAAATCAGGAGCAATTTTATAGATGGAAAACAGGTTGACTTACATTTATCAAGATAGATTCAATAATATAGATATTGTATTTGCATAGTTATGTAAGTTGTTCTTGATTACAAGCAGTTTTCGGAAAGATAGCATTAAATTGTTTTTGGAATGAAGATCTTCTAATAGAGTCATTCATAATTGATTCTCAAGTAAGAGAAGTGAATAATAATGAAGATTATGGGAACTCAGGGAATGGTCTATAATACAAAAGTGGTCAATGAGGATTGTATAGAACATTAGCTTGTTAGTTAAAAAAATGCGTCTTGAACCTCAAATTGTGATTTTTCCTAAAGAGTAAACATTTAGTAAAAATTGTAGGTAGATCCTAAATATTTTGATTGCAGGGATGTCTTATGGAATGAAAGGGGAAACTTGGATTGAGAAGACATAAATCAAGTGGGATTTAAGAGTGGGTTTTATATGTGACATCATGTTTTGTTGTGTAGTTTCACTGGAAATTGTATATAGATGATTTGATGCTTCTTATATGCAAATTTGATTGTGAGATGGGATGAACCATCATTGTTATTTATACAACCATTGTGTGAGATATTTATAGCTTGGAAAGCTCAACATACTATAGAACCAAGAAGATGACACATGTAAGATTCATATAAACTATGAGAAATAAAAACATGTAGAATATCAAATTATTATAAATAACTTAAATAAATGTCATATCAATTACATAAAATAATATTTTTATATGGTACTATAAATTGTATGGTTGGTTTTTATATAGAAACCTTTGGCATTTTATATCAAAGCATGTATAATATGGTATGGATATATTTTCTACTTAATTAAGAATGGTATGTTTTAGTTTTCATGGAGTTGCTTCCAATATAGCAATCATTAAACTATGATTTGGCATGAATAAAAAGATATAAAATACATAAGGTTAATACCTTATTGGTAGGAGAATTGAAAATTACTAAGTATTTAATGATTGTAGGAAGACCTTGGGCCACTTAGCCCAAGAGGGGGAGTATTTAGTGCCCCTTCTTGGTGAGATAGCTTTGATGACACTTGGAGAGGGTGCTTTGGATGCAGTGATATAAAGATTATGCATATTAGACTTATGTATATGTTTGTATGTCATAGACCTAGTTTAGGTCACACGGTTGCTACGTGCTTATGATAAAAATTGATTTTGGTTGTGCATATTATTGATGTTTTCTCTTTTGGTATCCTAGTTTGGACATAGGTGTATGACATGGATGGTGATCCAAGATTGAGACATGTAGATCTATGGATGGTCATGGTTATGTGGAACATATGGTTAATTATGATTTATGGATGATACATGATTTGTATGATTATAAATGCTTAATATTGTATTGAGAAAAATGTTGGAGGGCGCATGGTTATTTGAAAATATGAATGCTCAAATTATAAATGACTTTGGAATTCATGCAAAATTCTTGGTCTTCAAATAAGACCTTACCAATGAACCATCGAATGGGTATGAGCTCACAATCAACACCTTAAGGTGAAGCGCAAAGTTTCAAAGAAGAGTAGATGAGACGTTATGGAAATTAGGGCGTGGAGTCATAAATCCATGAAATATAAGGACATGGAGTCTTAGATATATAATAAAAGGATTAGGGCATGGATTCATGAATATTTAAAAGATCAAGATGTGGAATCTTGGATCCTTGGATTAGATTAGGGCGCGGAGACCTCAATCTACTAAGGCGCAGAGATGCATGCAATAGGGATGTGGAATCCCTATTCTCTAGAATAAAAATACCACTCATAGGAAGCTCAAGGATGAATTTCCTTAATAAAATCTCATTTTTTACAATTCTAGAGTGACTTTCTAAAAATAGAAAGTCATGTCGAGCATGTCACATATGACTTTCCAAAAATAGTAAATCACCTTGCATCAATTAGTAATCAAATAAAATTGAAGGAAGATCACTTAACTTATCACTAATCAATCTTAATAATCCAATATTGTCTTAATCATAAATATTAGAAATATTAGAAATATATTTTATGAGACTATGATATTATTATTAAAAGGAATTACAAGTTGCCTTCATCACCTCAATCACTTCACACCTCTCTCCTTGATGACTCTCATGGCTCTACATAACTCTCTCTCTTAATGATACATTACACTCTCTCTTATGCACTCATCAAATACATGGCATATTCCTCTTACACTCATTTAAGCATGTCATAAAATATTTCTCTTACGCTCTCTTTAATGCATATGTTACACTCTCCTTAAATAAGGCATGCATATCTCTCTTTAATGGCATGAGTTACACTCCTTTAAATGGAATATGTTACTTTTTCTCAAGGCATGCATATTACTCCTCCTTTATGACAATAATTTGTTTCTCCTCCTATATATGTGTCTCATGTCTTCTCACTTGACAGAGAGAGGTGCATTGTGATACAAAGAGCTGGAGAAATTTGAAGAATATTGTCAGAGGGAGAGACTAGGAGAGTAGCCAAATGCTAATCTAAATTACTAAGTATCTCTACCAAATGGAGTTGAACATGAGTGGTATTAAGAGGAAGTGAAACTTACATTCCTTAGCTAGCCTTATATATCTCTCTACTACTATATTTTGGTACTACTTATGAGCTTATACAACTCGGGCGTTCTAGGAGGGGGGGGGTGGGGGGTTCTTCTTGGATATGGTTGAGAGGAAAATTGGATGGGTCAAATAAGTTGGTTAAGGAATCATAGATGGAGCATGAATTCAGCTTTTGGAATTCAATATCACATCATAATATACTTGGAGGAATTACAGGATCAACCCTTAAAAGAAAATGCAAAAAGAATGACAACTAAAATATGGTTTGGAAGATCAAAGGCTTGAGGTAAGTTGAGGTAATTTTCAGTCATTTCATAGAATATGTTTTCTTAATAATTCGATGTGTTTGTGATTCAAGTTTTGGTATAGTTATGTTAGCTTACATGACTACAAAATATTTGACAGAATGCCTTAATGGTTGTAGCATTTAGGGTTGCCATGTGTTTTCCAAATTGTAGTAGTGGCTACAATAAGCTTGTCAAATTATGTCAAGGGAAGTAGATTTGCAGGTTGTAAAATGTTTGATTAAATACATGTATCAAGATTTCATATAGTGAACTTAAATTCAATGAACAACTCATAGTAGCATAATTTTGGGTTGTCTTTCTTCATATAGAGTTGTAGATGAAAGTTTGCATTCCATGTGTTTGACAAAAGTGGTAAATGAGATCAAAAGTTTTGTTGTCTTAAAGAATTGCATCCCTGCGAGTTTTGGAAGTGATTCAGCTTAACATCAGGGGGTATTTATATCTTATGGTCAAGTAACCCCCACGTTGATTCCAAAAAAGTGATTTTCATACTTGGATTCTATAATCTGGTCGATTTTGTAGATTTGTTGCTTCCCTGTAGGGATTGCTAATTATGTTGTTTTGCATAAATTTTACCATTGATGATATTAATATGATTCATGCTATTTTTTAAATTCTTGTTTTAATGTCTCTCTGATAGTTTAAATATCTTTATGGAAATGTATTTCATGTCCGCTAACTATTTTTTTAAATGTCTCAATGGTTGTGGATTGCATGCTTGCAAACTGCTTGTTAAAATGCCTCAACAACTGTAGATTTCACGCTTACAAACTATTTGTTAAAATGCCTCAATGGTTGTATATTGCATGCTTGAAAACTATTTGTTAGAATTCCTCATTGGTTATAGACTGCATGCTTGTAAATTATTTGTTAAAATTCCTCAATGGTTGTAGACTGCATGCTTGCAAACTATTTGTTAAAATGCCTCAGTGGTTGTAGATTGCATGCTTGCAAACAGTTTGCCCAAAATTTCCCAATGGTTGTAGCTTACATGGCTGCAAGCTAATTGTAAAAAAAAATCCCAAATGTCTATAGTTTTTCATGTTACTAAAGTGTTTGTAGGAATGCATCAATGAAGATGGCTTGTAGTTTTACTTGTGTGTGAAGTTAAATTCAAGAATTATTGGCATTATTGTGAGACAATGAAGAAAGAGGTTATATAATGATATGCATGTTGATAATCATTGAAGACATGGTTAAGAATATGAGATAATGTTTGGAAAGGTCATTAAACATCCTGGATTAATTATAGAATTAATTTTTTTATAAGATTAATAATGAATTGTTAGGAGTGAAGCAGGGCCAAATGTTTTAAGTAAGAGTTTAATTTGGAAATGTTATAGATTGTTTGATAATAAAATGGAAGCTTGTTTTACCATCCAAAAATTTTATTATTGGAAATAAAGTATCTTAAGGGTGAAGGATTAAAGTAGGGGTGCCAAGTATATTATATATAAGAAATATATCTTATTTTGAGTCTCAGTGTTCAATGGAACCGTTATTTCTTTATAATATTGATGGTTGGTAAGGTGGGGCCTTACAATTACTGCTTCTTGTTTGAGTTAAATAAATACCTTCTCACAATGAATTGGTAGAACATAAGTCTCCTTATCCTCTGGTAGGAACCTTGAGGAATCTATAGAAAACAATCCATTATGGGTATAATGTCTCTATGTCCTCTCAAATACTTCATACCATCTACACTTAAAAATAAAACATTTTAAAGAGAGGTAATCCAACTCAAATATTTTTTTGTATTTCCCCAACATATTGTAGATTCCCTTCAATAATATTCTTATCTTTCGAGCTTGCTCGACTAGATTTCTTGAAATCAACCATGATGCCACAATCAAAGGATCGTATATTTACATCTACTCTTTCTACATGATAATACCATACATTGCAGGATATTTCCTCACCAGCGAAAGACCATTTATTTTAGTGAAAAATAATATAATGTCGAATATTAAAATAGTTAATAGTGTTAGAATTGTAAAGAAATAACATTTTGTAAAATTTCAATTGTACCTTTCTTTCACATCCTCTATACATGTTGATTTCATCTTATTTTATGTTTAAATCCATACATGTATCTTCTATTTGATTGTGAATTTATTCAATAATCCATTGTAGTGTGAAATCTTTGCCCCATTCCCCAAGCAAATCAATGGGAAGTGGAGTATTCCTTGCAGGGAAAATTTTAAGAAACCCCCCAAATTTTATATGTATAATAAATGGGTGAACCCCATGGTACATAAGAAAATGTAGAGGCTATTTATCAATAACATAATCTGCATGTATAGTTTTTTGGCAAATCTTTCAATGAATTATAAAATATTTTTAAGTCTTTGTTAATTTTTCACTAAATTCTAAAACACTATAAAGTCTTGATAAATCTTTCACAAAATTAGAAAACATTGTAAGAATTTTGATAATACTTCATAATGTATGCAATCATATATAATAATAAGAAAAAATAATAATTTAAACTATAATATACTCATTTTCCATGTTTGAGAAAATAAACATCATGGGTTATTTTTGTGAAGTTTATTATTATAAACTCTTGCAAATCTCTTTGTATGATTTTATCATTTTTTATCACAAAGGTCTTATTACCTCCCAAGGGGAAACTAGTTGGAGAGGTACTCCCAAAAGTGTACAATGTTGAACTGCAGAGGTTCTTTTGCTCAAACTGGGCCTTGACACATTCAAATAGCTTAGTCATATTCTATGTAATTCACATTCTAGAGGCTTCACATGAAAATAATTTTTATGAATAATTATCTTAAAATCATGAATCCTTACATCAAATTCTTTTTGTTTATTATACATTGCTTCTCTAATAGCTAGATACTTCTCCAATTCCTTGGCTTCATATAAATACTTTGAATTCCCACAAAACAATTCACGCCATATATTAAGCCTAATCCCATATCATTCTTAAGTAAACATGACAAAAAGATAAACAAAGGGCTTCTTTACTCAAGAAAAGGTCTTTAACTTTAACCTGAACCCTTAAATCAATAGAAATTAGATGGAACCAATCATGTAGCAAAAAAAGTTCAATTAAACATCAAAATATAAATTAAGGAAGGAGAAATCAATTACAAATAAGAGAAACTTCCATTAATCCACATGGTTGTTGCTCAAACCCTCGGTGAACATGTTGAGCATGGTTTTCAATGTTTAACTATAAATTAATATAGTTGACGATGTTAATCATCGTGATCATGATTGACAATTGTTGAATTGGTTTAACCATGGTGAATATAGTTGCATGGTCGGGAAAATTTATTAAAGTTATATTAAAAATTAAATATTGAAATAGCTTAAATATTAAATAATATTAAACCTATGTTAAATTTACTATCTAAAGTTATTGAAGTTAAAGTTATTAAGTATAATCACTATATTAATTTCTATGTCAATGTTGACGGTTAACATGACTTAATTTATATATTAATATATTAATATATAGTTTAATATCTTAATGTGTACACAAAATATTTTAATCTCTTATTATGTGTAGATAAATATATTATTAATGCATTCATGCGTAAATTATTGTATTGATGCATACTTATTAATGTATTATTATAAAGCTATTATAGTTTAAATAATAGTATAAAATTATTAAAACCCTCATTAATATACTAATAAATGTTATTATTAATAAATCTTAATATTAATATCATTAATAAACCTTAAACCTTATTAATAAATAATTACTAAACTTTAATATAGATATTATTAACGTTATTAATAACCACATTAATGTTATTAATCTTAATATTAATGTTATTAACATACCTTATTGTTATTAATCTTATTAATAAAGCTTATTAAACCTTATTATTACTAAACCTAATGCCTATGGTGCCTATAAATAGTCATGCTTGAGCATGATGTCCATGTTGATTACGGTTGACCATGTCAACCATGATTGACATGTGTTAGTATATATATTAATATATTATTAATGTGTAGATAAATGTATTGATATACAATTATTAATCTTGTATTATAAAATTACTAAGGTTTAAATAAAAAGTTATTAAACCTTATTAATATATATTTAATATTTATCTAATATAAATATTATTAACACTAGTAATATTAATATACATGTTAATGTTATTAACCTTAATATTAATATTATTATTAAACCTTATACTTTATTATTAAAAGTTATTAATATGTATTAATAACTTATATAAATATTTTAACCTAATATAAATATTATTAACATTATTAATAGACATGTTAATTTTATTAATCTTAATATTATTATTATTATTAAACCTTATACCTTATTATTAAAAGTTATTAATAATAATGTATTAATACCTTATTAATAAGACTTAATATAAATATTATTAATAGAAACCAAATAACCTAATGATGTAATACTTGAATTTGATAGGAATGTGTGAAGTTATATGGTTTTTATACATTTTGATGCTAGTACAAAGATATTATAAAGGACCGACTTTAAAGAGATAATTGCATGCTACCAGGAATTGTTAGGTTCCTATAATACTAGTGATTCCCCCATTACTATTGTCGTTTTATCACTTATTGTTATTGTTGTGCCCATATTGTCCCCATATTGTTATTATTGTGCCCCATAGAATCCCACTATTGTTATTTTTGTGTCTTTATATTATTATTGTTAGGTTAGCTTTGGTTATATTGTGACCCCTTAGACTCCTATATATAGAAAGGAGGTTTTGTCATTTGAATCATCTAAGAATTGTTCATTTGTGTAACATAAAGGAGGTTTCCCCCTCAAAGAGGCTTATTTCTAAGGCATTGATCTATCTTTTCTATCTTTTTGTGAGCTAGTTTCATAACATTTGGTATCAGAGCTTTGGATTCTAGGGTTTCGTTTCTCCAAACAGATCATCATCGAATTTTCACTATAATTTTTTCGCTACAAAGTTTCAGAAGATAAAAAAAACACCCATTTGAGACGAAATCGGTTTGAACCTCGAGCCCAAATTTCAGATATTGTCTCACTATATTTTCAGAGAAATAATCTGAGGAAGTTAGGGTTTTTGCAGACCCCCGAATTACATTCCAAATAGGTGACTTGGGGAAAATTGTCCTAACTTTCGCTCTAAGCATCAGATTGAATTTTTTTAAGAATTTACAGTAAGAGGACGAACTGTAGTTTTTTGGGTATCATTTTCAAAACCTAAGGTTGAAATAGTGACCCACGACACATCATACAAGTTCGCTCTACTGAACCAGTCTATACTCAGGTCATCGTGGGAGATTTGGCATAACTCTTCATTGGAGAATCCAATCTTGATCAGACTTGTGAGGTTATAAATATTACTCAGAGGGTTACCACAGGAAGAAATTTCAAACCTTGGACATCCAAAATCATAGAGATACATCAAATTCAATATCTAGCTCCTACAAAGTGAAAAAGGTGTGTAATTTTTTTAAAATTTTTGCATAAGCTTGATTTGAAAAATTAGTTTGAAGGAATTCAAAGGGCATAGTGAAGCATTATTATCAGTAATTTATGCTCCAAAGAAAGAAAATGGAAACACCTAGTAAGCAACCTGAAAGATCTAGCAAGATTCATGAAGAAGAGGAAGAAATGCAACATGATATATCAAAATTACGAGACCAAGTGCAACAAATTTCACTCTCACAAAAAGTAAAAAAAACTAAGATGGATGGTTTAAAGAAAGACGTAGAAGCTAATATGTATGGCATGGAAGCTAAGATGGATGGTTTAAAGAAAGGCGTAGAAGCTAAGATGAATGATGTGGAAGCTAAGATGGATGGCGTGGAAGCTAAGATGGATGGCGTGGAAGCTAATATGGATGATTTAAAGAAAGGCATGGAAGATTTGAAGACAGATTTGACAAAGTTTCTACAAGAAATGCTTACTAATGGCGAAAGGGTAGTAAAGGAAACTCATGATGAGAACAAAATAAATGTTAATCATGATTTCATAGACTCTAACATTGGATCGAAGAACCACCATGTTCCAAATATCGATATGGGGAAGTTTTATGGCAAGGATCCTGGAACATGGATACTACAGATGGAGTAATTTTTCGATCTCCATAATGTGAAAAACACATAAAAGGTATGCATTGCAACTTTATATTTGGAACCAAATCAATTTGTCTGGTATTGATGGCTTTGCTATCGTAAACAAATTGTCACTTGGGCTATTTTTACGGATGAAATGATAGCACATTATGAGGATACAAAAATCAACACTTTTTTTAGCCAATTGATAAATCTCAAACAAACGGGTTCAATGATGGAGCACATTGAGGACTTCCAAAAATTTAATATAAGGGTAAAAGATATTCCAGAGGAGAATAGGATTAATGTGTTCATAGGGAATTTAAAATATAACATCCAACATGAGGTTTGCCTTTGGGAACCAAATTCACTAGAGAAGGCATTCAAGTTGGCAAGAAAAATGGAAAGAAAAATTATGGCAACAAGGAAGCCTACCACTCATAATCATAAAGATGAAAGTTTTGTTGCCCCTAACAATCCATAACCTACAAGGTTAACACCACAAAAATTGGAAGAAAAAAGAGAAAAAGGGCTTTGTTACAGTTGTGATAGCAAATACACTAAAGGTCATAAGTGTGCCGAGAAGAAATAATTTTACATAGATTTTGAATAGGAGGAAGAAAAGGAACAAGAAACATCAAAAGAAGAGGATATACACTAGGAAAAAACCCTAGAAAAAGAAGAAATGGATCTGACCATATCTTGTAATGCATTGGCTGGAATTACCACTCCTTAAACTATTAAGATAAAAGGGCATATCAAGAAGAAATAGGTAATAGTGTTGATTGATTCGGGAAGTACCCATAATTTTATTCATTGTAAGATAGCCAAGGAATTGAATTGCTTCCTATATCCAGCAACAAAGTGTCAAGTGATGGTTACAAGTGGAGGAACCATAAATTGCTCAGGAAAGTTCCATAATATCAAGCTATCCATGGGATAATATGTATTGAATATCCCAATGCTTTCCATTCCAATGGGTAGTGCTGATGTTGTACTAGGAGTCCAATGTCTACAATCCTTGGGTACAATAGCTTTTAATTTTCAAGAAATTTTCATGAAATTCTCTTCATAATGAAAGGAAGTTGAATTAAGGGGTATCGCAGGGAAACCAGGAAAGATAATCAGCTCTAACAGAATGACAAAGCTTCTAAAGAAAGAACAACGAGGCATAATTGCACAATTATGTTCACTAGAGGTTCCCACATCGAAATCATCCATTTCTCTAGGTCTCCAAAAAGTCTTGGACAATCATTCCAAGGTATTTGAGACTCCCAAAGGCCTCCCACCTATTCGTGATCATGATCATGCTATTAATTTGATTCCAAGAAGTGTTCCTCCAAACATCAGGACTTAGATATATCCCTATGTCCAAAAGAGTGAAATTGAACATATGGTTGGAGAAATGTTAGAGGCTGGTATAATTCAACCTAGTCAAAGTTCCTTCTCTGCTCCAGTAGTATTGGTTCACAATAAGGATGGATCATGGCACATGTGTCCAGATTATAGGGAGCTCAACAAGCTCACTATTAAAGATAAATTTCCCATTCCTGTCATTGATGAATTATTGGATGAATTGCATGGATCAATTTACTTCGCCAAGTTGGATCTTCGTTCAGGATATCATCAAATTAGAATGAAGACTAAAGACATTCCAAAAATAGTATTTAGAACTCATGAGGATCATTATGAATTTTTGGTCATGCCTTTTGGCCTTACTAATTCACCTTCTACATTTCAAGGTTTGATGAATTCCATTTTCAAACCCTTCCTTAGAAAATTTGTGTTAGTATTTTTTGATGATATACTAATATACAACAAGTCTTGGCAGGATTATGTCCAACATGTTGACATGGTGCTCAAACTATTGGAGGAGAAATAATTATATGCAGAAATCTCCAAATTTTTCTTTGGAGTACAAGACGTGGAATATCTGGGTCATATTGTATCTCATGAAGGTGTTAAGGTAGACCCTAGCAAAACTAAAACCATTAAGGAATGGAAAATCCCCACATCCATAAATCATCTATGAGGATTTCTTGGGTTGACAGGATATTATCGCAAGTTTGTTAAGAATTATGGGAGAATACCAGCACCTCTAACAACATTATTGAAGAAAGATGCATTTTCATGGACTCCAGAAACAATGAAGACCTTTGAACACCTTAAAGAGGCAATGTGTCAAGCACCAATCTTAGCTACATTGGACTTCTAAAAAACCTTTATTGTGGAATGTGATGCCTCAGGAAGTGGAATTGGTGTTGTTTTAATGCAAGAAGAAAGACCCATCGCTTTCGAAAGTCGTCCAATCAAAGGAAAGTATTTACACAAAGCTATTTATGAGAAGGAAATGTTGGCAATACTACATGAACTTAAGAAATGGCGACCCTACCTAATGGGAAGACACTTCAAGGTAAAAATAGGTCATGATAGTCTTAAATAGTTTTTAGAACAAAGATTATCTTCAAAAGAGCAGCGAAAATGGGTCACAAAGATGTTGGGTTATGACTTTGAAATCATCTACAAAAAAGGGAAGCACAATGTTGTGGCAAATACACTCTCAAGGAAGGATGAGGATGTGGAAGCATTTATTTGCACCATTTCTATTATCCAACCAGATTGGATAAACAAATTAAGGGTTGAATGGAAGAATGATGAGGAAGTGTGGGCACTCATTCAAAAGATACAACAAGATCCCAGTACATCTAATACATTTAGCTGGAAAAATGATTCGTTATGGTACAAGGATGGGTTATACCTATATAAGAATTCCCAACTCAAACAAAAGATTCTTAGGGAATTGCACGCCTCTCCCTTAGGAGGGCACTCAGGATTTCTAAAAACCTACCACAGGGTTAAGAAGGATTTTTTTTGGGATGGCCTTAAATCAGATATTCAAAATTTTGTGGCAAAATGTTTGGTTTTCCAACAAAATAAGTTGAAACAATTAAGACCGTAGGACTATTACAACCTTTATCCATTCCAAGCCAACTTTGGGAGGAGGCTTCAATGGATTTTATCACAAGTTTACCCAAGTCAGAAGGAAAGAGTGTTATCATGGTGGTAGTTGACAGACTTACCAAGTATGCACACTTTTGTGAATTATCTCATCCATTTAAAGCAAGTACAGTTTCTACTGCATTTATGGAAACAATTCAAAATCTACATGGAAACCCAAAGATTATTGTAAGCGATAAAGATCCCATTTTCACTGGAAATTTTTGGACAAATTATTTTCTTGTCTTGGTACTCAGTTAGCTCATAGCTCATCTTATCATCCTCAATCTGATGGGAAAACTGAGATAGTAAATAAATGTTTGGAAGGATATCTTCGTTGCTTTCTATCTGATAAATAGACACAATGGGTCAAATGGTTGCCTCTGCCTGAATGGTGGTATAACACTTCCTTCCATACTGCAACAAAAGTGTCCCCTTTTATCGCACTTTATGGATATCATCCACCATCCATCACATCATATTTAAGAGAAAATTCTAAGGTTCAAGCAGTGGAAGATCACATCGATCATCAGCAACAAGTTCTCCAACTATTAAAGGATAACCTCACCTTGGCGCAAAATAGAATGAAACAGCAGGAAGATCAACATTGCAGCGAAAGAAGTTTTGATGTAGGTGATTGGGTATTCCTACAACTACAACCATATAAACAAATGTCCCTCAATAAAGCTAAGAAGGATAGTAAATTATCACCAAAGTATTATGGTTCGTACAAGGTGTTGCAAAAGATAGGTACTATGGCATACAAATCGGAAATTCCTGCATCTTCCCAAGTCCACCCAGTTCTCCATGTTTCATGCTTAAAGAAGGTTATAGGTGACAAGATTCTAGTTCAAACAATATTGCCATAACTTGATGAGGAAGGAAAAATCATATTGGAACCTGAGGCAGTCAAAGAAACAAGAACTCAATAGCTATGAAATCGATCAATTTCAGAGTATCTCATCAAGTGGAAGAACTTACCCGTTGAAGATTCCACATGGGAGGATGAGAATTTTATACAAAAGAATCTGGAACTACTCAAGCATGAGGACAACACTTTTTTGAAGGAGAGGGGCCTGTTAGGTCCCTATAATACTAGTGATTCCCCCATTGCTATTGTCGTTGTATCCCTTATTGTTATTGTTGTGCCCCTATTGTCCCCATATTGTTATTATTGCACCCCATAGAATCCCACTATTGTTAATTTTGTGCCTTTATATTATTATTGTTAGGTCGGCTTTGGTTATATTGTGACCCCTTAGACTCTTATATATAGAAAGAAGGTTTTGTCATTTGAATTATCTAAGAATTGTTAATTTGTGTAATGTAAAGGAGGTTGCCCCCTCCAAGAGGCTTATTTCTAAGGCATTGATCTATCTTTTGTATCTTTTTGTGAGCTAGTTTCATAATAGGAATTTCCTAATTAAACTAATTAAGTAAATTCCATTTCGTAGGAAGGTGTAGCTTGATTGGTTATGCCACGAATTTATATCCATCTAAAGACAAGGGTTTTCCCCTGTTGTTCTTAACAATCAATAGATTTGGAAAGGGAAGGACACAGATAAGATAGAAGAACAAGTGGTGTATCAAGCAAGAATTTAGTGTAACCCTTCACCTTCAAGCATAGCTTAGGTAATGATACCCTTCCTTGAAAGATCAAACTATGGAATTTTATCATTATTTTAGTCCTAATGAAAAGATTCTATCCATAGGGCCTATTTTTTTCTCTAGATCTAATTCCATGTGATGAAAATTCAAATATTTTTGAGCTAAAATACTAGGGTTGATAAGGTAAGCACATTGTAAAACTATTTAAATGTGATATTAATATAGAAACATGGGCAATAAATAGAAAATATGAAGAATACCATAAAGAAAAATTAGTTATATTTATTTATCTTACCTAATGTGATTTTATAAGTTCACAATGTGTCCACAAATTCCTTTAATATATGCATGCAAGTTGAGGCTAAAAGAAATTAAAAAATCTAAATAACTAATATATAGTAGTCTAATATAAAAAATAAAAAAATAAGTACATGCATGCACTTCAATAACTACAAGATGGGCCAGGATATATTATTATGGTGCATCATTAGAAAGGCTTTACTATGTATATCTTCATACATCATATAATCTCATCCCTATTTAGTTTGAAAGTGTCTCTGCTTTCCTCCTCATTTATGATTGAGACTATAGAAAAGAAAAGTATTATGTTAATGTGTCAAAGTTCACCTTGTTAGAAAATAAAGCATAATAATGACTTTACATTGACACTTACTCTCCATCTCCACTTATGTTGGGCTTAAAAAAAATTGCACTAACTTACACAAGGATGTCATTACTTTGACCATTTCAAATCTTTATGACATGAAATTTTTATGATGTCTTTGCCAATTACAACTTAATTACAATAATATTGATTTCACTTGAACTTCAATGTGCATTATTTTTCTATTTGATTTGGAAACACCTCCAAAATTATCTTTAACTTCCTCTTGACTTGTCTAAAATGAGAGAATGTTTATCCAACACAAATTCCCCTCATGTGTTTCTCTTGATGTAAAGTTTATGATCCGCGTACTTTCATTATTACATTGATCTTTATATTTCCAACTATGGATTTTTAATTAATTCAAATGCCTATACATACATAAATACATACATACTGGTACTTACCCTTCTCTAGAATAGGCATTTCCTTCTCAACTCAAGATGTCTTTTTCTTGCGAATGTTACTCCATTTGAGTTGTCAATTTCTTCCCATAATTCATGAAGATTGACCGAACCGCCTTTCTTCTAATGACCATGCCAACCTCCTTCATATGTGTTATGAAACCAGCTCAAGAAAAGATAGAAAAGATAGATCAACGCCTTAGAATTCAGCCTCTTCGAGGGGGAAACCTCCTTTACATTACATAAATGAACAATTCTTGGATGATACAAATGACAAAACCTCCTTTCTATATATAGGAGTCTAAGGAGTCACAATATAATCTAGCCGACCTAACAATAATAATATAAAGCCACAAAAATAACAATAGAGGGATTCTATGGGGCACAGAAATAACAATATGGGGGTAATAGGGGCACAACAATATAAATAAGGGGTATAACTACAATAGTAATGGGGTAATCACTAGTATTATAGGGACCCAACATGCCCCTCTCCTTCAAAAAAGTGTTGTCCTCAACGCTTGAGTAGTTCTGGATACTTCTGCATAAAATTCTCATCCTCCCATGTGGAATCTTCAGCGGATAAGTTCTTCCACTTGATAAGATACTCTGAAATTGATCGATTTCGTAGCTGTCGAGTTCTTGTTTCTGTGACTGCTTCCGGTTCCAATATAATTTTTCCTTCCTCGTCAAGTTCTGGCAATATTGTTTGAATTGGGAGCTTGTCACCTATAACCTTCTTTAAACATGAAACATGGAAAACTGGGTGCAATCGAGAAGCTGCAGGAAGCTCCAATTTGTATGCCATAGTACCAATCTTTTGCAACACCTTGTACGGACCATAATACTTTGGTGATAATTTATTATCCTTCTTAGCTTGCTTTAGGGACATTTGCTTATATGGTTGTAGCCGTAGGAATACCCAATCACCTACATCAAAACTTCTTTCACTGCGATGTTGATCTGCCTGTTGTTTCATTCTATTTTGTGCCAACACGAGGTTATCCTTTAAGAGTTGGAGGACTTGTTGTTGATGTTCGATGTGATGTTCCACTGCCTGAACCTTAGAATTTTCTCTTAAATATGATGTGATGGATGGTGGTTGATACCCATAAAGTGCCATAAATGGGGTCATTTTTGTTGCTGTATGGAAGGAAGTGTTATACCACCATTCAGCCAGAGGCAACCATTTGACCCATTGTGTCTGTTTATCAGATACAAAGCAACGAAGATATCCTTCCAAACATTTGTTTACTATCTCAGTTTGCCCATCAGATTGAGGATGATAAGATGAGCTATGAGCTAACTGAGTACCAAGACAAGAAAATAATTCTGTCCAAAAATTTCCAGTGAAAATGGGATCTCTGTCACTTACAATAATCTTTGGGTTTCCATGTAGCTTTTGAATGTTTCCATAAATGCAGTAGAAACTGTACTGGCTTTAAATGGATGTGATAATGCACAAAAGTGTGCATACTTGGTAAGTCTGTCAACTACCACCATGATGACACTCTTTCCCTCAGACTTGGGTAAACCTGTGATAAAATCCATTGAAACCTCCTCCCAACGTTGGCTTGGAATGGATAAAGGTTGTAATAGACCCGGTGTCTTAATTGTTTCAACTTTATTTTGTTGGCAAACCAAACATTCCGCCACAAACTTTTGAATATCTGATTTAAGGCCATCCCAAAAAAATTCCTTCTTAACCCTGTGGTAAGTTTTTAAAAATCCTGAGTGCCCTCCTAAGGGAGAAGTGTGCAATTCCATAAGAATCTTTTGTTTTAGCTGGGAATTCTTACAGAGGTATAAGCGATCTTTGTACCATAACGAATCATTTTGCCAGCTAAATGTATCAGAAGTACTGGAATCTTGTTGTAGCTTTCGAATAAGTGCCCACACTTCTTCGTCATTCTTCCATTCCTCCCTTGCTTCGTTTATCCAATCTGGTTGGATAATAGAAATGGCACACAACAATGCTTCCACATCCTCATCCTTTCTTGAGAGTGCATCTGCCACCACATTTTGCTTCCCTTTTTTGTAGATGATTTCAAAGTCATAACCCAACATCTTTGTGACCCACTTTTGTTGCTCTTCAGAGGATAATCTTTGTTCTAAAAAGTATTTAAGGCTATCATGATCCGTTTTTACCTTGAAGTGTCTTCCCATTAGGTAGGGTCGCCATTTCTTAAGTGCATGGAGTATTGCCAACATTTCCTTCTCATAAATAGCTTTGCTTAAAAACTTTCCCTTGATTGGACGACTTTCAAAAGCAATGGGTCTTTCATCTTGCATTAGAACAGCACCAATTCCATTTCCTGAAGCATCACATTCCACAATAAAGGTTTTTGTGAAGTCCGGTGTAGCTAAGACCGGTGCTTGGCACATTGCCTCTTTAAGATGTTCAAAGGCCTTTGTTGCTTCCGGAGTCCATGAAAATGAATCTTTCTTCAATAATGTTGTTAGAGGTGCTGCTATTCTCCCATAATTCTTAACAAACTTGCGATAATACCCTGTCAACCCAAGAAATCCTCGCAGATGCTTTATGGATGTGGGGATTTTCCATTCCTTAATGGCTTTAATTTTGCTAGGGTCTACCTTAACTCCTTCATGAGATACAATATGACCCAAATATTCCACCTCCTGGACTCCAAAGAAACATTTGGATCTTTTTGCATATAATTGTTTCTCCTCCAATAGTTGTAGCACCCTGTCAACATGTTCAACATGATCCTTCCAAGACTTGCTGTAGATTAGTATATCATCAAAAAATACTAACACAAATTTTCTAAGGAATGGTTTGAAAATTGAATTCATCAAACCTTGAAATGTTGAAGGTGCATTGGTAAGGCCAAAAGGCATGACCAAAAATTCATAATGACCCTCATGAGTTCTAAATGCCGTTTTCGGAATGTCTTCAATCTTCATTCTGATTTGATGATATCCTGAACGAAGATCCAACTTGGTGAAGTAAATTGATCCATGCAATTCATCCAGTAATTCATCAATGACAGGAATGGGGAACTTATCTTTAATAGTGAGCTTGTTGAGCTCCCTATAATCCGGACACATGCGCCATGATCCATCCTTCTTGTGCACCAATACTACTGGAGCTGAGAAAGAACTTTGACTCGGTTGAATTATACCAGCCTCTAGCATTTCTGCAACCATACGTTCAATTTCACTTTTTTGGACATAGGGATATCTGTACGGCCTGATGTTTGGAGGAACACTTCCTGGAATCAGATGAATAGCATGATCATGATCACGCATAGGTGGGAGACCTTTGGGAGTCTCAAATACCTTGGAATGATTGTCCAGGACTTTTTGGAGATCTGGAGAAATAGATGATTCCAATGTGGAAACATCTAGCGAACATAATTGTGCAATTACACCTCTTTGCTCCTTTTTTAGAAGCTTTTTCATACCATTAGAGCTGATTATCTTTCCTGGTTTCCCTGCAATACCCCTTAATTCAACTTCCTTTCCTTCCGTAGAAAATTTGATGAAAAGTTCTTGAAAATTAAAAGCTATTGTACCCAAGGATTGTAGCCATTGGACTCCTAGTACAACATCAGCACCTCCCATTGGAATGGAAAGCATTGGGCTAGTCAATACATATTCTCCATGGATAGCTTGATATTATGGCACTTTCCAGAGCAATTTATTGTTCCTCCATTTGCAATCATCACTTGACACTCTGGTGCTGGATATAGGAAGCAATTCAATTCTTTTGCTACCCTACAATGAATAAAATTGTGGGTGCTTCCTGAATCAATCAACACTATTACCTTTTTCTTCTTGATTTGTCCTTCTATCTTGATGGTTTGAGGAGTGGTAATTCCCGCCAATGCATTACAAGATATGGTCGGATTTATTTGTTCTTCATCTAGGCTTTGTTCCTGGAGTATATCCTCTTCTTTTGACCTTTCTTGCTCCTTTTCTTCTTCCTCTTCACAATCTATGTAGAATAATTTCTTCTCAGCACACTTATGACCTTTAGTGTATTTGCTATCACAACTGTAACAAAGCCCTTTTGCTCTTTTTTCTTCCAATTGTTGTGGTGTCAACCTTATAGGTTGTGGAAGACTAGGGCAACAACACTTCCGTCTTTATAGTTGTGAGTGGTATGCTTCCTGGTTGCCATAATTTTGCTTTCCATTTTTCTTGCTAACCTGAATGCCTTCTCTAATGAATCAGGTTCCCAAAGGCGAACATCATGTTGGATATTATCCTTTAAAGACCCTATGAACACATCAATCCTATGCTCCTCTGGAATATCTTTTACCCTTATGTTCAATTTTTGGAACTCCTCAATGTGCTCCATTATTGAACCCTTTGTTTGAGACTTATCAATTGGCTAAAAAAAGTGTTGCTTTTTGTATCCTCATAATGTGCTATCAATTCTTCCGTAAAAATTGCCCAAGTGATAAATTGTTTACGAGAGCAAAGCCATTGATACCATACAAACTGATTTGGTTCCAAATATAAAGTTGCCATACGTACCTTTTGTGTGTTTTGCACATTATTGAGATCGAAGAATTGCTCCATCTGTAATATCCATGTGGCGGGATCCTTGCTCATCAAACTTCCTCATATCGATTTTTGGAATATGGTGAGTCTTCGATCCAACATTAGAGTCTATGGAATCATGATTAACATTTCTTTTTTCTCATCATGAGTTTCCTTTACTACCTTTTCACCATTAGTGACCCTTTCTTGTAGCAACTTCTTCAATTCTTCCATGTATGTCTTCCATATCTATCTTCAAATTTACCCATGTCTCTCTTTAAATCTGTCTTCGAATCATCCATCTTAGCTTCCATGCCCTTTATCTTAGATTCCACGCCATTTATCTTAGATTCCACGCCACTTATCTTAGCTTCTGTTAGCTTTTGTGAGCATGACATTTGTTGCACTTGTTCTTGTAATTTTGATATATCATGTAGCATTTCTTCCTCTTCTTCATGGGTCATGCTAGAGCTTAGGTTCCTTACTAGGTGTTTGCATTTTCTTTCCTCGGGGCATCAGTTACTGATAATAATGCTTTACTATGCCCTTTGAATTCCGTAAACCAAGCTTACACAAAAATTAAAAAAAACTACACACCTTTTTTCACTTTATAGAAGTCTGATATTGAATCTGATGTATCTCTGTAATTTCGAATCATCCAATTCTGAAATTTCTACCTGTAGTAGCCTTCTGCGTCCTCTTTCCAATGCCACAAGTCTGAGCCAAATTGGTTCTCCAAGGAAGAGTTATGTGAAATCTCCCACAGTGACCTGTTTTTAGACTGGTTCAGTAGAGCGAACTTGTACGACGTTCCATGAGTCACTGTTTCAACCTTTGAATCTGAACCACACACACAAGAAACTCTAGTCCGTCCTCTTTCTGTACCTTCTTACGAAATTTCAATCCAATCCCCAGAGAGAAAGTTATGACGATTTTCCCCAGGTCACCTGTTTTGAATGTAATTCAGGAGTCTGCAAAAAGACCAACTTCCTCAAATCATATCTCCGCAAATATCATGCGAAAAGCTCTGAATTTGACCCAAGGTTCAACACGATTTCTTATCAAATGGGTTTTTTTGTGACTTCAGAAACGAGTCATAGAAAAACGGTTAAAGCGAAAATGCCATGATGACCTGTTTGGAGCAGCACAACCCTAGAATCCAAAGCTCTGAAACCAATGTTATGAAACCAGCTCAAAAAAAGAGAAAAGATAATCACGCCTTAGAATTCAGCCTCTTCGAGGGGGCAACCTCTTTACATTACATAAATGAACAATTCTTGATGATACAAATGACAAAACCTCCTTTCTATATATAGAGTCTAGGGAGTCACAATATAATCCAGCCGACCTAACAATAATAATGTAAAGCCACAAAAATAACAATAGAGGATTCTATGGGGCACAGAAATAACAATATGGGGGAATAGGCACAACAATAAAATAATAAGGGTATAACTACAATAGTAATGGGGTAATCACTATTTTATAGGGACCCAACAATATGGGTTCATCATGGTTATTTAAGGTTTGAATGAATGATGTCACAATACCTAATAATATACTCTATCACCAACTCTACCACACATCAAGGATCAAACTAATTGTTTTATATATGAATTAAACTGGGTGATTATCTAAACATCATCCAACAATAACGTAAATATCTAACATCTTGCATTTTTAACAAAGTAATTATTATATTCTAACATTTCTTTACTTATATATAACTATCATATACCTATCTACTATGAAGTTCCAAGAGAAATAAAGTCCCCTGAGGGCTTCTAGAATTTTAATTCAATTGTGAATACTTATCAAGTGGATGGTAGAGATTTAACCTCCATATAATATTCTAAAACATTTTTAACAATATTCACAAATCAAAGGTTAATATCCATCTCCAAAGTGGTTATAAAATAAAAATCGTTTTAATTAAATTGATTAATTTAAAAAAATGCCATATGCACAAGTGTCATATGAAATGAGTTTTGGGCATGTGGTATTTATAAGACATGGTATTGGCCAATGATATTGTAAGAAATCATATTCACACATTAAGAATCTCCATGGTAAAATGGATATGAATATCCATTGTTAAGAATCTTGTTACATGTTCTTTCTAAATGTATATATGTTTAATTTGTATATTAATTCTTTTTATAATAATAATACTAATAATATATTATAAAGTAGTTATATTTTAGTTTTTTTATCATTTTTTAAATTTTAGCAATAGGAGATGTATCATAAATTAAGTGTTTTGATGCTTATCATGGATTGTTCATATAACTACACTAGCCATTTAATTTAATGGTTGTATTAGTTATATGAATATATTATATATATGGTCTTTATATAATATTCCATTTACTCAACTATATACATAGCATAGCAAGAAAATTTTATAGACACAATTACATCACTAACAAAAAAGTACTATAAATTCTAATTGTTAACAATCTTACTCATACATGCAGTATTCATATAAATCTATTCCATAATAAAATACATTAAGTATTATTTATTACATGAAATTATATATCAATTATAATTATTCATTGTTACACTATAATAAAATTACATCATTTTACAATTAGAAATTACTTAATATTAATTATATTAGTAAATTAGAAAAGGAATTTCATATAGTATAGGGACTCAAATCTACACTAGTCTTGCATAACATTAAACATGGTAACATTAGTAATTTTATTATTTATTTTTAATGTAAATATCATTTAAGATATAAAAACTATTTTATTATAAATACAAAATTTGATTTGATTAATTTATTTTATTTTAATATATATGATTAATTTTTATTTAAATTAATTACCTTTTATTTGACTTTGACGTGATCTACACTAATATTTATATTAATAAAAATTAAATTTTATATTTATATTAATAAATTTAAATGTTATTTTACATTTTATATTTATTTAATAAATTTAAATTTTATATTTATATTAAATAATTTTATTTTATTTAAGAATTTTATCATTAAAACAATTTATGTTAAGGGTTGCAAAATAGCTATCCTTAAATGTTTTCAAATGTAACTTAAATCTTAATAGGTTATAATTTACTTGATTTATTAAAACAAAGAAAGTAAATAAACCATATCACAGAAAGAAACAAACAAAAGATCAATTTCATCTTCCCGAGAGAGTTGTTGTACCAAACCATAAAAAAACATATGGAAATTAATTTCATCGTTACTGTAAAAAAAAAAAAAAAACACTATGAAAATTAATTTCATAGTTAATTCCATCGTACATATGGTGGCACATAAGTAAAATTCATGGCAGGTGATGGTTACTCCATTGGTTATTCCACACGGTGAGAAGAATGGTCATAAAGTGTGAATTGTTAGTAGTGTTAGATAGAGGGGAAAATATCCACACAGGCAATGTTAATGGCACACACCAGCAAAACACATTATACATGGACAATAGTAAAAACTATAACAATAATTCAATTTATTTTATAAGAAATTAGATTTTGTTATTTAAGTGTTGTTCAAGATTTTTTTTCTATTAAAACAGGGATTTGTTATCTAGTGCATAAAGCTAATGACTAAGAAAATTTTGAATTATTTACTAGTTAGGCACACCTAATACTTTCTCGGTAGAGTTAAATAAATATAAATTATAAATATTTACATTATAAAGAAAAAAATATTTTAGCTATATAACTAATAATTAATGGATGTCATTATAGATATCCTATTGCAATAGACCATGGTGAATTTGAATAAGTATAAAATATGAAAGATTAATTGTACAAGGGAACTCAACTCTTTGCATTGAGAGAGTCGTTTGGAACATAATCTATGAGGTTTTTCATTGCCAAGAGCTATTGTTATCAATGTTTTTTAGTTTGAAATGTTGCTCATGAATTGTTTAGCTTTAATTTTTGTACCATTTTCCTCAATTTTGTTAAAAATTATTTATTGTTATATTATTTCTTGTTTTACCCTCATAATAGTTAAGATAATAGATATGATGTGGTTTACTTCTTGAAATTCTCATAAACTCAAGGACATTGTCTGTGGCTTAGTTCAAAAGAAGAAACATACACTCTTAAGAATAAATAATTGTTTCTCTACAACTTGATATTTAGTGTTTTAAAATTAAATATGATTTGTTTATATATTAAAATACTAAATATATATGAAAAATATCTATTAATAAATATTATAAACAAAAATGAATTTTAAAATTAAATATCACATTCAAAATCAAATTATACATTATGTATGAGTGCATAACCATTTTAAAAGATTGCATGTGCCAATGTGACAACTACAAAAAAGGTTCGCCTAAACTCAAGCTCATGGGAAAATAAAAGAGTATATGATCATCTTAGGTTGGTATCCAGGGAGGGGGAGATATAAAGTATATGGCTATATCTGTGTCAACATGTGTATTGATATATTGTTACTAGTAAAAATAGATGAATCATTCACAAATATAGAGCTCAAAAGATTTGGCAAAGGTGAGCTTGATCTTCTCGACATAAAAACAATGGTGTGGTGACTACTATTTATATAAGGAATTGGAATAAGAAAAAATCATAACAATATAGCTCAAAATATTTTTTCACGGCGTAAAATTTTAATAATTACATTCATTCTTCATTTGGAAAAGAGCATGGATGTGGGTGTTGACCAAATTAAAATTCAGAAGGTTGAATAGTCATGTGTTTGCTAGATGTTGAATAACCCACAAAGAATTTCAAAACTAATCTATTTTTTGGCTCAACCTTCTTTTCCACTGTCTTTTAGATAGGGATGGAACTTCTCTCCTATAAAACCCATATTCCATGAAGTGGGCTAAATTTTAACATAAAAATTACATTTAAACAAATCTCATGCATGAAAAAATAGAATAGACTGAAAATGAATTCTATAATGTGAAATAGCCCCACGGGGGTAGGTGAGTTGGTAATCACAATGTGGTGAAGTTAGTTAGAAAGGCGGGCTCTGTACTAAAGCTCACGAGTTCAAATCCCCCGGACTAGCCCGGAGCTGTGAAGAGGGGTGGGCGTAGTTCCCAGGGGTTATAGTGGTAGCAGTCAGAATCGACCTTGTGTTACCCGAGTTGTGAAGCTGCTCCAGTTGCCGATTCCTCTGTAATAAAAAAAAAGAATTCTATAATGTGAAATAACTCTAAATAATCTATATTTTCATAAAATTAGGGTGATGTATTGGCTAAATTTTACCATAAATAACTACATTTAAACAAATATGGGGCATGAAAAAATAAAATAGAGTGCAAATGAATTAGATAATGGAAATAACTCTAAATAATCTATATTCTCATAAAAATAGGGTGAAGTCTTATCTAAATTTACCATAAATAACTATATTTAAACAAAAATAGCCCATGAAAAATAGAATAGAGTGGAAATGAATTCTATAATGTGAAATAACTTTAATATATATTCTCATAAAATTAGGGTGAAGTCTTGACTAAATTTTACCATAAATAACTACATTTAAACAAATATAGGGCATGAGAAAATGAATAGAGCGAAAATGAATTCCATAATATGAAATAACTCTAGATAATCTATATTCTCATAAAATTAGGGTGAAATATGTCATTCTAATTACCATTTCCAAAAAATTAGGGCGAATGGGGGTGTCTACTTTGAATTTTAAAAGGAAAATTGAAATTTTAACTCTCCCCTATCGAATTTCCATAGGATATTGGCTTTAAAACTAATTTTATTTAAATAAATATTGGGTGATCCATAGTCAAACCTCTCTTTGCAAAATATTCTCCAAACCAAAATAAAAAAAACCCCTTAATTTTGCCCATGGGTGAAATTTCGCCCCTAAAATTTTCTATGATTCCTTGGGTTTGATCTCTTAAAGTATCTCCTTGCTTCTAACACTTATTCTCTCTTTTTGTCATATAAATCAATCCATTTGTTCATAAATTCCATGTGGTACATAATGAACTTGTCATGTATAGTGCTTTTGTTTGCACCTATTACATGTCAACATGTTTATTTCGAACTCCAAATGTCATGTTGTATATTTGACAAATAAATTAGAGAGTAAATTAATGATTGCAAGGAAAACAACCAAAATTATCCTGAATTTACTTACTATTTTTTACTTCAACGCCATTAGATTGTGGTTTTTCTCCATCAATAATATATGATGCTTGTTCTTCATCCCAAAAGCATGGCCCATCTTCAAAATCCTTACCAAGGAATTTACATAGGAAGACAAATGTTTATTTCAATACATACCCTTCAGCCATGCAAACTTATGGATGTGTAGGCTTTTTTCGAATATGTCTTTTTAGAGTCTTCATATATGATCTGAAAATGAAGATCTTAGATTACTTTTAAGGTACTATAGACTCATGTGCATGGATTTGTCTATACTACTTAGTGCAATGGATCGATAAGATTGCGAATAATATAGACAATGAGCAGTTAGAGAAACATAATAGACAAACACACATAAACACAAAAAATTTAATATGGAGTTCACCCAAAACTCTTGGGCTACGTCTCCTGGTCCAACCTTCAATGGTGGCCTCTCTATTATGTCTTCAAGAGCAAAGTTTTACAAAGTGTGAGCTCAATTTGAGTCTCAACATTGCAAACAACAAGAGTTTTGATTGAATCCCTCAAGCCTCTCTGAGTACACAGAATCTTTCTTTCACTCTCTGTCTCAGTACTGCCTTCCTTTGTCTCTGTCAGTCTGTGGCTGTAAAGCCCATCGGCGCTATCTGTTCATTTCCTCTTCTCGGGCTCTTTGGCTTCCGGCCTCTGTCTGCTCAAATTCCCTTCTAAGCATTAGAACTCATGGCATAACGTCTTCAAGGAAGGTGTCCACCTATTTCGCAATGGAAGGGACCATCGGGCCTTTGAAATCCCCAAAAATAGTGTTCTCTATTTACACAGAGAAACAATGTAAAACACAGGAAAATTCACCAATCTGTCGTTTTTCAAACTTCAAAAATCCTTAAATCTGCTTTACACTTCTATCGGGTCCACCTGTAATCGCTTATCGCATGTCACAAGTGCTCGTTCTGTGGTTTCCCTTTTTATTAAAAAAATACATTAAAACACTGAAAATATCGCAAAACGGCTTTATGGCAGACTTGAAATATTTATGAAGTGGCATTTACAAACCCTTTTGAGTCTGGTTTCATCACATCAGTGCTTCCCTTCGTATTTCGTTTATTAAATGAAATACATAGCAAAACACCTTTTTACGGAACTGAAAATATTTTAAACTTGGTCCATAATCCCGTCGGATATATATATATATATATATATATATATATATATATATATATATATATATATGGCCCTATTCCTTGTAATGCTCTGACGCGATACTGTGATTGTGACTTGTCACAATCGCATATCGCATAGACCCCCGGGCCATTTGGTAAGCACTCCTCTGTATTTTCCAATTGCGATATCACGCGTTAACCTGGGCCATCGATCTACTCACTTGATCGACCATCCTCGTTGACCCGTGCTGATTGTGATCGCAACTATCATGTGATAGCCCCCGCTTGCCTCCACTTGCCACCGCCGATTGCGATATGTCGATCGGATCTAGACTGTTGATCAGCCAGATCCAACGACGCCTGTGCATTGTTCCTTTGACCGCCGATAAGCCTGTTTTCCACTATTTCTTCATATTTTTGGGTGCCGATAGTGTTATCTGCCATTTCTAGGAGTTCTTGTTTTGCGATAATTTCGATCTTTTAGAATATTTTGAAGACTTAGAGGGTTTTTGGATCCATTTTGGATCAATATACTTCTAAAAGAAAAACATCCACCTTGTTGATATAACACCTGCCAATTCAATGTCATCGACTAGGTGTATAAATAAATGGACTTGTAGGTCCATGAAACTTATAGGGAGCTCCTTCTCAAATACACATACAATTTTTGCAATTTCCTTCTTCCCATTTGGCATTTCACATTTGTGGATTTCCTTGGAGGTCACCCACCTAATATAAGAATTGCAAATTAGTATGAACCTTTAGTCAAAATTAAAAAGCAATATAATATCTCTATGTCTCCCACACACAAACATCTCATATCAAATACCTTGCAAATGCTGACAATCGACTTATGGCATTTCTTAAGTCAACGACAAGACATGAATCCCCCTAATCTCCAACGGAATGATATGCTATCAAACAATTTTCATAAAAGTTATTAGTAATTCTTCTTACACAATATAATATCAAAATATAATTTGTACTTAATCAATGTTACCAGTAAAACTTATATGATGATAATACCTTCATGAAATTATGAAAATTATGTGTCTTAAATCCTATCTGATGCCCATCAATTGTATAATATTTTTCCATTGATGACCCATATCAGTAGGTGTCCTCATTGAATGGATGACTTCTTTTAGTTGTTCTAGCTCTTTTTTTTCAAAAACCATGGAGCTTCATATATTTCATTTTCCATGTTTGGCCACAAATGTCTTCTATCAAATTTGGTACATGGAAGAGCAACGTCTCTCCTTGAAGACAAGGTGTCCTTCTCTTTGCTTGATATATATCGAAATATATAATCTGGGACGTTTTTGAAGATGTGCATAGGATCTAATAGGTGAGTTATTAATAGATCCTTCCTATAAGGGAGCTCATAAAATATAGATTTCCTTTTAATTCCTTCTAGCATATTAACTACAACTTGTTTTGGTTCATCAATTAAATCACCCTGATAAACAAAATACTTCCAAAATTTCAATTCAACATCTTCATACTTCTTAAGCCAATCACCTAGACCCGTAATCAGGGGAGGGCCTCTATTTTCAACTTTTCCATCGAATTAATTCTTTTGTCAATTTCTAAAGTTATGATCTGGTGGTAGAAAAACCTTGTTGTTTACATAAATAAATTTACGTAGATCTATAGAATAGCGCCCTTGAAATCGTTATGCACATCTTGGACATGAAAATATCCCCTTTGTTTGAATCCCTACGATTCAATAATTAATGTTAATAACATCCAAATAATAGTACAAATGTAAGTATGAAAGTTGGGATGAGAATAAAGTATGAGTTTTAATACGTTAATATTTATCTTACTAAAACAAACACCAAGTCATGGAAAACCATAAATAGTACAACATACCACCCCATAGAAAATGAAGGACCTATTTGATGGAGGACGTGATATGTCATATATTTTTATGCCTTTCCATAATAGTTGCATCTCATCAATAAAAAGCACAACATAAATGCCCATATTTTTTACTTGATGTTTTCCTGGCATGATGAGAGTCAACATAAGGTGATCCTTTCTAACACTCATCCATGGGGGGATATTGCATACTATCAACTTGACTGGACAAACATTATAATTTGAGCTCAGGAAAGAGAATGGGCACACTCCATCAATTGCAATACCAAACCTAATACTACAGGGTTCATCTTTGAATTTTATTGGCGTTTTTCCTCTATGTGTTTCAATGATGTTGCGTCAGCTGAAATTCGCATGAATCCATATTTACTCTTGTTATTTTCATGTCATTCCATCAATTGTGCAAGTTACTTGCAACGAAACATATGTTGAAGTCTAGGTATAATTGGCATGTGATGTAAAACCTTATTTGGAACTGTAGGACCTTGTACATTTGTATGATCTCTCTTCTCTTTACATACATGGCATTATACCTTGTATTGATATTCATTTCCATATAAAATGCAATCATTTATACATGAGTTAATTTTCTTATATTCAATTCCCAACTCAACCAAAAACTTATGTGCTTCTCTGCAAGTTGATGGCAACACATTCTCTTCAGGGAATATTTTAGTTTTTAGTGCCTTGTAAGATTTCTCGAGATTAAATCAATTGAATGTTTTACTTATGATGAACATGTTTAATATGTCAATCTATACTAGGATTGTTTATATACAATATATGGTTTTAAAATCCCCTTAAAGAAATATAAACGAAGTTTATGAATGTTTACGAATTATGTACACCAATTGACAATGCAAAGTAAGAAATAGATTTCAACTCACTTCAGTAGGGTAGTGAATCCTTTGTCTGACCAACCAAATAGTGACTTGATTTCTAATAATATTAATGTGCATGCAAGTTTTGAGGTTTTACTTGCACCTAATCTGAACATGGGTGTCTTATTTTCTTTCTTGATTGAATCCTTCATGTTGTTATCATCAATATTACATTGGTGGTAATTTCCCATGCTATCATTGTTACTGTCAACCATATGATCATTATCGTCATCATTGTTTCCAACCCCAAAGAAACTTGTAAGCATTTCATTCATTTTCACTATGATCACCATCATTAAGGCTAGGTGGCACGTCATCAATGTATGTTAATCTCACAATCTCTTCAAATTTCTCAGTTGGTATTGTTCTCTTCAATCTTGCTCTTCTCTCCCTAGTATGGTTTAAAGGATGGTTTAGATCATACCATCCAAATATTAATAACCCAGTTTGACCTCGGATATTAGTAGGTGTATCATCAATATATTCTAGCTATCAAAAAACACAAACATTATTTAATGTTAGGCAACAATTGGATAAATCATCAATGTATCAATTTCAAAGAAATATAATGAAATATGTCTTAACAAAAATATATATATATATATATATATATATATATATATATATATATATATATATATTGAATAATGGAACATCATTTATCGAAAAACGTTTTTATACAATAATTTAAAATAAAACACAATTTTGACAACATAGTTTATAAAACGTCAATCCACACTCATTGATTGTTCTTTGGTTTTCTTCCCTTGAGAACACCCTTATGAAAGGTTGTTCTTCCCTTTTCATTTGCATAGGAGTGAATTTTAAGAAAGGGTAATAATCAATAACTCATCCCAAATGCTAAGGTCCATAATAGCCTCAACCATTATCAATATATCAACCTCTCTTTCCATATCTCCATCTTTATCATTTACCAAACTCTATGCTCGTAGCGATGCTCCTAGAAACATTAAACCAAGAACTTTATCATGCAAGTAATCATTTAGAAAAAAATATATTTAAATAATATAAAATAATGTTTAAAAGAATAATACATATTATTTAAATCAAATTGGAAAATTCCTTACTACAATTCCTATTGGATTCAAATTGATTGTAGGAGGCATACTACCCATTGGAATCTCATCATATATGTAATGTCTTTGTACCATCGCTCATTTGAATTGTTTCTTTCCACGACATATAAAACATCCACAAACAACAATTTTCTCAAAGTATTCGTCCCATGTACTATAGTCCTAATCAACCTCTTGTTCAGTGCAATCATTTGTTGTATCTTCAATATCCATTATCATATCCTCTTCCACCCACTATATGCTATGTGATTTAACAGTTTTAGGCCCACGTCCATGTACATATCTTTTTATTTTACTAGCTAAAGACACTAACTCTGCATTTTCTCCAATCTCCATCTAAAATAATCACTAACATGCATTAATTTGTGTCAAGGTTGGATAATACACTATAAATTTTAACAATATCATGAAAAACTATGGACGTATCACAAAATGACATTATATCAATTTTTCCTAAGTTAAGTGAAATTTGAGTAATTGATGTCCCGTGTCATCCATTCTGTCCTCATTTGATATGACACAATATGTTTTCATGGCATCATCTGGGTCCTATAATACACAACATAGTCAATAATGATTAGTACACCAATTATATAATTTCAATGAATATTTTATCCAACACAAAACTTCACTTTAGTCATATATTTGACATATTGATATCATGTTAATTTGGAGATAAAAAAATTAAAAATTAAGACCCTATGTACATACATCGAGCCAAAATTTCAACAAGAAAAGCATCCAACATCCCTATCCCACATGGCCATCCTAAATTTCAAACATTGCCCTTAATAAACGAATCACATTTAATCACCATTCATGTGCATTTTCAACCAATAAGTTTGACCTGAAAGGCCTCATGGAAAGGCCTCTATCCAAGTCTGCCAACGTAGCAATTCATCATATCTACCAATATTCAATTCAAAACAAATGCACACTCTCGGTACAACCAATTACACTCTTGGTAATGAAATTTTAAATGGGACATGATTGGACAATACATAACCTTAAGATATAAACTTGCATCATATCTAACAAATATCCTACATAACTATGTTTCCCACTTATACACAACTTTCACACAAGCCAAGTCCAAGCAAAAATTAGAATGTTGTAATAATGCAAAAGTGTTTAAAATCATTAAATAAACAATCTACAATTTCAATCAATCAGATTGGAAAATAAATGAAGCCTATGTAGGCATTTTAGTGAAGCAAGGCAAGTTTGCTCTGATTCACAAAAATGCACGCTTGTCCCTCATTTCAAGGACAAATTGAATGATTTAACTTGGAAAGTATTTTTCTACTCATAAGTAACATTAATAAAATTAAATATTTTTTGTTTTTCACATATATGTTTTTGTTGTTCAAGAATATTCCAAATGGCATGGATGTCATAGGGTAAAAGGCAGGGTTTTTGTACCTCAAATAAATGCACACCAAGACCTATAATTAATGGTAGTGATATAATGATCATTCCATCCTATGGGTCTACAAATTTGTACCTCAATCTTGTGGCGTAACAACGCCCTAATGGGACTCGGTATTGTGGTGTAAAAATTCTCTAATGGTCCTCAGACTTGTGGTGTAACAATATCGTAACGGGCCTCGGTCTTATGGTGTAACAGTGCCCTAATGGTACTCAGTTCTTTTGTATGACAATAACCTCTTTAGGCCTTCTATTCTATGATATTCATGAGAAAATATTATGATAGAGATATGAAGGAGATATGTTGATCCTTATGATAAACATATGATAGAGATATCATGACAGACCTATGATTGTTCGTTGCATTGTTATTACTAATTTTCTTCGTACATAATTGCTTATGATGCTATGGGGTGAATGTAATGTGAAAATGTTGAAAATGTTTAAAATGCAATTATCTACAGTAGAGACTTATAGCCCTAAGAAAATTAACATTGTAACTACTCTACTGGTTAGTAAAGATATAACAATGTAAAAGTGTTTAAAATAGTACTCTAAACAATCTAAAATTTGAATCAATCAGATTGGCCAAGAAATGAAGTCTAGGCATGCATTTTAGTGAAGCAAGGCAATTTTGGCCCGCTTCACAAAAATGCATGTCCAACCTTCATTTCAATGCAAAATTGAATTATTCAACTTGGAGAGTATTTTTTTACTCATAAGTAACATTAATAAAATTAAATATTTTTTATTTTTCACATATATATTTTTTTGTTCAATAATACTCCAAATGACATGGATTTCATAGGGTAAAAGGTAGGGTTTTTGTGCCTCAAATAAATTCACACCAAGACCTGTAATTAATTGGCAGTGATATAATTATCATTTCATCCTATGGGTTTGCAAAATTGTACCTCATTCTTGTGGTATAACAATGCCCTAATGGGCCTCATTCTTGTGGTGTAACAATGTTGTAATGGACCTCTGTCTTGTGGTGTAACAATGTCGTAATGGGCCTCAGTCTCATGACGTAATAATGGCCTAATGGGCCTCAATTATTGGGTATGACAACGACATGTTTGGGTCTTCTTATATGTGATATGAGAAAACATTATGATAGATATATAAAGGGGATATGTTGAGCCCTGTGATAGAGATATCTTGACATACATATGATAAATATATCATGACAGACCTATGACTTTTCAGTTTCATTGTTATTGCTAATGTTCTCTATACATAATTTCTTATGATGATATGGGGTGAATGCAATGTGAAAATGTTGAAAATGTTTTAAAATGAAATTATCTACAACAGAGACTTCTAGCCCTAAGAAAATTAACATTGTTACTACTCTACTGGTTAGTAAATATATAACAATGTAAAAGTGTTTAAAATAATAAACTAAACAATGTACAATTTGAATCAATTAAAATTGCCAAGAAATGAAGCCTGGGCATGCATTTTAATGAAGCAAGGAAATTTTTGGCCTTCTTAAAAAAAATGCACGTCTAGCCTTCATTTGAAGGCCAAATTGAAAGATTTAACTTGGAGAGTATTTTTTTACTCATAGGTAACATTAATAAAATTAAATATTTTTTTATTTTTCACATATATATTTCTTTTGTTCAAGAATACTCCAAATTGCATGGATTTCAAAAGGTAAAAAGTAGGGTTTGTGTGCCTCAAGATTTCTATCAAGATTCGATAATGTACCATATATTTTAATAATATCATGAAAAAAGATGGACGTATAAAAAAATCTCATTATATCAATTTTTCCTAAGTGAAAATTTGAGTACCTGATGTCCTGTGTCATCCATTTTTTCCTCATTTGATATGGCATGATATGTTGCCATGACCTCATCTAGCTCATGTAATACACCACATAGTCAATAATGTTTAGTAGACCAATTATATCAATTAAATGGATATGATATCCAACACAAAACTTCAATTTACTTATATATCTGACATATTGATATCATGTTAATTTGGAGTTGAAAAAAAAATTATGACCCTAGCTATATACATCGAGCCAAAATTTCGACAAGAAAAGTATCCAACGTCCCTATACCACATGGCCACCCTAATTTTCAAAAATTTCCCTTGATCATAAAATCACATTTAATCACCATTCCTATGCATTTTCAACTAATATGTTTGATACGAAAGGCCTCATGGAAAAAAAATTGACTTTCTCTCCTTTACGTTGTAGTATTTGTGAAATCATAAAGACCTTCATCCTTTGGTTGAGATTGTTTTGTCTTATTACATGTATTGTACCTCTATTGTCATATCTTCTTTAACCCACTTTCCTCTCTATAGTTTAGTGGTTCTACGTCATCCACGTCGTATTTCCATGGCCTCCTATGGATCTTGTAATACACAAAAGTGACAATAACTATTAGTACACCAATAAAATCAAATTATCATCAATGGAAACAATAAGTGTAGGGGAAGAATTACTGGTAGACTATATTTTGAATAGAGTATAATTTGTCCTTACAACATAAATATTAATTGAGATTAGCGTGTTTTCCCCAAGTAACACACTTTACCACTAATGTGTATATCAATTTTGTTTCATTCCTCATTTATAACTTAATTTATGCAATCATTTTAGAGCTAATTAAATTACTCTATAGTGAATGTAGTCATGATTATTGAAATTATGTTATTCTAGTGAATGTATTCTATTAATATTCGATTTTATTTGAGAATAATATTATATTCTTGTAACATTTCTATGTCTAATTTTAATGGAAAAAAATAACTAGAGGGCATCAGACTAGACACCATTTTTGCCAAATTTGACACCCCAACATCATCAAGGATTTTACCTGAGTCGATGCTAAAGTCGGCGATTGGTGAATCGAAATATTTAGTGATGGGCAAGTCGAAATTTTAAAATCCCTGCAGGCCAAAACTAAATTAATTACCTGCCAACTATTGAACTAAAAAAAAATCACTCTTTCTTTCTCCTCTGAGAATTTTTTTCACTGTTGATAGGTGCGGAACTGGGAAAGAAAATAATAAGCTCCTATGTTGTTGCCTGGGTCTTGATCCTAGAGATTTGAAGTCTGCCTTCTCTGTTGTTGATGGATAATTTTGATATTGCATTCTTTTGCTTGGATTTATGGTGGCAGTTCAAATAATGTAAAACAAATAGACATATTTTGATGATCTTCAGTGGATTTTAAAGGATCTTAAGGATTTAGATGGAGCTTACACTGGATTTTTACTTTTCTCCCTTTTTATGCCAGAAATTGGAGCTGTAGAGTAAACTTAAGGATTCAGATGGAGCTTACACAAGATTTTTATTTTTCTCCCCTTTTGGTCCAGAAATTGGAGTTGCAAAGTAAGGCATTGTCGGTTCTATGAAAAGAGAGTGGATTTAGGGTTAAATTGTGAGATATTTATTCATGTATTAGTGCAGAATGGTTTGATTATCATAAAGGTTTGCTAAAAATTTAGGAAAATTGTGTGTATATGATGGTCAAACTTCTTACCTTCCGTACACATTATTTGATCTCCTTCCTTGCATGTTATGTCCCTTGACTCGCCTCTGTTAGAGCCTAGATTTGCCTCAGACTGAAAAGGCAAGGTTCTAGGTCCACATCAAACAATGCTCAGCCTTGTAGCTAGCCCTACAAGGACAGGAGAGGGCTCTCTCCGGGTCAGTCTCAGCAAAAGATAATCAATGGGGCTGGAGATGACTAAAATACAAACTAATTTTAGGTTAGGTATGAAGTGCAAGGATTTGATTTGATTTTTGGGGGTTTTTTGTTGGAAAAAGGGAAAGGCAAATTTGGGTCCAAGGATGAGGCCTAGTTTTTGCAGAGTTCTAAGTGGGGCAAGGAAGGCAATCGTTTTGATGCTTTGGATTAAATGAATGGATGGAAAAGACCGCTGAGGAGCTGAAGAGGGCAAGAGGGTACCAATAATCCTCTTCAAACTGAAGAAAACATGTAAAATTAAACAAAATTTCAAGGCAGAGCACAACAGTCCAATGAATTCTACCTCAATCACTCATTTGTTTAATTTCAAAAGAAAAGAGAAAGGAAATGGCATACATGAAACATCAATGAACTTAAAATTGCATGAAGAAAAACACCATCAAAACACAGAGCCACAAGGATCCCAACAAGTGTTGCAAAACCCTGGTCTTTCCTTAGCCAAAAATGCAGAAATCAAATGTACAATGGAGTGCCAAGCAATCCCAAGTATCCAACCCTGAAAATGACTGAGAAATTACATGATATAGACAAGCCTAACTCCTTCCCATGCCTCTAGGGGTCGAGCTCATCATTCTAGGAGCTGTTTGAACCAATTCTAAACAAGGAACTGAAATCTAGGCAATCAAACAACTTGCCCCTATATGCTAGGAAACTGATTCATTCATTTAATTTTCACTTTTTAGTGAATGAATCCTCTAGAACAAGTAAAAATGTGCCAATATTACATCATGGTTATCAAATTACATCATGAAAGATCAAGAGTAACATCAAAAAGCAAAACTGGTCAAAACTGGGTGAATTTCTGAGCTGAACAGTGAAAAATAGGCAAAATCCTCTATGCGTTGTGCCTGATTCTCTATGCATCGTTCCAATTTGGAGATAATTTTGAGGCACTTCATGAAGTTCAAATTGAGCCCAAGATAGCTTGTTGGAAAGCCCTGCCTGTCTACTTTTCAACCCAACTAGAATTTCTAGATTTGGATGTCATTTGCCCCTCCAAAACTTCAATCTCTAAAGACTGCCTCCTGTGTGTCAAAATAGGGGTAGTGAGGTCATTTTTTGAGTGTTTTTTTACCTTTTAAGGGCTCAAAACCTGCCCAAACTTCTTGTCCATAAGTAAGCAAGCATAAATTTTCATGACAAATCCAAAAATGCAAATATTTTGTGATTTGGAGCCCTCTAGCAAAAGCGAGCGCCACGTGGCGCGGGGCATAGGGAGGAAAACTCTGTTTTTTGTGCAAAAAATTTCCAAAATGCAAAAATTGCTCCAAATTTCTCGAAATTTGGGCTGGACCTTCTCTTTTGCCTCTTTGATGCCTTCCTTAATTTGGCCTTTAAATTCTTGATTCGCGCCTTTGCAAACTTTGTTCCTCGCCATGTAATGAAAAGTCATGTGTCTCAGCAATGCCTTCTCCTTGTCTGCCTTGTCCAATAGTCTCTCTAAGTGGATGTTGGCTCTTTCAAGCCATGACTCTCAATTGGCATTAACCTCCTATTCAAGTGAAGTGTCACCTCCTCCTTTGGGTAGCTTGGCGATTCTCTCGAATGTTTTGCCACCTTTATGAGGTCTCCTGGGTGCATGTCCCTTTGTGGGTGAGTCACTTTGGGTCTCCTCTTCATAATCATATGACGGATCAGATGCCATCTCTACTAGTGGATGAACTATCTTGGGGTTGCCTTGATGAGAAATAGGTGAGCTGTGATGTGTTGAACTGTCTTGATGGTGTATTTTGACTTTTGCCACCAAGGGGAAGAGAGATACAACTATAGGGGGAAGAAAAAATAATGAGGGATTTAGGGACTACTGGGGATAGGGTTCAATCAAGGGAACAGGGGTTAGGGAGTAGTTTGGGAGTTTTTAGTATGGGACTAGGGTTTGGGAGTTTGAGTTTGTGGCTTTGGGAATGGGGAGAGGGGATTAATGAATTTGGGGAATAGGGAAATCAAGGGAAAATGGAGTAGGGAGTTATTGAGGTGAGGGGATAACTTGGTGGCCAAAAAATTAACACAAAACCCTAATACTGTTTCTTTGGAGAGAGAGGTATGGTTTGGTTTCTTTAAACATTCACCATGCAACAAACACCATCAAACAAACACCTACATGGGATAAAAAGTATGATAGAAGCTTCAACCTACTTGTATCAAGAAAAATCCACGCATTTTGGGTGATTTGATGAAGTTTTGAGAAAAATGGGCTTGGCAGCTCTATGCACCGCACCTCAAGCCCAACGCGTCGCGCCTTCTCTATGCATCGCGCCAGTTATGTGCATCGTGCCACCTGCCCTATGCGTAGCGCTTTTTTCAGGAGACTTTTGGAGGCCTTCCTTGTGTCCAAATTGGGCGTGGGATAGCTCGTTGGAAATTTCTTTGAGTCTACTTTCCAACACAACTGGAATTTTTCAATTTGGAGTTCATTTTCCTTGTCAAAAATCAAATCACCCAGGACTGGTCAAAATGTGCCAAATGAGGCTGCCTAAAGGCAGAGTGCTGTTGCAGTCAACTTTTGAAGGTCTTCCTCAACTCCAAATTGAGATCAAGAAGCTCATTGGAAATATCTTTGTGTCTAGTTATCATTTGAATTATCAAGTAAGTCATTTGGCCAACCAAGCTAGGAGAAAACTTGATTTTCCCAAGGTCACTTCAGAGGTGCATCAATTCTCTTTGATGCCTTCCTTAATTTGGCCTTTAAATTCTTGATTCGCGCCTTTGCAAACTTTGTTCCTCGCCATGTAATGAAAAGTCATGTGTCTCAGCAATGCCTTCTCCTTGTCTGCCTTGTCCAATAGTCTCTCTAAGTGGATGTTGGCTCTTTCAAGCCATGACTCTCAATTGGCATTAACCTCCTATTCAAGTGAAGTGTCACCTCCTCCTTTGGGTAGCTTGGCGATTCTCTCGAATGTTTTGCCACCTTTATGAGGTCTCCTGGGTGCATGTCCCTCTGTGGGTGAGTCACTTTGGGTCTCCTCTTCATAATCATATGACGGATCAGATGCCATCTCTGCTAGTGGATGAACTATCTTGGAGCTGCCTTGATGAGAAATAGGTGAGCTGTGATGTGTTGAACTGTCTTGATGGTGTATTTTGACTTTTGCCACCAAGGGAAGAGAGATACAACTATAGGGGGAAGAAAAAATAATGAGGGATTTAGGGACTACTGGGGATAGGGTTCAATCAAGGGAACAGGGGTTAGGGAGTAGTTTGGGAGTTTTTAGTATGGGACTAGGGTTTGGGAGTTTGAGTTTGTGGCTTTGGGAATGGGGAGAGGGGATTAATGAATTTGGGGAATAGGGAAATCAAGGGAAAATGGAGTATGGAGTTATTGAGGTGAGGGGATAACTTGGTGGCCAAAAAATTAACACAAAACCCTAATACTGTTTCTTTGGAGAGAGAGGTATGGTTTGGTTTCTTTAAACATTCACCATGCAACAAACACCATCAAACAAACACCTACATGGGATAAAAAGTATGATAGAAGCTTCAACCTACTTGTATCAAGAAAAATCCACGCATTTTGGGTGATTTGATGAAGTTTTGAGAAAAATGGGCTTGGCAGCTCTATGCACCGCACCTCAATCCCAACGCGCCGCGCCTTCTCTATGCATCGCGCCAGTTATGTGCGTCGTGCCACCTGCCCTATGCGTAGCGCTTTTTTCAGGAGACTTTTGGAGGCCTTCCTTGTGTCCAAATTGGGCGTGGGATAGCTCGTTGGAAATTTCTTTGAGTCTACTTTCCAACACAACTGGAATTTTTCAATTTGGAGTTCATTTTCCTTGTCAAAAATCAAATCACCCAGGACTGGTCAAAATGTGCCAAATGAGGCTGCCTAAAGGCAGAGTGCTGTTGCAGTCAACTTTTGAAGGTCTTCCTCAACTCCAAATTGAGATCATGATAGCTCATTGGAAATATCTTTGTGTCTAGTTATCATTTGAATTATCAAGTAAGTCATTTGGCCAACCAAGCTAGGAGAAAACTTGATTTTCCCAAGGTCACTTCAGAGGTGCATCAATTCTCCCGAGGCAACTGTATTTTTTACATTTCTCCTAAACCATGAAACTGTGTAAAAATTGAAGGAGGTTTTTCTTCCTTGGCCTATTTTGGACAAAAACCTCTCTCAGTTTTCCAAAGTTCATCTTTTCTTGCTAAGAAACATCGTTTGAGTAAACCCTACCCCGATGTGTGGAACAGGGGATTTGTTGAAATGAAGTGAAATGAAGGAGATAAGGGGCTTCTAAATTCTTGAGAAAATTTTGGGAAGTAGGGAGAGATGTTAGGAAGTAGGGGAAAGTGTAATTTCAAAGATTGAGTGAGGGGAAGGGGTCGAAAAGGGCAAAACACAGGCCTAGTCTAGAAAATTGTGAAGTTGTAGCAAGAAACTAGGGTTTGTGCAAAAATGAGGAATTTTGGGGATCTGAGTGATGGGAAGTATTTGATAAGGTACATTAAGGATAGGGAAAGGTGTATGAACATTAGGATACAAGTTTTGCTGATGATTTGACCATCCAAGAGAAATTGCCATCAAAACCCTAGGAGAGGGAAATGAACCTTACCTAGGCGCAACTGAAGCATGAACAAGGTGTAAAATGGCCCAGTGGAACTCTAAATGATGAGGACAATCCTCTAAATGATGGCACACTCAGTTGAATGGTGACCTGGACTGACATTTGGACAACTTTGGAAGGAGTAAAAGCAAACCCTAGATCTAATACCTAGTGACCAAATTTTGCTTGAAGACTCACTGAAATGACAAAATTTGACCTTGACACCTTAAAATCACTTTGTAAGAGCATGTTTGATCACTGGAGGAAGGCTGCAAAGACTGAAACTAATAGCCTCCAAAGACAAGACTTGCTAGCCTAGCCTCAGAATGTCGAGCAGAGGGAATGGGGTAGAGAGTGGATAGAATAAGGTAAGTCATTATGAATTAATAGAGATGTAATTGTTTAACTTCTTTCTTTGATTTTTAGTTTTATTTTTATTTTTTTCAATTTTTCTTTTAATTCCAAAATTTAAAAATAAAAATTTATTTTATATATCTAGGCACATGATACTAACAAGGAGAAAGAGGACTTAACTTTGATTTTGTGGATAGAGGCAGTTAACAAACTTGATGGAGTGGAATTGAAAACACTTGCTAGATATATAGAAAAATGATCAACTAAACCACTGAAACATTGCAAGCACATCAACTAACTCAAAGCGAATCAATTGATTCCCCAACCACTCTTAGATCAAGAATAAGATCAACGAGGAAATCAATAAGAATAACGAATAAGAATCTAGAACAAGAAACAGATACTTCCAATGCCCAATCCACTCCTAGGACTCAAATCTCTTCTTCCACACCACATTATAAATCTTGTATTCATAGCCATGATACAAGGATAGAGTACAACTTGGTTTCAGGTGAAATTTATAGATCGACTATTGGGAAAGTTTTTTTGAATAGGTTGAAATATTTGTGCCTTCAACAGTTCAAAGACAATCTCCATTTTTCATTCTAAAAGATATCGTTGCACCTACAAAAAGCAATAATTCACGACATGCAAGTTGAATTTTAGTGTAGATTTATCCATAAAAAATGTAAAACTACAAATGTCTCAGATCTGCAAGAGATTTACATACAATCAAACAAAGAATATCAAAAAAATCTCGCCTAAACAAAGGCTCAAAACTAAGCCACTTAATGTAAGTATAAAAGTATGGAAAGAACTTGTCAAAACGTATGAGAAGTTGGATAAATGCATGAAGTCTGGTGAGGAGAGTATCCAGGTATTTGAATTTTCTCATAATATTATATCAAATTTCTTAAAAGGTTTTTATATTTTATTTGTGCATAGTTAAATTCAATTAGTATATGTTTCAGGACAAGGCCTCCAAGGCTAGGCTTGCAAAATGAAGTGCCATGCATCACAGTGGCCAGAAAGGTCTACAAGCCTTGATTTGTACCTTTGTAAGTATATTTAATATGTGAAATGATATTTTTTATTTCTTAGAAAAAATTAAATGATTGCATATTAATTAGTTTAACTATTCCATGTCCCATGTTTTGACATGAGGACAAATAGGGTCGTCATCCAACAAACTAAGAAAAACACATGTTAAAAAAAAAAAAAAAAAAGGACTGAATTTGTTATCTGGATGGAGAATGGGGTATTGATAGTTCAATTTCAATGAGTTAATTGGATATTGTTCTTTTTATATGTCAAATTGGATTTCTTGCAACATAGAGTAGAGGCAACATACCCTTGTTTTCCATATTTAACCAATGAAAA